>CM060305.1:150062881-150115381 GCA_030674185.1 Monoplex corrugatus
TTGTTGTTGTTGTCAGAGTTTCGATTTTTCTCAGAATCGTGCATACACGTTCACTTGCCCACACTGTGTAGGCAGTATGTTGCCGCACAGTCTGCATACTCCATCATCGGTGGGAGTTCATAGTGGATGTTATCATGTTATTATGTTCCCATAAGCCACCGAGTACTGAGAGATTCTGTGACGCACAGGATCTTTAACGTGCATGCCTGATATTATGCGTGCGTATACACACGAAGGGCGCTTTAGGTACTAACACGTCTGCACGTGTTGATCTCAGAGATCGGAAAAATAAAAAAAACATCCACCCTTTGCCTACCGGAAGGGAAGTACCCAGGCATCGAACCCAGACATTCCGGTTGGAAGTCCGATATCTTATCCACTTGACTATCGTGCATATCGATTGGTCATCTGTTTGGCTCGAAAAGGAAAATTCACACACAACACACACACACACACACACACACACACACACACACACACACACACACACACACACACACCTTTTTTTTCCCTCCATTTTGAACAAGGGAGATGTCTTTGTAGATACATGTAGTGTCATTGGATGAAATACAGTGGAAACCTGATATAACAGGGATGATGGGACCAAATCAAAATCCCTGTTATATCAGATCCCTGTTATATCAGATCCCTGTTATATCAGATATCAAGGGAAATAAGGACTGATCAACTAACTCTTGATAAACAGTAGATCTAGGCCTAGATCTGGTCTGGTGTAAGTGTGCAGTAAGCTTACAAACTGAATGATGGCGCAGTCAGTCACTGACTCAGTGGCCTCAGGCCTACACGCTTGCGCGCGCATCACGCTCGCATTGCGAAGCGTTCTTTCAGTGTACAGTACACAGTATACCAAGGCTAGCCTAGATCTAGATCTAGGCCTACTGTGTGGCGTGCTGAGTCTAGCTGCAGAGCCCGTCTCGGCATCCCTGCTATAACCGATCGAGCCCTCTTGTCTCCCTGTTATTGCCGATAAGTTTTAATAGAGACAAAGAGGAAGAAGAAATGGGGATTGAAAAAAGCCCTGTTATATCCGGATTCCTGTTATAACCGGTCCTGTTATAAATGGTTTCCACTGTATATGATCATTTGTTTTTCAGCATTTCGTGCACGGAATTATACATTTAACTTTTGAAACCATTGATGGATAATTGGTCTTTGTAGTGGATAATTGCAACTGGACACATTTGAATGGGTATCGTACAATTTCTAGTCTCTTTTACACAAGGGAAGAGAGAAGTCACGACAGCTAAAATGTAACAATGTTTAATTAAGATTTTCTAAACAGTGACAGTTGGGAAATTTATTTCCACCACCACCACCCCTCCTCCTTAAAAAAGTAATAAATACAAAGAAAGTGAAAGAGAGCAGATAAACGCACGAGCTTTCGAACGGCTGCTGAAATGTAGCCTTTGTTATAAAGAATACAGTCAACTTCAGGAGGTTATCTGCCTTGGTTTTGAGGAACAATACACGTTTCAAGACGTAAGTTTGAAAATGTTTTAACAAAAATTTATCACTTTTTGTATTTGAATCTTGTTCTTGTATGTAAAAAATTGTTGTTGTTGCTGCTGCTGCTGTTGTTATCTTTGAATGAAAGTGGTCAATTGTTATAATCACGAAATGTGAAGCAAACAAGAAAGAAGTTTGCTTTATTCGCTGCCTTGTATTCTCCTTTGTGTTAGTCTGTGCAAGGATTCAATGTGTGTGTCACCACCATCTCCATTCTCATCATCTTTGACATAGTGACTATGCTACCTCATTCCCTAGGTGTTGCTGTGCTGTTCTCCTACATGGCCCATCTAACCATGTTCACGGGCTGTCTGGCGCTTCACGGTAAACGTGTGTACGCCTCGCGCCACTTTTTCACGTGCCGAGTGACCTCGACCCGCCAACAGCTGGTGGCTGAAGGACGTGCTCCTTGTGTTGCTCTCTGCTGTGGAGGATCTCCCCCTGAGCAGGACCGAGCTGATGAGAGCTTCTGTGAAAAGTGGCCTCGTGTTGTCCTGCCCAAGATCTTTACCAGAAAGCCGACCTGTGTGGTCGTCATTGTGGCCTTTCTTAGCTACTTGGCCGTGGCAGTGTACGGCGTGTGCCATCTTCCACAGGGTTTGAAGCTGCAAAACTTGGTGCAGGAAACTTCCTACCTCCATCGTTACTTCACGCTGAACCAACAGCACTTCCCCATCCGCCTGCCTGTGGGTTTGATCCTCCATGACGTGGTGGATTACTCAGGAAGCGAAGGGCAGCAGTTCCTCTCCTTGTTGACCAAGGTACAGCAAGACTCTCACATCGTCACGGGCTTTCAGCGTTGCTGGCTTACCGCATACCTCAGCTCCACGTTCTACAACTCTTCCTCCCCAGAGCAGTTTGTCAGCAATTTGGAAAAATATCTCGCTGTCACTCCGGATTTTCAGCCGGATGTGGTCATGAACGAAGCACAGGATAAGGTCATTGCCTCGCGCTGTTTTGTCATGTCACAGCCGACCAATGACCAATACGCTTTGGCGGATCTGATGAAACGGTTACGTGAAGAGGTGGACTCTTCATCCCTGCCTGTGTTTCTGTATCACTCGTCCTTCGTGGCCTTTGAACAGTTCCTGGCCGTGCTGCCCGCCACTCTTACCATGGTGGGCTGTGCTGTGGCCGTCATGACTGTAGTCACCTTCCTCTTCCTCCCTCACTTCCTCATGGTGGCTTTGGTACTCCTCACCATCCTCATGATCCTCACCGGCATATTCGGCTTCTTGTACTTCTGGAATCTCAATCTGTCCTCCATCACTATGATCCACCTGCTGATGAGTGTCGGTTTCTCCGTTGACTTCTCCGCCCACGTCTGTGCTGCCTACCTCCTGTCGGACAGCCCCACGCGTGAAGAACGGGCAAGGGAGGCTATCCGACATGCCGCAGCTCCTATCCTGAACGGAGCCACGTCCACGCTTATTGGGATCCTTCTGCTGGTGGCCTCCAGTTCCTACATCTTCATCACCTTCTTCAAGATCATGGTGCTGGTGATCGTGTTGGGTTTGCTGCACGCTGTGCTCTTTCTGCCCGCCGTCCTCTGTCTGATGGGCCCTCAGAACAGAGAAGCACACCACGACAAAACTGAAGACACACAGATGGAGTACAATCGTCATCATAATAAAACAACACCCGATGAAGGAGCGGAGGTGCAGCACAATGATCTGCCTGATGACACAAAGGGAAATCACATTACTATGTGAATCATCTCTGTGTGTGTTACAGCAGTTATCTGGCAGATTTGCCGAAGCGGCGTGAAAACTTCTGCGCTGGCAAAGTCTTAAAATGGGGAGAAGGGTAGAGGGTTTCTATGAAACACTAAGCTGATACCACTTGAATGATGGAAATATTAACATGGGCGGCCAGCAGGTCAGTGTTTAACCTTTTGACTCCCGCATCCTATCCACCAGCATCCTGCATTGCCAACTCCTTTGATTCCCTCACCCTGTCCACCAGCTTCCTGCAGGAAGTTGATGGATAGGGTGAGGGAATCAAAGGGTTAAGTTTTTGCAGTTGTTGGATAGGGTGCAGGAGTCAAAGGGTTAATTTGCGAACTAGGACTGAATTCAGGATATCAGATCTTGAACCCGTGGCTCTATCAAAAGAACTAACCAGCCCGTGAGTTATTAACCCTTTGACACCTGCAGCGTGTCCACCAACATCCTGTATTGCTAGCTAAACTAGCAAATCAAAAACATAACCCTTTGACTCCCTTACCCTGTCCACCAGCTTCCTGCAGAGAGTTGGTGGATAGGGTGAGGGAGTCAAAGGGTTAAGTTTTTGCAGTTGGTGGACAGAATCCGGTAGTCAAAGGGTTAAAAAGAAAAAAAAAGGCTCGCCCGAGGTTTCAGCCCACAACCCCTACTTTACAAGCATTGCGTTCTCACAACTGAGCTCTTAGGCCACACTAAAGAGAACAGCATGGCGTTCTCACAACTGAGCTCTTAGGCCACACTAAAGAGAACAGCATGGCGTTCTCACAACTGAGCTCTTAGGCCACACTAAAGAGAACAGCATGGCGTTCTCACAACTGAGCTCTTAGGCCACACTAAAGAGAACAGCATGGCGTTCTCACAACTGAGCTCTTAGGCCACACTAAAGAGAACAGCATTGCGTTCTCACAATTGAGCTCATAGGCCACACTGAAAAGAACAGTCCATAACCAAGTCGACTGGAGTGTCATTGCGGACCTGCTGTCCTCAAGTAGTCCTCATGAATAAGGCAAGTGTTATAAACAATAAGATTACTGCATCTTGTAGGTGACTCTGTTGTTTAGTTTGTTGCTGCTGTCATTGGTTATTTCAAGTCCATGATGTTACAATCCAATTCCTACTACATGTATGTAGTTCCTGACAAGTCTCTGTAACGTGTAAAAATGAAACTAAAATCAAACAAATGTTGAGATACACACACAAAGAAAAACTGTGTAGAGCGATGAAAAAAAATCATTGGATAAACACAATTTTCATATGTCAAGATCTCTTATCATGTTACCTGTAGTATGAATTCCAGTCCCCTTCGTTCACATGCTAAGATCATTTGTATGGGGTTTTAGATTTATTGAAGCGATGTCACATAATCGTCCTCACATTTAAATGTGGTCTTTGATGTTATCAAATGTGTTTTGAGTACAACATGAAACCGGTGATTTGTGGTCAACAGTTGTTAGTTTTGTATTTGTAAATGTTGTTTAAGACTAGATATTACATTTATTTGTCAAGCCGAGTCGACCAAATATTACATTTATTTGTCAAGCCAAGTCAAGTTTATTATCTGTTAATGACAAATTACATTGTAATCATCATTCACACACTAATCCAGGAGGAAAAAATCCATTGGAATTTGGATTCTACAGTCAACGTCAAGGAAGGTTGTGTACTTATGTTTCGAGAGAAAATGTGTATTTACGAGTATTTAAAAAGAAGCGCTTTCCGATTTGTTAAGTGTATTTTGTCATTGCTGCTGTAGCCTATTGTGCTGAGCACAAGCTACATAGGCTGATACTATTTACACTGACCGTTAACATTTTCTTTAGTAGGACATGAATTATCGTGTACTTTAGATTTGTCGCAGCTGAAAGCGCTTCAGCTGTGCAATGCTGATGTTGTGTGCATGCATAGTGTGTATGTATATATACACACACACACACAATGTGTGTGTGTGTGTGTTACATATATATAGGCATATATATATACATATATACATATATATATATACATATATATATATATATACAGACATGTGTGTGTGTGTGTGTGTGTGTGTGTGTGTGTGTGTGTGTGTGTGTGTGTGTGTGTGTGTGTGTGTTTGAGAGAGATTTCCAATGAAATGATAGTTGTTTGTTTGTAATCTTTTTTTTTTTTTTAACAGTTAAGGCTGTAATTGTGAAGATATCAATGGAATCATAATGCTATTTTCTTGTCGTTAGAAATGGAACACAATGTGTTCTGTGCAATAGACGTATCATTAATGCAATATGCTTTATTGTAATTATGATTATTACTACTATTGTCATTAATATAATCGTTTTGATCATCGTTATTAGGCTTGTCTTTGTTTTTCTAATGTGTTCTTATTGAAACTTGAAACTATCTAGTCAGACTATATCATAATATGAATATTCATATTTTATTATGTTCATATCTTAGGCACTAGAAATTCATCTTACGGTTTTGCAGAATGTATTTTCATTAAAAAAAAAAATTTCTATGTGTGTGTCTATCATTTCAAAGAAGTTTTTCTGCATTGAATAAGATGGGCTTAACAAGAAGCACTTTCAGCTTGTGAAGTTCTGAGTCAAAGTAGGCTACATGTCCGTCGTTTGTACATATTCAGTACTTTAAATAGCCTCTATCCCAGAAGAACAAGATGTTTCTTATGAAATGTTAAAGTTAAATCAATCAGCAAGAAAAGGGAAAGTTCAAATGGTTGGTGACTTTGCTTAAAGCTTTATAATATATAATCTGTTTCTTGTACGCCATGATCGGCCAAATGTCAATTAAAGTCATCTGAGCTTGAAGCTGACAGGACATTTTTGTTTTGCCTTTTGATATGATGAATTGGATTTGATGCTTGATTATTGTTCAGCAAAGGGATGTGGTTTTTAAAACGGATTCAAAGGGGAAATGTTGACATATGTTAAATCTTAATGTTCATTTTTAAAATTCCAATGTATAAAATATCATTGTGTACATTCTGTGTATTGTGTGGAGTTCATGTGTCAACATTTTCTTTTCATTTTGTGTAAAAAATATTTTTGTTTAGCTGTCACTCTTCGTTGCCACATTGTATGTTAGATGTCTGTTGTGAAAGAAAAAATGAATAAAAAAAAACAAGTTAACAAAAAATGTTTTTGATGTGTTCTAGGGCATGATGAAGAAAAGATGTGTGGAATGGGCACAGAATTTTAATCTCGAATGCATGTATGCACGTTGTTTTGCCCACACTGTGCAGGCGCAATGTTGCTGCGCAGTCTGTATTCTCTGTCTTCAGCGGATGTAGGCCTAAATGTGGAGTTTTCTTGTGTCCATAAGCCAGCAGACACTGACATGACTTACAAGGTCTTTAGCGTGCATGTTTGATGTTCTGCGTTGGTATATGCACAAAGGGGCTTAGGTACTAACAGGTCTACACATATGTTCACCTGGCAGATCGAAAGTCTCCACCTGTTATCCACAAAATGTACCCAGGCAGGATCGAACCCACACCTTCCCATTTGGACGTTTGACATCTAACCCATTTCATGATCTCTGCCTCTTCACCAGGCACTATGATAAAAGGCACATGGATGGGTGGGCAGCCTTGTTTTGTGTGTTGGGGTGTTGGCCATGACACTCCTATGTGCGCACCACATCAAGGTGTAAAGCCATCTTAATGTCAACAACGGGCATTTTTTTTGTTTTTTTTTTGGTAGGTGGGCGGGTGCTTGTTTCTTTGTTTATATGTATGTATGTATGTATGTATGTATGTTTGTATGTATGTATGTATGTATGTGTATGTATGTGTGTATGTGTATTATGTATGTGCGTATATGTATGTATGTACATATGTACATATGTATATATGTATGTGTATGGATGTATGTATGTATGTATGTGTATATGTATTTATATATGTATGTTTGCTTGCTTGCATTTAGCGTCTGATTTTCTCGGATGCATGGATGACGTTATTTTTTTCTTCACTGTGCTGGCAGTACGTTGCTGCACGGTCTGTATAAACCATCTTTGGTGGGCGGACATGCTGGTGTTTTCATGTTTCCATACACCACCAGATACTGACATGATTTACAGAATCTTTAACGTGCATATTTAATTTTGTATGTGCGTTTGCATACGAAGGTGATTCAGGCACTAACAGGTCTGCGCACATGTTGACCTGGTAGATCTGAAAAATCTCCACTCTTTACCCACCAGGTGGGAGGTACCCCGGCAGGATTGTAGGTTTTGACCTAAAAAAAATATAACTACTACTACTAATAATAATGATAATAACAGTAATAATAAAATAATAGTAATAATAATAAAACAATAACAATAATAATAATAATGATAATAACAGTAATAATAATTCCATTTACATAGCGCAAACATACATCTCAGTGAAAACTCGTTGTACTTCACAAACAGCATAAACATTGTGATGTTAATACAGTAATGCCGTACAACATTCAGATACATTAATGCATCAAGGTAGCCGGAAGCCTGACTGCATGATGTCCAACATCCACCTGAAGGCTCCCATTCCTTGATTGTGGGGGAAAGGGAGCAGGCTGTGATTGGGGCAGGTGGGTGAGGGGCATGACTTTGATAGTCTCTGTCAGCGCTGGTTGCCTGGCTTGATTTTTGTGGGCCTAAAGGGAGCCACAACTTTGAGACAGGTTGTTAAGTTTAAGTATCTGGGAACGGTCATCACCGGACAGCAGATGCACATCAGAAATAGCCAGCAGAATCTGCCAAGCCAAAACAGCATTCAAGAAGATGAAAAGCATTCTTACCAACAAATCCCTATCAATTAACATCAGGAAGAGAGTTCTTGAATGTTATATAGAACCGATAATGTTATAACCGTTGTGAGGCGTGGACAGTCAACATGCAAAGCCAGAACAAGATTGAGGCAGCTGAGATGTGGTTTTTAAGAATGTTGCGAGTTCCATGGACAGCAAAGAAAACAAACGAGACAGTCTTGATGGAGGCAGTTACAAGAAGATCATTCATAAAGGAAATTTTCCTTCTAAAATTACGTTTAATCTAACATACTTACCGTGGCTCACAAATGCAATAAGCGGCAGCGGTTTGCCATTTCTGCCTCGTAACAATAAAGTCCGAAGGGACAGTAACTCTGAGAGTATCCATGTCTTGCGCATGCGCATGTGCTCTTCCTCTTTTCGAGGAGACCTAGACCCTGACTGTGGATAGAAGGAACCAGGAAGGCGGGGAGGACGGGAGGGACTCTGCGTGAGCCACGGTAAGTATGCTAGATTAAACGTAATTTTAGAAGGAAAATTTCCTTTTAATTACACATACTATACCGTGGCTCACAAATGCAGAATAGCACTTCCCGGATGGAGGGCTTACCTGGTTAACGCCTGGAGGAATGGTAGGAGTTAGAACGTGTGGCTGAGATGGGGTGTTGGGCACCACAGTGGAAGCGATACCCCTGGATCCGTCTTCGCGCAAACGGGAGACGTCGCGCAGGTAAAATTGAATGAACGTGCCTGGGGAACGCCAGTACGCGGCGTCTAGGACGCTCTGGATGCTGGCATTGTGGGTGACTGCCAGCGAAGAAGCCCATGCTCTGATCTCATGGGGCCTTGGGGAGAAGACAGCTAGCTCTGAGCTCGACCTCGCATACGCAGCCTTGATGACTTCCCTCAGCCATCGAGAGATGGACGTGCGTCTAATGTCCTTTCTATAGTTTTCGTTGTAAGAGAGAAAAAGGTGGCGCTGCTGCTGGCGAGAAGATTTCGTCCGCTTTCTGTATGCTCGCAGGGCGCGAACAGGGCAGAGCGTGCGATCCGCGTCGTCCGGAGCAAGGATAGACGTGAGGGGATGGATGGGGATGGTCGGCGAGGGAGAACCTGGCGACTGGTTCTTGGCTAAGAATTCCGGGAGTAGGCAGAGAGACATCGAGCCATCAGGTTCGAAAGCAACATCTCCGGGGAGACCACTAAGGGCGTGCACTTCGCTGCAGCGCCTCCCCGACGCGAGAGAGACGAGAAAGGCCGTCTTGAAGGAGAGGAACTTGAGAGAACACTCCCTGATGGGCTCGTAAGGGGGGAGTCTCAGGGATGAGAGGACGAGAAAGAGATCCCACGCCGGGGTGCGGCGGGGGATTCTGGCTTCCTGGAGAGAAGCCCCTCTGACAAGATCCCGCAATAGGGGATCGTCCGCAAAGGACGGACCACCCAACTGACTGATGGTGGTGCAGATGGCCGCCCTGTGAACCTTCACTGAGGAGGACGAAAGCTTTTTCTCGGTTGACAGAAAGCCGAGGTAGTTGGCCAACTGCAAGCGAGAGGGTGAGTGGGGTGACACCGCATTTGAGGTGCACCAAGAGAGCCAGCCGTTCCAGTGGGCATTATACACCCCCTGTGTGCCCGGTCTGTGAGCTTGCTGCACAAGGCCGATTACGGCCGGGGACAAGCCTAGTGAAGACATCGAGTCCCGCACAGCATCCAGGCGTGAAGGTTTAGAACCTCTGGATTGCCGTGCGGAATGCCTGACTGGGTTGAAGGAGGGAGCGACCCGACACCGCGAGTTTTAGCGGCGGCACATGGGACAGGTGCAGAAGTTCTGGGTACCATGCTTGGGCTGGCCATCTGGGTGCGACAAGGATCAATGTCGCTGAGTCCTCCTTGGCCTTCCTCAGTACTTTCCTCAGAATGGGGAACGGGGGGAAGGCATAGCCCATTAGGTTCGACCATGGAATGGATAGGGCATCTACAGCCCAGGCCGCTGGGTCCGGAACTGGAGAGACGTACAAAGGGAGGCGGTGATTGAACCTGGTGGCAAAGAGGTCCACGTGTGGTTTGAACCATGCTGCCCATACTGGCTCCAGGACTGCATGGACCAGTGTCCATTCCGAGGGAAGAACCATGTGGGATCTGCTGAGAGAGTCCGCAAGTATGTTGATCTTCCCCGAGACATGCTTTGCTGAGAGCCGAATAGAGTGTTCCTCGCACCAGAGGAGTTGTTCCGCTCTCCGAGACAGGGAGTGGGAGCGGGCGCCCCTTGCTTGTTGATGTAACAAGCTACTGTGGTGTTGTCCCGTGTTGATACGGACATGTTTTCCCCTCAGAAAAGGGAGAAACTCCCTGAGTGCCTGAAAAACTGCCTCCAGTTCCAGCATGTTGATGTGGCAGGGCATGAGTTCGTTTGACCACCGACCTGCTACTGTCAGCGTGCCCACATGGGCTCCCCACCCGGAGGTGGACGCGTCGGTGAACAAGTCCTCCTGAGGAGGGGGCAGTGTGATAGGGACTCCCTGGGCTAGCCATGACTGGGAGCGCCATTTGGTCACCGATGATTTGAACCAAGGACCCAGGGGGACCGGAAGGTCCCACGGCTGCAGCGACTGTGACCAACGCCTCCGGAATCTGCGTTGGAATTGCCGCTTGAGGAGACGACCCAGTGGCACTAGGGGTGCCAGCGACTCCATAAGGCCCATTAGGGAGGCCAGCTTCCTGGCCGGGGCGTGAGGCTGAGGGAGCAGTTGGGCTAGGAGGCCCTGAAGGCACAGTAAGTGCTGGGGAGTCGGGGCCACCATCCACTTGGATGTGTCGAAGGACATGCCCAGGAACTGGAACTGTTTTGAAGGAGTGAGGTCCGACTTCTCCTCGTTGCAAACAAAGCCCTGGTTGTGACAGAGTCGAAGGACCTGGGAAGCTTGTTGTGCACACTGTTCCTTGGAGGAGGCGAGTAGAAGCCAATCGTCTAGATAGGCCTTGGGGCGGATACCCTTCCCCCGAATGTGCATGCACAGCTCCTCGCCACCTTCGTGAACAGCCAAGGGGCGGGTGCCAGACCGAAGGGCAGGGCCCTAAATTGGAAGATCCGGTTCCTCCAGATGAATCTGAGGTACTTCCTGTCCCTGGGGTGAATAAGGAGGTGGAAGTATGCATCCTTGAGGTCGATGGGTATCCCCCAGTCGTCCGGGTGCAAGGCATCGCGGATGGACATAGGGGTTTCCATACGGAAATGGAGGACACAGAGGAACCGGTTTAGGGGGGAGAGGTCCAGGACAGGCCTCCAGCCCCCCCCCCCCCCCCCGAAGCTTTGGGGACCACAAAGATGCGGCCATAGAATCCCGGGGACGCACTGGAGGAAACCTCCTCCGTGGCCCCTTGGCAAGCATCGAAAGAACCTCCTGATCCAGGGCCTGCAAGGCCAAGTGATCTCGAGGAAGTGCGAAAGCAGGGGGAAAGGGCGTGAGAGGGGCCTTCCTTGGGCCCCAAGGGAAGGCGGAACCCCGACCTGATCACCCGCAGGGCCCACGGGCTGGCGGGCAACCTCTCCCACGCATCGATGTGTCGGGAGAGACTGCCCACAGGATCTCCCGTGGGGGGTGATGGCCTCAGGCCGGGGGTGAGTCATTGGGGGATGGCCGGCTGAGAAGGGGCCGGCCTGCGGGCCTTAGGCCAGGGAACTGACCGCCTGAGTGCTGCTGCCTCTTCCTGTGCCCTTGGGGCCTGGAAGAGCCGCGAAACTTCGCCTGAGTGGGCCCGTGGGATGGGTAGGTTGCTGGAGCCGAGCGCTTTGCTGCAGGGCGAGAGGGTCCCGAATGGAGGGCGAGGTCCCTTCTGATGTCAGCCTGGTGCTTCAGGATGGCTTGAACGTGGCTCCCGAAGAGGGAGCCAGGCTGAATGGGCACCACGCGCAAGGAGGCCTTGGCTGATGGCGACCTAGTGACCGAGGATGCCGCGAATCAGAATGGCATCCCGCCTTGCCATGACAGAGTTTGAGGTACGTCCGGGCCAAGGCCTCTGTGGAGCATTTGAGCCCCTCTGCCATGGCCTGGATAAAGGCCACAATGGTGGCAGAGTCAGGTGACCTGGCGTACCGAGAATGACTCGTGGTCTGGGTCCTTAAGGGCTGCCGCCAGGCCACCCAAGAAGGAGTCCATGGCGGAGGCTGCCACCAGCCCCCGCCTCGCATTCTCCTCCCATTCGCCAAGCATCTCTCCGTGAGGGAGATGTGCTGCGGCTGGGTCCGAGACCTATCGTTCACAAGGAGGAGGTCCTCCTGTGTGAGGGAGAGGGGAGCCTCAGGGATGGCCTCATGGGCCATGAAGGGCTTCCGTTGGAAGGGGAGCGGGGCCAGCTTCAGGAATTTCCTGAAGGGCATGGCTCCCGGGAAGTCAGGCACGGATCCAGGGATGAAGTCCTGTGCCTCTTTCCCCCTGGCGTTGTCCTGGACCCTCCTTAGGCAGTCAGCCACCATGTCGGACTCTTTGAGAAAAGAGGCACGTGAGGCTGAGGTAGGGTGTGCGCTGAAAAGGCACTCGGCCGAGCAAGGCTTGGGAGCCTTGGGCTCTGGCACTGTGGACACGGCTTCCGGCGCGTGGCTTGCCAGCCGGCCCATGGCCTCTGGGAAGCAGAAGGCCGTGTGGGCAGGGTCTCGTCCTCTGAGCCAGAGTCCGTGTCCTCTGGCCCGCCTATAGAGGGGGCGAGAGTCCGCGGAGTGTCGGACCGGGTGCCACGCCGGTGGGACCCAGGTCCGAGCCCCCAGGAGGTACCCCCGGGGGGGAATCCGACACCGGGGGCGCCAGAGGGGCTGGCGAGGATGAGGCCTGCGCCAGTGGGGCACCAGGCATAAAGCCGGGCCACCACGTGCATCCCGTGGCCGAGGCCGGGGGAAATCCCAATGTTGCGTGCCATGGTGCCATGTACGGTGCCATGGGATGCGCCATGGGCTGAGCCCAAGAGGTACCAGGACCCTGACCCCATGAAGGGGAGGGCCTGGCCTGCTGGTAATGGTCCCCGTGGGTCGGGGTATCCCCAGTGCCCAAAGGGCCAGCCTGCTGGGGGCCGCTTGGCATGTGCCAAGGCGCCCAAGTGCTCTGTCCGGAATGGGACAGAGATGTGCCAGCCCGCCGTGGGTCGCTTGGTAGTTGCCAAGGCGCCCAAGTGCTCTGTCCGGAATGGGACAGAGAGGTTGGGGCGGGCGCAGCAGCAGGCTGCGGGGGAGGAAGGGAGACAACTGGGGCGGATCGACGATCTGACGCCCGTAAAGGGGGGGTTGTCTCCCTTGGCCCACCTGGCGAACCAGGGGTGTCCCGCCTGGCGAACCAGGGGGTGAGCCAGTTTCAGTCAAAGTGCTGGCCTTCCTGCCTCCCGAAGGAGACCCATACCCAAGCCACCCTTCAGCCATAGGGGCTGAAACAGTATCAGCAGAACTGGAGTTAAGCTGTACGAAGGGGGCGAGCACAGAATCGACAAAACCGCAATTGAGTCGATAACCGTGATGGGCAGTGTGAAGGCCGCAAAATGACGAAAAGTCAACTGAGCCGCAGCTGAGTTGAGGGCTCGTGGTCACCGCAACAGAACCGTAGCTGAGTTGCGATGACTTGTCAATAGAATGAGAGAGAGAAGACGTAGAAGGGAGAGACAAAGATGAAGAGAGAGCGGGTTTTGCACCGGTCGAACCACCGTTTTGTGGGTTGGAGAATTCGGCGGACGAAATCTTCTTAACCCTCGCTTTGCCACCCAATCGCTTCACATAAGTTTCTCCCTTAAACGAAAACATAGGCAAGACACAAAAACAATAACGACAACCGATCGATCGCGTAGCGAAAACGAAAAATACTTAGCTGCTCAGAGCGTACGAGGCGAGCTGGAAGATGGCTGCCGAGAAAAGAGGAAGAGCACATGCGCATGCGCAAGACATGGATACTCAGAGTTACTGTCCCTTCGGACTTTATTGTTACGAGGCAGAAATGGCAAACCGCTGCCACTTATTGACCCATTCCGGACAGAGCACTTGGGCGCCTTGGCAAATGCCAAGCGGCCCCCAGCAGGCTGGCCCTTTGGGCACTGGGGAACCCCCGACCCACGGGACCATTGCCCGCGGGCGTCAGACCGTAGGTCCGCCCCGGCTGATCATCACAACTCAACTACGGTTCTGTTGCCATGACCACGAGCCCTCAACTCAACTGCGGCTCTGTTGACTTCTTGTCATTTTGCGACTGCCCCTCACGGTAATCGACTCGGCTGCGGCTCTGTCGATTCTGTACTCGCCCTCTCAGTACAGCTCAACCCCGGTTCAGCTGCTACTGTTTCAGCCCCTATGGCTGAAGGGCGACACGGGTATGGGTCTCCTTTGGGAGGCAGGAAGGCCAGCACCTTGACAGAAAATGGCTCACCCTCTGGTTCGCCAGGCGGGACGCTCCCTGGTTCGCCAGGCGGGCCAAGGGAGACAACCACCCTATTACGGGCGTCAGATCATAGATCCGCCCAGGTTGTTTCCCTCCCTGCAGCCTGCTTGTGCCCTCAACGCAGCTGCAGCTCTGAAAAAGGCTCACCCCCTGCTTAGCCAGATGGGTCATGGGTGACAACACCCCTGTCGCGGGCGTCAGACCGTAGGTCCGCCCCGGCTTGGTCATCACAACTCAACTACGGTTCTGTTGCCATGACCACGAGCCCTCAACTCAGCTGCGGCTCTGTTGACTTTTTGTTATTTTGCGGCCTTCACACTGCCCCTCACGGTAATCGACTCAGCTGCAGGTTTTGTCGATTCCGTACTCGCCCCCTCCATACAGCTCAACCCCGGTTCAGCTGCTACTGCTTCAGCCCCTATGGCTGAAGGGCGACACGGGTATGGGTCTCCTTCGGGAGGCAGGAAGGCCAGCACTTGGGCAGAAAATGGCTCACCCCCTGGTTCGCCAGGCGGGCCAATAGAGACAACCCCCCTATTACGGGCGTCAGATCGTAGATCCGCCCAGGTTGTCTCCTTTCCTCCCCTGCAGCCTGCTTGTGCCCCCGCTCCAACCTCTTTGTCCCATCCGGACAGAGTGCTTGGTCGCCTTGGCAAATGCCAAGCGACCCACTGCGGGCTGGCACATCTCTGTCCCATTGTGGACAGAGCGCTTAGTCGTCTTGGCAAATGACAACCGACCCCCAGCAGGCTGGCCCCTTGGGCACTGGGGATCCAGGGACTCCATCGGCTCAGCCCATGACGCCTCCCATGGCACCGTACATGGCGCCATGGCAGCACTTCCCATCTATGGGATTTCCCCTTGCCTCATTCGCAGGGTATACTTGGTGGCCCCGCTTTATGCCCGGCGCCCCACCCACGCAGGCGTCTGCCTTGACCACCCCTCTGGATCCCCCCCAGGTCGGATTCCTCCCCAAGGGGGCCTCCCCGGGCTTCTGACCCCAGTCCGTTTGGAGTTTGCCCACACTCGGGCACTCCACAGTCCATCGCCTCCTCTGTAGGCGGGCCGGGGGTACACTGACTCGAAATCGGATGATGAGGGCTCTACCCCGCTTCCCAAGAGGCCAAGGCTCCCTGCCCTGCCATGGCAGAGCTCGCCTTGGTGCCCTTCCTCTCACAGCCCTAGCCTCCCCTTTCCTAAAAGAGTCAGGCTTGGTGGCTGACTCGGTGAGGAGGGCTCATAGCAAGGTAAGGGCACTGAGGCACAGGACATCCTTCCAGGCTCTGTGCCCGACTTCCTTGGAGCTCTGGCTTACGGGAAATTCCTGAGGCCAGAGAAACTCCCTTTCCACAGAGCGATCCTCACGGCCCATGAGGCCATTCCAGAGTCACCACTCTCCCTCACACAGGATAACCTCCTCTTAGCGCAAGAGATGTCTCAGGCCCAGCAGCGGCATATCTCCCTCTCGCAGCGCTGCCTGGCAATCTGGGAGGAGACTGCCATGAGAGGTCTGGAAGTGGATCCAGTGGTGGATTCCCAAAAATAAGGAAGATTAGGAAAAGACAAGCAACATTTATAGGCCATTTTATGAGGAAAGGGGAATTAGAGCACCTGTTCACAACAGGAATGCTGGAGGGAAAGAGAACACCAGGTAGACCCAGAGAGAAAATATTGGACGGACTTGCAGGGTGGCTGAGGACAGAGAGGGTGGAAGATGTGCTTGCAGCGACAAAGGATAGATGCATATGGAGGGCCATGATCGCCAACGCCATGTGGCAGGGCACATGATGATGATGATGAAAGGGAGCCAGTCTGGTCTGCTGTTGTTTACTGACCTGAGGAGTAGTTCCCTGGAAAGTCCGCCAATGAATGGTCTGGGAGGATGAAGAAGCCCTGATGTAAGGCGAGTGCCTGGACCTGGATGGTGCTGTGCAGGTAGACAGAGTTTCAAATCGACTTAGGAAACAAGTATTGAAACAAGTGGTAAAACACCACAGGTCAAATGACCGAGAAGTACTGCCTGCTTGCCTAAGTTGATGATAGGGTGAGAAAACAGAAGAAGAGTCCAAAAGGGGTGAAAATAAGTGAGATCTATTTTAGTGCAGGTTAAGACTGAGTGGTAAACACTCTTGACCAAAACAGAGAAAACACAGAGAAAGTAAGAAAGACTATGAACCAGGGAATGACTGTGTGGAGTGCAGAAAGTATGGTCTTGATGCTTTTAAGTAGGCCTACTGAGACAAAAAGGATGATGATCATTCAGACCAGAACCAGGGTAGGGGTGGGCATGACAATGGCACCTAGCAGTGGATGTCTTTTCACTGATTTCTTGACCAACCAGTCGAGTATTTTGCAGTTATTAGCGTTTTCCACAGCACTGAGCTTATGCATTTGTAAGGTACTATTAAGTATGTGCTATTAAAACATATTGTATATTAGGACCGTATGCATGTGCATAACAGATGTATATAGTGGATGACGGATGTTAAGAGAGAGGAATGAAGAGGAAGGAAGCATAACACACACATCTTTCATATGGCAACAAATAGGTCTATGATTCCAATCCATTCTCACACATGTGATTTCATACACAAGCAAAAATACTCTTTCTCAACTAAACAAAATACTTTCTCACATCCCAGGACGTTTTTCAACACGTTTAATAGGATTCCCCAAAACCAACTACAGACACAGGAAAATATGACAGTCCAACAGGACAACACTATCCCAACAACACACATGATGATGCCAGTACAACAAATGAATGTTTTTAACGATTTTTTTTTTCATTTATAACATTTTTAACCCAGCTGCACAGCCACTCACAACTCTGCTTCACACAACATTCTAGAAAAGTTGCAGATTTTTTCAGTTTTGTTTTTGTTTTTATTTCATTGTTGTTCTGTTGCCATGCAATCGTTCGTGAAAGAATTTCATGCTATGTTTATTTCTTGGCTTTGTTGTAATCTGTACTTGTGCATCATTTTTCCTCCAAACTTTATCATATGGCATTCTTCAAAGTTTCTCATGACGGTTTTGCAATAAATTGAGAAAAATCTAGTGACAGAATACATTCCTGTTTTATTTATAATCTTTTTGTTTGTTTAAAGCCCAGCTGGCTGTGTAGAGCCATATCAGGACTATAACCATTTCAAAACTTACACAATACTTCAACAGGAAAAAAAAGGAAAGGAAAATTAAGTACACATATTGATGCATTTGCGCACATAATCCAGGGAGATGCCCTTAGCGCTGACCACTCCATCCAATTTATCACACAAGGGATTTTTAAAAAATCATGCATGAATATAAATTTAAACATAACTAAAGACACCAAAACATAAAAAATGGGCCTAAATTACCTAAAACTGCTTCTAAATATCTCATTTCCTTAGAACCAAAATTGCACTCAGTACATGTACCCAATTATCAATCCTAAGAGAAAGTACCAAAGACTCCATCGAACACATACAGGTGAATGGACCAGCAAGGTAGAAGAAAAGGATAGGAATGACAGAAAGCAAAGAAACAAGCCAGAAACAAAGAGACTGACAGAAAACAGGAAATTTCTAGCACAGCATTTCCAGAAGGTGGGGATACTATTTATACTGAAAGAACCCCTGAAATCCCCACAAGGAAGACATCCCTGTCCAATCCTCTTTTGATATTTTGAAAAAAAAGCGTATATCATTTTCTACTCTTATTGCTGCTGTTTATTCCAGATATATATTTCTTATTATTCAGTGTTATTTTGAACCACTACTGTTAGATGGAGCAAAGCCTTGACAATCAACAAGCAAAGCCAGAATAAGAATGAGGCAGCAAAAATGTGGTTTCTAAGAAGAATGTGAAGAGCTCCATGGACAGCAAAGAAAACAAAAGAGACAGTCTTAAAAGAAGCAAACACAAACAGAACATTTATGAAAAAGATTAGGAAAAGACAAAGAAATATTTATGACATTTTATGAGGCAACAGAAATTTGAGCACCTAGTCACAACAGGAAAGCTAGGGAAAAAGAGCACCAGGTAGACCCAGGGAGAAAATATTAATTTTCTAGAGTGGATAAAGACAGAAAGGATAGTAGATATACTTGCAGCAATAAAAGATAAGATTCATATGTGTAATATTTACTTCAGGATTTACTTCAGATTAATAAGTTGATATATTAGATCTAGTGGCGAAGCATCAGCTGTTTGTTTTTTCCGTTGCTACCTGTTATTCACCGCCCCCTATCTTCCGGTCCTAATGACTTAAGAGTTACGTTCCTTGAGTTGTCTGCTACTAGATCTATCAGTATCAGTTTGAACATTACAATATGGAGGGCCATGATCACCAATGCCAAATGGCATAGCACCTGATGATGATTTTTGCATCTCAGTAGACAGGCATTTTTCTTCACTTCTTTAAAATTGTGTATATATGCATGCCTGTGTGTTTTTGTGTGTGCATGTGAGCAGGTAGGTGTGACTGAGAGAGAGACTGACAGAATCTATTTCAAACTGACCCTCTTTCTCCTCAAGTACACAACACTAGTGTTTTTTACACCATTTAAATTCTATGGAGCAAGTTCTGAAAATAAAGGTGCAATTTTCTCTCCCTTTCCACAACAGCCCTGCAAAAAACTGGTTGTTGGGATAACCCTGTATTTTATCCGTATCTGTTTTCTTTCAATACCTCCTCTATCATCATCATCAACACAAAATCCCCCCCCCCCCCAAAAAAAAAGGATAGTACACATACCATCCACTGTATCAAATTGGTCTAGCAATGCTCTCAACCCAAAACAGACTAGAGCAAATCTGCTCCTCAACATACTACTTTTCGTTCTTCAAAATGTCATTAAATAATTCTTATAATATCCTAAGCCACTCAATGTGCATTGAATGGTGTTTCTGCCTGTTTGACAGACCTGATTATGTAATTCTGAAATACTACAAAATATATATGTATGGTGTCGATATAAATTTCATAATTCTGTTAAAATGCAGTAGATAAAAACGTCCACATATATCATTCAAAGACTTAAGATAAAATATTTACATTATATAGACTTGGGGGGAAAGGGGCTGCTACCCGGATGAGGGAGTATTAATTTCTCTCCCTTATATGTGAGCGTTAACAGGGTCTGGTGTACCGAAATATAAAATCAACTCCATCACCAAATACTGTTTAAGAGATCTCAGTTATTGCTGTGCTTTTGACTCCAATATCTGTGCAATTTGGAGATGACAAATATGACAGCATATAAAGTCTTCCATAAAACACAACAGCATATTAATTCTTCCATAAAAAAAAACTTAGGATGCTGCTAGACTGCACCACTGTAAAGATCCCTTGGCAGTGCGATGATACAGACATCGGGGGAACTCCCGAGTGTGATTTTGGGGAAACCCTCTTTAGAATCTTGGCAACATTTTTTCTTATGTCACTGATCAAGAGAAAATGTGAGCACACAGCCAGCAAAGAAACGCACAAAATGACGAGTTTGCTAGGATATCGAAGTAGGCAGTGACCATAACAGTGCTCATTTGTTTGTAAAACCACAAGCACACCATACCACATGGTAAAATAGAGGAAGCCTCATCTACTCACAGCCATCATTTTGAACAGAATTTGTGCAAATCAATATTTAGTTTTGGCTTCACTTCTTCATCGATGTAGAAAGCCTGGCACAGAAAAAGACCACAAAGCAATTATATATGGCAGCGTAAGAGTTAATATCTGATATTTCCAAACCCTGTCGGAACATAAATTTTTTAACATAATCAAATGCATAGAACCTTTTCAAGCCCAAGAGATTTAACTCTATTGTTTGCAATGTCTAAGTACAGAAAACAAAGTAAAGTCTGCCATTACCCAGTCAAATCCATTTTATAAGTAACAGATGTATAAGCCACTGACTGAACACATCAAATCAACACATCTGGCCATTAGAAAATCAATCCCATCCAAGATTTTCTAAGATCTGTTACTCAGTAATGTACAACTAAGAAGTGGTTGGTATAGCTGAAAGAAGTCATATAATTAACCTTTTGACTACCACACCCTGTTCCCAGCATCCTACTTTGTCAACCAAGCTAGCAAAGCAAAAACTTAACTCTCTGCTCCCTCATCCTATCCACCAGCTTCTTTTTGCAATTGGTGGACAAGGTAAAAAGAATCTTTCAATCATGAACAACGTTAAGGTTTCATACTATCCTTCATTAAGATCAGGTGTGAGGATCTCTCATATTTTTTTTTAATGTATAAAGTGGAAAGGTTAACTTGCTTTTTCTTTTTTGTGACTACGTGTATATTCTTCAGGATTTGTCTGTCAGTGAAACATTTTTCAACAGTCACAATTCACTGGATATGACAAATAACAGGGAATGTGAAAGTTATTCAAAATGACAATATACCATGTCATTCAAATAAACCAAATGAATAATACTGAATTCATATCACTTTGTGCTCTTGTTTCTTCAAGCAGCAGACAACTTTCTGTAATCTTCTCCATATCATGTAGTTTTGCGATCAATTTTCAATCATCTCAATAGAAAACCGACACACCCTGTATACTACCATCACAGGTTGGACTACACGGATGGGACAGGGGAGGTGAAAGAGGGAGATATTACAGGATGAGGACAGATAATTGTGGGGAAGGATGGGGAGGGAAGAAAACCATCCATTACAAATCCCCCCCCCCCCCCCCCCCATGATAAAATTGATATGAAGGACGAGGAAAAGGAAGAGACTGTACACAAAGGAAGGAGGAAGGACTGAATAAAAATAATTTCAAATTCCCCACAACATGATACAACTGATATGTTTCTCTTTGAATGTGTGTCTAAGGGCTAAAGAGGGGTGTGTGTGTGGGAGGGGGAAGGAAGTACAGTATGAAAATATGATATAATCTAAGTACAAGGAAAGGAAGCAAAAAGGTGTGTGTGTTGTGTGTTATCTGTTTGGCTTTCAACAATAAGGCAATAAAATTTATCTCGATGAACATGACAGTAAAGCTTGTCTCAAAGAATATACTTTCATTTCTACAATAAAACGAAGCACATGACAGTTGATAAATATTTCAAAAGGGGCATCTTGACTTCAATGGATTCATTGTTATCTGTGCCTTTATCACTGTTCAATGTACAGTATTTTTCCAAATTATTTCTATCTTCATTCTGAAATTAATTCTTCTGTATGGTGTAGTGTACTTTTAACAATGCTGTATCTCTGTGCATCTAATTCTACCTAATCTTACATGTGGAGTACGCAAGCATAAAATAGTGATATCAGAGAGCAGCTAAACGAAGTAAACATCATGTAAATCCAGCATAAATACTTTGGGGGGGGGGGGGGGGGGGGGGGGGGGGAGGGAGGGACACTTTTCAAGCAAAAATTTCAGGTAAAGCTATGATATTTTCAAGTTTTTCAACATAAAAGTTTCCATCATACCAAGAGTCAACAAAAAGCATGTCACAGGTTGGCACAGAGGACAAATTTACACACATCACAGTACTGTTTAAAACACATCCACCAGACTGTTGAACTTTCAGTTCACAACCCTTTAAAGCCTTCAGCCTATTCATCAGCTTCTGCAGGCTCTTCCTATTCCCACAGCCTATCCAACAGCTTCCACCAGCTTCTTGCTCAGAACATACTGAGGAAGTCAAAGGGTTGAGAGCGAACACCCCTTCTGGGCTTTAAGTACGATACAGTAATTACTGACCTATGTTAAAAACACATCACATGTAAAATATGCAATACATACACATGCTCATGAGACAGAGTCCACCAGTTCTGGGCATCACTAGTTCCATCTAGTGATGCATGTCCAGTCAACACACATGACTGTCCATTCCTACTATGAAACTGAGAATTGTTCAAACACCAATCTATTGGGGGAGTGGGAGAGATGGAGAAATCTGTCTGCATCAGATTAGTATTTTCAATATCAAAATGAAGACATATCACATATGTAATGTTACAACAAAGACTACATTAACTGAAAAAACACTCATTTACAGACATAATAGAAGATCTGTAACAACTCACGTAAATAAGTGCACTTCAGAAAGGTCAGTTCCAAACACAGATTAGAAAATGAAAAGAAAAAGAAATCAAACATAGATACAATATGCAACAATCACCCACCCCAATCCCACCATGATTCTAAGACAACAATATGAAAAAAACAAAAAACATACACAACCCCTCCTAAACTCTGTGAAATATATTCCAACTTCAAACATTCACAGAACCAAAGCATAATGCTGTAGCTGATGACCAATGCCAACATAAAACAGTTGAACTTATAGAATAGAAGTGATATGTCTGTTTCATTCTTCTTCTGCTGGCCTTTTTCTTTCTAAAAGCTACATGCATAAATCATGCCTCTGAACCCCTTGCAGTTCAGCAATGATCCCAACAGAAACATATACACTAACTAAAAAAAAAAATCATTTGGACAATTACAATACACATACTAGAGCATATACATATTCAAATGCAACTATCATACCACCCAACATAAACAGTAGATTGAAAAAACAAAACGAAAAAAAAGATGACAACAAAGAAAATGAAATGACGCTTGGGGTCCCAAAACCATAGCACCTATAATGAAAACGCTCTCAGGCATACAACAGATGCATAAAGTATCATACAGCAGTCAAGTGGACTCGTTTACACTACTGTTAAATCAAATGTTTACACTGCTGCCATCAGCACTTCTATTACTAATTTTGCTAATGCATACACATTAAATCAGAAGTGCTGAAACTGTCATCAGTGAAGGACACTGAAATGTAATCCCTTTACCTTTCTTCAAACACATACACACGTATGTGCACACACACACAAAATCACTCGTGTATACAACATACAAATATTCAATTTATTTCAGTAGACATATAAAAATCAATGTGTCAAAATACAAGAATGGCAACAACAGTAATGTCTGCAAGAAAAATCCTTGAAATTATGAAAGCAACTACTTATAAATTCAAGAGATGGAAAAAATGTATATTTTGTAATCTTTTCATTTCTGAGTGTTACAAACTGACATAAACTTATGATTTTTATCCATAACTATCACTGTTTTATGTTGGATTTGTAAAACTTATGAATTTTATCCATAACTATCACTGTTTTATGCTGGATGTGTTTAAATACAAAATGAGTGGGCCAATATTTTATTCAAAATATTGGTTTGCTTACACTGATTACACTGAAAAGTCCAATGTAATACAAGTGTGGGTTGTTGTGATGGGCGAACATGCTGAATGAAAAGGGTGGGTCTGGGTTGTTACAAATTTGACAACCATTCTGACATGCTCGTTTTTTTGTTTTGTTACTCTCCATACTAATCGCCCCCCCCCTCCCCCCCTCAGTCCTGGTACCACTATTTCCCATAGCAGGATGGATATAAGTACATAAAACTGACTAACTATTGCAACAGACAAAAAGAAGAAAATGAGAAGTTCAGACACAAAATTACTGGCAAAAATTCTTCAATGATTGTCTGTAAAATAGTCACAGTCTGATAAGAATGGAAAAACAAAGCAGCCCAAAATGTCACCCAAGTCATGTCGTAAGTCTACACAAACATTACCCAGAACAAAATCATTGTGCATGCAATCAAATTAATCTTTATTGCATGCAATATGTCCACTTCTATCTCTGGTCATATTATTTGTTTTTCATGATAACACTCATCTCAGCATCACTGACATTTTACAGACAATGAACTACGTTTATACAGTTCAAATACTGAAATATCATAATCTGCAAGTCCAATGCCAATTCTCTTCCATATACAACAGATACACACTCAAACACAGTAACAATTTCCTATACACAAAGACAATACAGCAAATATAGACAACACAAGTTATAAATCTCCCACATACATGACTATACAGCAAAACAGAGACTACAGAAGAAAGGAAAGGAAGAAAACCAGTTTTAAAAAAAACAAAACCACAGATACAGCATGGTTCAAATACATGGATACAGCAGAAGATGTTTAGAACAGTAGAAGGCTAAAACTAGTTTGAAAACAGATACAGCAGAAGTTGTTTAGAACAGTAGAAGGCTAAAACTAGTTTGAAAACAGATACAGCAGAAGATGTTTAGAACAGTAGAAGGCTAAAACTAGTTTGAAAACAGATACAGCAGAAGATGTTTAGAACAGTAGAAGGCTAAAACTAGTTTGAAAACAGATACAGCAGAAGATGTTTAGAACAGGTGATGGCTGAAACTAGTTTGAAAACAGATACAGCAGAAGATGTTTAGAACAGTAGAAGGCTAAAACTAGTTTGAAAACAGATACAGCAGAAGATGTTTAGAACAGTAGAAGGCTAAAACTAGTTTGAAAACAGATACAGCAGAAGATGTTTAGAACAGTAGAAGGCTAAAACTAGTTTGAAAACAGATACAGCAGAAGTTGTTTAGAACAGTAGAAGGCTAAAACTAGTTTGAAAACAGATACAGCAGAAGATGTTTAGAACAGTAGAAGGCTAAAACTAGTTTGAAAACAGATACAGCAGAAGATGTTTAGAACAGTAGAAGGCTGAAACTAGTTTGAAAACAGATACAGCAGAAGATGTTTAGAACAGTAGAAGGCTGAAACTAGTTTGAAAACAGATACAGCAGAAGATGTTTAGAACAGTAGAAGGCTAAAACTAGTTTGAAAACAGATACAGCAGAAGATGTTTAGAACAGTAGAAGGCTAAAACTAGTTTGAAAACAGATACAGCAGAAGATGTTTAGAACAGTAGAAGGCTAAAACTAGTTTGAAAACAGATACAGCAGAAGATGTTTAGAACAGTAGAAGGCTGAAACTAGTTTGAAAACGGATACAGCAGAAGATGTTTAGAACAAGAGATAGCTGAAACTAGTCTGAAAACACAGATACAGCAGCAGATGTGCAGAACAGATGTCTGAAACTAGTCTAAAAACACAAATACAGCAAATGTTTAGAGCAGAAATGGCTCAAACCAGTTTGAAAACAAACAAACCAAAAGATGTTTAGATAAAGAGATGGCTGTTAACAAACTACACACGACGGCAATCACACACAAGACAAACCCATCACAATGGTGTGCATGGTGAAACAACAAAGCACAACATGTCACAGCTTTCCTTCCATTCAATGGACAGGTCAAATCAAGCTATCAGATGGATCATAAACAAACAAAAACATACAAAACCAGGCCACCAAGCTCCTACCACACAATACTGAAGTTAACACACTGTTTCACATATGTACACTTTGTTTTTTTCTACACCATCTCCATGATGCTTGTGCTTGCATAGCGTTCGTTGGCAAACCGAATCAGATTTTACTATTGTAAAATTAAGTACATTGTTTTGACATGTACAAGGCGGGAGCAGGGAATGAAAAATATAGGGGAGACTCCTTTGTCAAAATACTCTGTTGAGACATATATTTTAGCAAGAAAATATACAATTAAATTGCATTATCAAATCACTTGACGTTTTGCAGAGTCAACAATGCAAATGACACTTGCACATGCATAACACTGTTGTACATGTTCTGGACAGTCCTAGTGCTACTTTCTCGGCAGAGCACTGCAGGCAATTATGTCCAAGGAAAATGTAAAGCACTGGCCAATTCACTGTTACAGCCATTATCACACTGCCATCACACACAGAACTTGTGTCTAAACTTGCGTCCTTCTTTGTTTTGTTATCCCTCGATCACAAACATTAACATTTAGTCCTAATTCTTTAAAAAATAAAGAAAAAGAAAAAAGACACCTCACAAGTCGATATGTCAGTCATGATGTCCCATTTCCAAATGTAATATAACAAACACTACACGTAAAAGAAGAAAAAAATCAAGCAATGAACGCTGATCTATTTGCCTATATTAAATGCATAACAGATGTCTGGAGTGGGACAAGAAGCATGACCAGAGACACACTACAGATTAAGACCCGTAGATAGAAGATAAGACACTCTCTTCCTGACTACTCCACATCTTTTGGCAGCTCATCATGCCGCTGCTTGCCACCCCTATTTTGCTCCTTCCAGCCTCTATATCTCCACAGAGAAGATTGTGCTGTATAGCTGATCAAAATTTCAAATTCGACTTGAAATAATATTGCTACACAACACATTCTGAAAAAAAAAAGAAAACAACCAAGGGAAAAATAAAATAAACTAAAACCGAAACAAAAATCCCAAAATACAGAGCCATTCATTTTGAAACCTTGAGACCTGACTGATATTGCTAGTAAGCATGCTATGGTCAACTGGAACCACCGTTGACAGTGACAGGTCGGCTTCCACCCTGTCGGTAGTAATCACCTCCGGCCCCACGTCCACCACCACGACCAGAAGAATAGGGTCTGCGAGGACTGCCACGCCCCTGGTACTGCCCACCTCGGTAGCCCCCACCAGCCGGTCCACCACGCCCTCTGCCTCGATAGCCACCACCACGTTGTGGTGATCGTTGGCCACGCTGGGGAGAGGGACTGGCACTGCCTGCAGAGGCATGGGTGGAGGACGGAGTGGCGGCCCTGGATGAGGACTCTCCTGGGGGGCTAGATGTCATCAAGGTCTCTTCTTCATTCTTGCGTTGCTCCTGGCGGTCACGGTTACGATTTCTGCGGCGTGCACTCTTGGTCTGCTGGCCTTCATCTACCCACATCAAACACAGCCCACTCCAGTAAGTCTACATTCATGCTGATAAACAAACTACTTCATAACTAATCCTGCCTTCAAATGGTTGCTGAAATACTGACTACACAAATTAATTTTTAAATTCATAAACAAATTATATGTATTAATGACTATTTCCATCAACTAAATCAGATCCATTAACACTTATATTAATACCAATCAGTATAGTAATAATACCGTAACACTAGCTTATGTACCAAGAATTATTACTTTTTCATGACAGAACTCATAATTTGATAATAACACCAGCATTATAAAAGTACATGCAGTTGTCAAGGGAACAGAGTATAGTAACATCTTACATGTATACTAACATCTCACAATTATCAGCATCAATGTTATTTTCAAATCTAAAAATTACTGTACCAGGTATTTATACCCACAGAAAGGGTCATTATACTGGATACTGACTTCACAATTACATACTTGCACACCAACAGTATTTCTTATACACATCAGCTCCTGTGGCAAACTAATTAGCACAACAAACTGATGTCTACAAGGCTGGAGGTTAGAATTTCATCAGTCAAAATCATCGTGGGATTTTAGGTTCAAACTGATTCCTGAATTTCATCAGTCAAAATCATCGTGGGATTTCAGGTTCCAACTGATTCCTGCACAGATTTTAGGGTGCTATGGACTCACTGCTGAGTGTTGTCCACTTCATGAATGCATCACATAGAGTGTTACTCAATTTTCCTAACCAATAACACAAAAGTCTGTATGTCTGGCACCAAGATATATTATACAACGCTGTCTAGTCTCAATCTAAAACAAAATTCCACATCAGTATCATTATCATCCCCATTCTCAGAATTATAACAGCACATTATCACTATCATCCCCATTCTCAGGATCAAAACAGCACAGTATCACTATAATCTCCACTCTCAGAATTATAACAGCATTGTGAAAATTGTCTCCGGTTGTGTGGCCCTTCATGCCATGATCTCATAGTTACATCAATCTCGACTTCTTCAGCCCTTCTATGCTGAAGATAAATTCGCAATGGAATTGCTTGTGTTTGACGATTCATGGAGAGTTGACACACAGATGTGATGGCTACCTTCTTATCAAGAAAATCAGGGGGTTCAGTAGGTTGTGTCCTGGGTATGCTGGACCAAAAGAGGCACTACTGAACTCCACTGAAATAACCCAGTACAAAGCTTCTCCTGGTGGGCAGTCTCACAGTGACTTAACATCACTTGCCCCTATACATTTTTAGCATCAGCACTTCCAGTCTTCTTCTTCTTCTTCCTTCCTTCACTGTCTACATGGTCAGCCACATTTCATGATGATGTGGCCATTTTTCATGTTCCTGTTGGCTGCCATGGAACTTGGTGGACCACAGAATTGCAGTCAGCCATACTTCTTTTCACTTCACATGATAAAGGCAACATTACTGCAATATGTGTTTAGCAGTTTGCTCCTCTTAAGTAAAGAAGCAGTTTGGTGAAGACATGTGTTGAGCCAGTTGTGAACTTCCCCTGAATGAACATGGGTTTGGTGGTGTGTTGGAGAGTCAAGAGTGTCATCAGGAATGCCTGTGAAGCACTGCAAAAAAAAGACGACGGCAATATAAAAAAAAATTGTATGAATAAGCACCATGCCCAATGTTCACTGTCATAATAACTACACATGAGATGAACTTGACATACCTCTGATGGCAGTAGAACTGACACTCCCATTAGATGGTCTTCCGTCTTCCCCCAAACCCTACAAGCATACAAAAACCTTTTTACATATATAATGTATGTTGCAATATTTCCATGGCAGTTTGGAAGAGGAAAGCATCTATAATCTATAAAACAAGGATCATATCTCTCTCTTTCTCTCCCTCCCCCCCCCCTCTCTCTCTCCATCCCATCTCACACACACACAAACACACACACAAGAATGCTTGCACAAATACATGCACACATCATCTCTGTTCATTTTCATGCAATTTTGATTAACTAATACAGTTACACATACTGGGACTTTCTAACTCAAAGAAAACATACCTAAATATGGGTACAGTGCCCCAAATGTGGGTACAGCTATCCCAAACTGAGCTGTGAAATTTTTCTCCACAGCAGACTGAGTGTGCATGTTGGGTGAGGGTGTGGGGGAATGAGACTAATGAAAAAACATTCAATGAATATTTAACAAAATTTACAATCAGTATTTGCCGACTCACTCTTACCTATAAAAATATCTAACAAAGCCATTACGACGTGGCAATGATTATGCCCATGGTGTCAGATCTTTATTCACTGCACCAATGATTTACACCAAAGTTTTTTAACATGTCATTATATACAGTACTTCAACACAGAAATATGTACAAAACTGAAATAAAACTGAAATGCACAGCATGCAAGTGCTGAGCTGTTTTTTTCTTCTTTTATTCTTCCTCCATATAATTAAGCTTCTTTAAAGTTGACAACTTCACTGATCAGTAACAAAACAAATTCAAACCTGAAAAGTCACTTTCAGAAATAACATAAGTACTACTTGTTCTTAATTCATTTTTACATCTTTAGTTCAACCATTCATTACGAATCAAAACTGTTAAGACCTGTGTGTCTACCATCATATCTACATATATGTACATACATACACATATACTACATCTTTATCTTATCAATATAATATGTATATCTCACACACACACACACACACATCACACACACACACACACACACACACACACCACACACACACACACACACACACACACGAAAAAGAGATGGTTCGCACCTGCAGTTTTAAAGAATTTTGCAGACGCATCTGCAGCTTTGCTAATTCCTCTGTGGTCATCTGACTACTATCTGCAACCTCTGTGGTCATCTGACTACTATCTGCAACCTCTGTGGTCATCTGACTACTATCTGCAAACAGAAGCACAATGGTCACATAAGCTTAAGTTCTTTGCAGATAAAAAGTAGTTACTCACATATAAGCAAAAGCAACTACAAGAATTAAGCTCCCTGAAATGTCAAATAAAACTTGACACACACAACTCACTACCACCACTGCATAAATGCACTTATGTACCTGGGTTGATGAAATACACAGTACAAAATATTTCATCTTTCTTGGCTCTCTGATAGGGTGATAGAACTGTCCACTTAAGATCTAAAATCTTCAGAATAAATAGGTCTAGTCAAGCAAGCTGAAGAAGAAAGAAACTTCATTCAAGATACAGTCCATTTCACAACAAAACTAGAACACTGCACAGACTTATGGGCTGACTTTCAGCAAATAACTAGCAATCGTGTGCATTTCCAATTCTCACTGTACAATGAAGTTGAGGTACAAGACACAGACAGGCAAACGAGCTGCATCCACAACATGCAATGAACAGTATTACTGACCTTGTGACAGCATTATGGTTTCTGGAAAATGGGGTGCACTTTGGTTTGGATTGGTTTTTCATTTCCAATCATATGCTATTTACTAAGTTAATATCATTAATGATTTCCTCTTTACCCACTTGTGCATCATGATTTTATGCAGCCGATTCATCTGGTACATCTGGTTTTCATTGTGTATAACCAGAAGAGTAAATAATCAATCCTATAAAAAGTGTGGTCATTCAAGAAATATAGCACATTTCTCTTCAATTTCAAAGTTCTAAAACACAGTTCAATTTAATGGTTCTAAAACCGACGAACAATTATTCCCAGTCCATTTAAAATTGCATCTACACATGGGACACAGGATGGGAAAACCCAACTAAAGACGTAGCCAGCCAAATGTAGCTACAGCCAAAAATTGTGAGTTAGGGTTAGAATGATGACAACTGAGATTTTTACATATTTGGATTGGGTTAGAATGATGACAACTGAGATTTTTACATATTTGGATTGGGTTAGAATGATGACAACTGAGATTTTTACATATTTGGATTGGGTTAGAATGATGACAACTGAGATTTTTACATATTTTCAGTTAACATCTATTCCTCAATTTCCCTGTTTTATGCTTAAGCCACCCTAAAAAGCAATTTCAAAATGTTTTTAAAATGTCATGAGCTTACTTATTTCCTTGTCAAAAAAAAAAACCACACATTTTAAATGCAGCTAAATGCATCTAAAAAGAAAACTTATCAACTACTTATTTTTGTTTTCTGTATATTAATTTACAATGTTTTAAAACCAGTCCAAAACTCAGAAACGAAAACTGTGCACTTTCACCTGGTTTTTGTACTTCACTCACATATTAAAAAAATAAAAAGAATTGAAAAATTTGACAATCATTATTACAGTGATACTATTGTTTCTCCGAAGCCCTACCTTGTTCTTGCGAAGGGGCAACAGTGACAGATGCCACAGGATCAGAAACGGATGTCCCCAGGGAAGGAGCCACCTCCTCCATCCCTGGACCACTGCTAGCCACAGACGACACAGATGGACGGCGAGCAGTGTAAGTACATTTGACAGGTAATACTGCACATACAGAGAAAAAAGCCTTATCATGTTGTAGTGTATCTGACAGATAACACTGCATACACAGGGAAAAAGGCAAATCATGCTGGGGCATGGACGGATACGGACATGGACAAACAGAACAAGGTGGAGTAAAAAGACCTCAAGAGAAAGAGAGACACACACAGAGAAGAGTATGTGTGCATGTATGTGTGTGCATGACATATGTGCGTATGTGTGTGTGTGTGCGTGTATGCTGTGCGTGCGTGCATGTATGCGTGCGTGCGTGCGTGCGTGCATGCATGCGTGCGTGCATGCATGCATGTATGTATGTATGTGCATGATGTATATATGTGTGCATGTATATATGTGTGCATATATATATGTGTGCGTGCAGGCGTGATGTGCTGTTTGTGTGTGTGTTTTGTGTGTGTTAGTGTTCAATATCATGTCTGCATCATGATCATTGTTAGTTTTATTCTATTCAAGATACATACCTTCTCCAAAATTCAGGATTTCCTGGAACAAATTTAAAAAAAACCCATCAACATCTATTTCAAATCATGAATTTTTATACTTTTGACAATTACAAAATATACATTTGAGGATACTACCTTAAAACATGTATCTCTAATCATGAATTTTTATACTGTTGACATTTACCAAATAAATATTTGAGGATACTACCTTAAAAACTTCAGCTGAATAAATTTTTCCAACTATAATCAGAACTGTATCCTGGCTGTCTCCATGATGACTTGACTGTTATCCAGCACAAACTTTCCAATATATTCAGTCTACAAAATCCTGTTGTACTAAAAACGTAATAAACTAAAGGCCATCAACAGTGAAATGCATGAATGAAATCAATAATACAGTGTATCAAGCCTCTCATCACCAAGGTTGAGACTAAACAGAGACAAGGACAAATAAAAATAAAAGAGACATAAAATTCCAAAAAACAGTGCTTTTTACCTACATTTTTCAAAAGACACAGTCAAGCAATTCCTCAAAACAGTGCTTTTTATTCAAATTTTTCATCTCAAGTATAATCCAACATCTGTGAGCAAACAAAATGCAAGATAATGGTTCACAAAATAAGTATAGGAGCTACGTAATGAACAGCAATGCACACTGGCAAAACAAATCAACTTCAGCCCTACAAAGAGCAAATGATCTCCCCAAGAACTGACCTTTTTCAGATGATCTGAATCATACTGGAAGCGAGTCGTTTTTCCAAGCTCCTCATCAATTCTGCGATCAGCCACAAAGTGCTGAAACAATACAGAAATTCTAACTGATGATCATCATCGTTTATTTCAGCAGCACTGCATCTGGAAAATTTTTTAATTTTTTCTTTCTTTTTTTTATCTTCAGTACTCAAGAATGTGGTCTTCGCTGGCATTACCAACACTGCACATGAAAATGTGAAACCCAAATGACTGTTTCTGACAGTTTGGTGAATTGGGCGATCCCGGTTTACTTTTAAACGACAGTTGTATAATCTCTCTCTCTCTCTCTCTCTCTCTCTGTGCGTGCGTGCGTGCGTGCGTGCGTGTGTGTGTGCGCCAATGTATAGTTATTTTTGTTTAATTTTCTCCCTGATCCAGTCCAATGTCACACTGATATTTTTTTTCTCACCAGCTTTCTTCTCCCTTTACATCTTGAAAAATCAAAATCATTCCCTCATGTCTACATTTGATACTGCCTGCAGGTGTCGTTTATGCTCTGTCATTTCAAACATGCAGAGTAATAATAACAATAATTTTATCTGTATAGTATAATTCGTGCTTATTGCACTTCAAACAGTAACAGTAAAAAAATTAAATAAAAAAGAATGTTTTTACATTAATTTAATGTAGCAAGCATATTATAACATAAAACAAAATAAATAGTTCATAACCAAACAAAATTCCAAAATTAAGTAACAGATCGTTATTGTGATTTTTGTTTAAAGCCCATGCAACTGTGCAGAGCCATTTCAGGGATATAACCATTTCAAAACATACACAATACTTCCAACAGCTAAAAAATGGAAAAGAAAATTAAGTACATGTATCAATGCATTCGCGCTCATAATCTAAGAGACACCCCTGGTGCTGACCATTTTGTTTAATTTATCACACAGGGGATTTAAAAAACATACATCAATACAAATTTAAACATAACTAAGGACACTATATATAAATAAAAAAAAACAGGCCTAAATCATCTAATATTGCTTCCGCATATCTCATTTCCCCAGAGCTAAAAATGCACACAATACATGTACCCAAATATCAATCCCAAGAAAAAGTATGCAAGGCTTTATCAAACACACAGTGAATGGACCAGTAAGGCAGAAATGATAGGAAGAAATGACAGAAAGCAAAGGAATAGAGCAGAAACGAAAAGAGTCACAGAAAATTTCTAGTACAGAATTTCCAGAAGGTGGGGGATACTATTTATACAGAAAGAGCCCCCAGCATCCCCAAGGAGGGCAAGTAATAGATCATACAAATGCAAGAAAGTATAAAAAGAAAAAACAGCGGTACTAATTTTTAAAGGAACAAACACACACACACACCTACTTGACACACACACACTCTCTCTCTTTTTTTTCTTTCTCTCTCACTCTCTCCTCCTTCAGCTTCAGCTTCAGTTTTTCAAGATGACATCTCTGCGCTCAGATTGAATTCCATATGCACTGACACCACTGGTCTCATGTGATGGAGAAGATCCAAAACAATCAAGGCACAAGCCTTAAGCCTGTACATAAATCCATGAGGCCAGGTCATAAGGTTTTACCTAGCCTGTGGGTTTTGTATCTTATACTAACATCTGTATCAGTCTGTCATTGGAACAATCACGGCTATGCTGTAACAAACACACACACACACACACACACACACACACACACACACACACACACACACACACACACACACACACACTCACACACACAAACACACACACATGAAAATAAACACACTCATGAAAATACACACTCATTCATACAGATCAAACAGCAACATGACCCAACTTAAAAAAGTCATATGCATAAATCTTTGTAGTTATAAAATCACCATCAACATCATCAAGAACCATTTACTGTCAGGTTAAATAAAAGTTGTAATTACATGCTATTTTACAATGTTTTTGAAATAAAAATGTTTTGATGTGGGATTCTTTTCAAAGTATGTTTTTGAAATAAGTATGTTTTGATGTGGGATTCTTTTCAAAGTAACATTTGCTTTCATTTTAAAAACACTGTGAGTTCCATATGGTTGAGCCAAAAACAGTTCCCTATTTAAGTCCTATCTTACCAAATGTCTCACCTGCTATCATCTACTGTTCTAGAATATTAACATTATATCTAGCACAGTTACAGCAGTTTTCTCTTCCCTTGTTTATAAGAACATTCAACTTTGATCTTTGTGAATATCAGTGACACACTTCTAAAAGAAAACAACAACAATAAAAAAAAAATATAAGAAAGACTGAGCAAATTATTCTGTATATGATAGGCGTACTGACCTTGACATCAGCTCTAAGGTCACCCAGTTCAGGCTCGGACAGCTTCTCTGAACGTTCAATGTGGACTTTCAAAACCGCTGCCTTTTCCTGACGCATCTTGAACACTTCATCTGCAAAATACACAACGACAGTCAATGACCCTTTGCCCTCTCTCTCTCTCTGTTGTGTTGTGTTGTGTTGTGTTGTGTTGTGTTGTGTTGTGTTGTGTTGTGTTGTGTTGTGTTGTGTTGTGTTGTGTTGTGTTGTGTTGTGTTGTGTTGTGTTGTGTTGTGTTGGGTTGTGTTGGGTTGTGTTGTGTTGTGTTGTGTTGTGTGTGTGTGTGTGTGTGTGTGTGTGTGTGTATGAAAATGTCTATGTTGGTACACTTGATAAACTTCACACAAAACATCCTCCTCTCACTCTCCCCTAGAAATGAAGGGGGGGAGGGGGGGGGGGGGAAGACAGGATGATCATGGAACGAGAATACCTTCACACTTGATACAGTACGGTGCTGTGTTTACACACACACTGTACGTTTTTTTTTCACTCTCTCACTCCATACACGCCTGAAAAGGAACAATCTGATGATTTTTTGCAGAATACGAAAACGTAGAACTTTTCAAGTAAGTTGTTATTTCCAGTCAATCAAAGGTGTAATAATACTGGGCTGGAATTCACTCAGAAATACTGACATGACCAGAGGAGCACCAGGTTTGTGGACAAGTTGTATTCATCCTCACACACTCTGAAATTACTTCACAATGAGTCAAACTACTGATAGTAAAAGATTAGTGAAATATAACATCTAAAGTGTGTATTTTGTGTGACTTTATCATAGCTCCATGCTTGTTGTCTCTGCATTTTAATTGTTTCCACTGTATTTGTTTATCTTTTATTTATCAGATACTTTCCCTTTTTCTACACATTGTTCAATATTTTAACATCTATCCTGGAAATTTTCATGAAAAAATTACACTCCACTGAGAGGTCATAATACAGTTTACGATGCTACCCACAAACACTGACCTGCAAACTAACACACAGCACTGCCTTGAGGGGGGGAAAAAGATAAATGACGAGGCACTTTAGAGGTTAAAACAAAAAAGATAAATGATGAGGCACTTATGGGATTAAAACAACATACTACTTTATCATGTTATTAGGAAAACATTCATAACACTACTCACAGGCTTGCTGCTTGACCACATCCATCTCCATCAGCATTTCCTTCTCTCTTGTGTTCAAACTGCAACATGTTCAAAAACGCATAATACATAATAATGCTGAATATATGCATGACAAACATCTAACAAATCTATTTTCTTATTTAGAAATCTTACCAGTCTCCAGTCAGCTTTTGGCAAAAAAGATCCGACTCTTTTCACTTGATGCAATGTTTTCTTCAACCTTCACATCTAAGTGGACAGGAGGCCACATAAACAAAGTTACATTAGCCAAATTCGAACTTGTGCAATCAGATTAGGGCATGGGACCTCTACCTTTATGACAATCAGGCTGAATATCCAAGGTGCATCTACTGACATATTAGCCAAAATAAACAATATTCACACTGACCGACAAAACATGCTCGTACTGTTTCATTCACTCACTCACATACCCACATACACATACCCCCCCCCCACACGCACACACACACACATATAAACAGTGAAAGGAAAGGATAGTGTATCTCACTCACTGTGTTCTCATCTCATCAAAGACAGTCTTGACGCTCTTGTAGCTGCGCTCTATCTCATGGTCCAACACCAGACGCAGTCGTTCTAGAGATGTCGTCTGGCGTTGAAGGTCCTTGATGGCCTTCTCCAAACCTGTGCAAGCACAAAATCCATGGGTCAGGTGATCTGCTGCTTACCAAGACATTTACTGCACAGTCCGTATACTCTTGTCTTCAACTGGTAAAGAAAGCCTTCCTCCTTTTGATATGCGACCACAACTGACCTTTTTCTTTTTTTTACTTTTTTTGTCTTTATTCTTACATACATATGAGTGTGAATTTTCTGTTCACCAATCACAGCGAATTGGTCTATGAAATTTTGCCACAGGCAACCTCTTTGGTACCGTAGGTTCCTTTACACATACCATGCACATGCCACATAAGACCTTGAAGATGTCAGTCAAAAGATCAGCAATAAAACCACACTCAAAGATTCGGTGGGTGGAAGAAAATAAGTTGCTGTAGGACCAAATACTGAACCTGGGACATCTTGCAATCCAATGTGAGTTCTTTAAAACGTATACTCCAGGGCAATCACTCCACCTGGCAGCAAAGTTTCAGCATCAAGTAACCTTTTCTAGTCACACCCACAATCCACTTTAACCCTCTCACATTTCCAAAACAAGATTGACTGCCCGCGCCCAAGCAAACACAAACCAGAAGAACAAGAAAACCAATGTAAGCGCGTCTCCAACAAGACAAAACAAAACAAGCGCAAATTTTCGGCCAACTAGCCTTTGTCAAGCGCGAACGCACGGTCACAGACAAATCACAGACACCAAACAATGGATAATAAAAACGGGACTAAAAACTTCCCTGCCGCCTCGTCCAGTGGGTAAGAGATTCCAAACTTCCCTGCCGCCTCGTCCAGAGATTCCATCTCTTACCCACTGGACGAGGCGGCAGGGAAGTTTTTAGTCCCGTTTTTATTATCCATTGTTTGGTGTCTGTGATTTGTCTGTGACCGTGCGTTCGCGCTTGACAAAGGCTAGTTGACCGAAAATTTGCGCTTGTTTTGTTTTGTCTTGTTGGAGACGCGCTTACATTGGTTTTCTTGTTCTTCTGGTTTGTCCTCTCACATTTGCATATCTCACAGAGAAACTTCCCGTAGTATTTGTGGTTTTCCAGCCTTTTCCAAGGAAAATATGGTTCATGTACGCTATACAGCACTACTCAGCCGTCATTTGTCTTAGAGCAAAAATTTTCAGCATAAGTGTTTATGAGTGAACATACTTTGGTTTGCATGTCAATATGTGTGTCTCACTTGTCGTGTCGTTGTCCCCTCTATTGTCACATGTCACAGGTGTTTTCAAGGTGACATCATGATGTTAGCAAACATACACAGTTTACCATGACATACAGATGTTTGTGAGATACAAACAATACAGACAGGCCTACCTGAACTTGTCCCATCACTCCAATCACTATGGTAATCCATGTGAATTGTCACAGTGTCACCAAACACATATCGCCAACTATAATAATAATTACAATATTTATATAGCGCAAAATCTTGATAAAATCAAATCTAAGCGCTGAAACAGACACACACACATGCACGCACGCACACACGCACACACACACACACACACACACACACACACGCATGGCTATAAATGGGGAGAAGAATAAAAGCAATAAAAGCAAGAATAAAAGCAATGGAAAATTATAGAGAGCATATCATATACAATTATATATTATAACAATGTGATTCCCCTCCGAGCGGAGACAGGCTGCAGAGGGGGATTGAGTGAGGATAGGATTTTATGCAGAGGAGAAAAGGTGAGTTTTGAGAGCGGACTTGAAGGAGACAAAAGTAGGTTGCTGACAGACTGAGAGAGGAAGTTTGTTCCAGGAGAATGGACCAGAAACAGAGAAGGCTCGTGGACCATAGGTATTGAGCTTAGTGCGTGGAAAGCGAAAAGTCAGAGGATCGGAGGCAGAGCGGAGGGTACGTGAGGGAACATAGATCTCAAGTAGGCTTGACAGGTAATTGGGGGCTGTGTTATTGAGGCTTTTGTAGCACATGGTGTCTAGTTTGTACTGTATGCGCTTTGATACAGGGAGCCAGTGAAGTTGTGCCAGGAGAGGAGATATGTGGTCAGCTTTTTCTTTTTTGAGTACAAGGCGTACAGCATTGTTTTGAATGCGCTGTAGGATGTGAATGGTGGAGGCAGGAAGACCAGAGAGGAGTGAATTGCAATAGCAATGCGAGACAATATGAAGGAGAGAACGAGTTTTGCAGTTGTTTCGACAGAGAGATACTTCCTGATCAGCTTATACGATGGAGATGATAGTAGCAAGATCTGGCAGTTTGAGAAACAAAGTTGTTCATGAAGAAGGTAGAGTCAATGCAGACACCAAGGTTTTTAGCTGAATCAGAAATTGGGACTGATGTGTTACATAATGGGAGAGAAAGAGGAGGCAGCTGAGAAAGTTTCTGACGGGTGCCAATGAGGATAGCTTCTGTCTTGTTGTCATTAAGCTGAAGTTTGTTGAACGTCATCCAGTTCTTAATGTCCGAGTAACACTTAGTGGTGCGAGTCAACAGGCGCTGTATATTATCAGGTGAGTCACTGTCTTGAAGTTGGGTGTCATCAACATAGAAGTGGTGTTTTATAGAGTGGGAGTTGATGATGGTGGACAGGGGGGAGGTATAAAGAATGAAAAGAACAGGGCCAAGAACAGATCCTTGTGGAACACCACAGGTCAGGTATACATGTTTTCAGTCAAAGAACAGGAAAAGCACTACAAACTAACACTGCTACACAGTCTATTTTGTACACTTTATGGAGAAACAAAATAGCTATATATGTCATGACTTGAACAGTGGCTGGATAATGTCAATGAAAGGCCTGATCTTGAACAGAGGGTCGTAGTTCTCAATATTACGCCCAGGTATGTACGATGTGTCAGGCAGATGAAAATACTAACTGATTTTCAGAAACCTCGTTTTAGGCATAATACTGCTAATCCAAGGGTCTCTGAATCGTAGATAAGTCGACCAGTACAATTCAATCCACAGTTTACGATTGATTCCCATCATAATAAGGATCAACAGGTAGGCACGCATTTCAGCTGCTGATGTGTCACTCCACAATGGATCACCGGCCAAACCTTAGCAACGATCTTCTGTTTTGCATACTTGTCTTCTCTGCTGCCGTTTGAAAAAAAGATTCCAGTAGAAGTAAAAAAAAACAAAAAACTAAAGGTTTTGCATTCGCGGGCAAAGCTTGTGAAGGGCCAGTTTTGAGATGGAATTCATTGACCTGGCTTGCTACAGCAGCGCGTCGCCACGTCGTCTGCCATTCCGCTAACGGCACATTGTCTTCAGGGTCGCTTTCCTCCTAGTCTTCCTCCTCCTCATCGTCTCCTTCAGCAATATCAATTTTTACATCTGATTCTCCATCTTTTTCTCTTTCCATCTACTCCATTTCTCTAAAAATAATTTCTATCTCCTCCTTTGTATATTCCTCCCATTCTACTTCTTCATGCTGCGTCGCCATCTTTCTCGTTCACACAAAGACAAGAACGGAATGCGGTCATTTCCTTCTTCTGTCTTGTGAATGATGCCAGTGGTGGCGTCTTAATTTATTGTTAATAGTTCACTGGTCCTTCTTGGACCTACCCACCAAATTTCATCCATTCAGAGTGAGCTAGCTCATGGTTACAGCGTGATGGAAAAGTACTGGCCATGTGTGCAAACATCTGGCCGGACACGGCCAGAGTGAACAGATGCGGGAGAGCTGTGTTTGGCCGGACGCAGTCAGAGTAAATGGGACAGGTTAATGGTTTCTAATGATGAGTGAGGCAAGCACTGGGCCACATTTACTACCTAGGTCATATAAATTGCATACAATCAAAGCTATTGTTCCTCCTGTTCCTCCCAACCTGAAGCTGTCTCATGCTAATGTGGACCTTTACCTTTAAAAACCACAATGTCAAACCTCTCCCAGCTTCCGTAAACAATCACATACTACAGGGGATCATGGTAAATAAAACAATATGATTCATTTGGTGACAGAAACAGACTTTTGTCCCCAGATATCCACAGAACCACCTGGATGAATTTACCAAAGAGATGCAGATATTTATCTCTGATTTTTACATGTTAATTTTAGAGCATTGATCCCCAAGAAACACAACTCTCTCAACTAATCTGAACTTTACCGAATTTGTTCTAGAGGAATTCATCCCTCTTAGACGACTCCACATGCATTTCATCCATATTTGCCAGACTCTTGGAATGGAAATGGGAAAATGGGATGAGTGTCTTGAAATCTGATGACCAAATTCAAACCCATTCACCAACATAAAGATTGGCCTGTTTACTGTAAATCCTACCGGAAAATTCTCACTCCACATACACTGTCAGACTGTAATCATCAACACAATACACATCTACATTAATCTACTAATCTATAATCAATACAATATACATCTATACACATCTATATTCATCTACTGATCCATCTGTCTAATGTATATACATACACACACACACACGAGATATATATCATCATCATCATCATCATCATCATCATCATCATCATGTGCTTTGCCACATGGCTCTGGTGATCATGTCCCTCCCTACGAATCTATCTTTTGTCACTGCAAGTTTTATCTCCTACCCTTTTTGTCCCCACCCACTCAGCAAAACTGTTGAATATCTTCTTCCTGGGTCTACCTGGCACTCTTTTTTCCTCTCGCTTTCCTGTTGTGACTACATGTTCCCATTTCTCTCGCCTCATAAAATGTCCTATAAATGTTGCTTGTCTTCATTAATGTTCTTTTTCTGTTTGCTTCTCTTAAGATTGTCTCATTTGTTTTCTTTGCTGTCCATGGAACAACTCTTAACATTCAGCTGCTTTGATATTATTTTGACTTTGTTGATTGTCCAACATCTGTACAGCACTACTGATGTCCATTGATAGGCATTTGTTGGTAAAAAATATTTTCATTTTCTGGAATGCTGTTTTAGCTTGGTTAATTCTGCTGGATATTTTCAGTGTACATCTGCCATCTGGTGAGATGACTGTTCCAAGATATTAAAACTTATCAACTTGTCTCAATTTTATGCCACTGAGTATCTTAACTCTTCGGAGACGTAACAGCGGATATTCCGCTGCAGCTGGCCATACTATTAGAGACATGACAGCGACATTCCGCTGCAGCTGGCCAAACCATTAGAGACGTGATAGCGGATATTCCGCTGCGGTTTTTAAAAATAGATGCAAGCCGGTCGCTGGTCTAGGGGAACTAACTACACATATAGGAACACTCTTTGGTATCTTCTGAAGTGTTTGTTACTTCCCTTGCATCGATTTTATCCCGATTAGTTAGTTTTTGCCTTTATCCAAACCAACCGGAGTGACTGTCCTTGCACCAAAATAGCGACATTTAGGCCTTCTTCTTCTTCTTCTTCAAAGGATCGTCATAATCACTTTGCTGTTTCACCTGTGTGAAAACAAAGCTGTGTTTGTTCTTTTATATCTTCTGGTCATACCAAGGACTTGTGATTACCTGGATTTCTGGATTACCTGGTCAAGAATGGGTGTTTTACTGACTTTATGTGTTGGATTACTGTCAATCAAAAACTTCTTTCCCAGAGCCAAAACCCTATCCCATTTCACCTTCTAGGAAGGTAAGTAGAATAGATGTATTGTCCTTGTATGTAGCTTCAGCTCAAAGAGTGTAAATTGAATTTTATTTTGATATAAAATATGTTCTTGTGCTGTAAAATCTGTATTTTTGAGAATTTTTTGAAAACCCCCCAAAATCGTGCGTCTCCAAGGGTTGTGGCAGGTCCCGTTGATCGCGTCCACAGTGGTTGTGCAAGGCAACTATATTACGTCTTCAAAGAGTTAACAGAATCTTTGTCATATGACTCAGATGAATGTGTACGATGGAGTTCGCATTCTATATCCCCTACTTTCTTTGGAAGTGCAATGAAAACTGTCTTTGACATATTTGACATCTAGGGCCTCAATCATTTCTGTAGTAATACTGCCTGGTCCTGAGGTTTTTCTTGGTTTCATCTTTTTCAATGCTGTTCTAACTTCAACTATAATTATTGGTGGTCCTTCAATCTTCTTTCTAACAATGTATTCCTGCTTTCTGTCATCATCAAAAAGGTCTTCAATGCACTCTCTCCATCTATCTAATATTTTGTCCTTTTTATCATAATTGAACCATCTTTTGATTTTAAGCAACCAGTTGATGCGCATGTCTTTTTTCTCATGGGCAACTTCTTCAGTATTTGTGTACATAAACTTAGGGTCTGTTCTGTGTCGGTCTTCTATTTCTTTGTACTTTGTTTCTAGCCAAGCTTCCTTAACTTCACTGCATTTATTCCTGATTTCCTTATCTATCTTTTTGTATTATTCTTCTTTTCCCTTTACCTTCCTGTGTTTATCCATCAAGCCTAAAATTTCTCTTGTCATCCAGTTCTTCTTTGCTTTTCTTTCAACTCCAGGGATTTTTTCACAAACTTCATTAATAATGGAGTTTTTCAAACTTGTCCATTGTTCCTCGCTGTTGCCAACGTCCTCCAGAGCACTTAATTTGTCTTGAATATATTCACACTAAATTTTGCAGTCAGTGATTCATCTGTCTTTAATTCTTCCAGAACAATGAATTTGTTTTGAACATATATGTTAAATTTTGCACGAGTTAATTCATCCCTCTTTTAAGAGTCCAAATTTTAATTTAATTTGATGTTATTTTTAGTTTTTCTTTTCTTTAGTTTCAGCTTAAATTTTCCCAATACAGGATTATGGTCATTGTTGCAGTTTGCGCCTGATCATTTTTCTATTACCAGAAAAGAATTTCTATATCTCTTGATTTCTTGTGCTGTTTCCTGAATCCAACCATGTCCATTTTCTTCTGTTAGGCTACTCAAACCAGGGTGTCATTATGAATTCATTTACTTAAGCCTACTCAACAAGTGTCTCTCCACTTTCATTTCGCATGCCCAAGCTATGAGGTCTGACGATGTCATCTACTTCTTTCTGTCCCACATTGGCATTAAAATCTCCCATTATTATTATAATGTCCTGTGATTTACAATGAGCCTTGGCTGTCTCTAATTCTACATAGAAGTTGTCAGTTTCTTTCTCAGTACTTGCGGATGCTGGTGCATATACTTGGACAATGTTGGTATCAAACGTTTGCCTTATAATCTAACGAGTAAAATGCAGTCTGATAAGGTCCAGTATCCCTTGATGGACTCTGGCTTGTCATTGTCCATTATGATGCCTACCCCCTTTCATGTGCATCTCCTCCACAATATATAATTTTATGCTTGCCCAATGTCATTACGTCTGCTCCTTTCTATCCTAAAATACTGATGTTCAATCTTTCCATTTCTATCTTTACTGTTTCTAGTTTTCCCTTCTGGAGCACTGTACTAACATTCCATATTGTCATTTTTTTTTAATTATAGTTTTTCAGGTAAAATTCTAACATGTGATCAAGGAATAAAGAAAATGGTTGTAAACATAAGGAAAAAAAATAAAACAATAAAAACGGAATTCACCAACACCTATACAACAGAGCAAAAACTCCTGAAAGCACGAAAGTACCTTGGTAAAGACGTCTGGAATGGTTGTCTCCCCCTGCTCCCACACTGGAAGCGGTGCTGCGTTCACTGGTAGTGCGAGTGCGCTGAGTGTGACCATGTGTATGGCCGTGTGCATGACCATGTGCATGACCATGAGACCCTGAAGCATACACATCTACTACCAACTACTGCCAACACAAGACCAGTACATGTATGGACAATGAACAGGATGTGTGCCACACAAAGTGGGTTTTACACTTCTTTTAACTGTTGTACACACATCCATGCTTTGAAGGATTCTTCACAGATTTATAGGTGACCTACAGCTGTCATCATATTCTTTTCCTTACAGTTGTATGTACATTTGTGAAATGATGGGGGCTCCACAGCTTTAATGATGTTTTACAACAACTTTGCAAGTCACTATTTTCAGCTGTGCAGGCTCTTGAATCCATAAATAAAACAATAGCTTAAAGTATTTCAATTTCAGTTTTCTCAAAACCCTATTGCAGCAGTTGGGTGAATTCATGTATTAACATCACAAATGCCATGTGATGAAAGGATCCAAATATATGTGTTATATGCCATAAGCCTGCGCATACACCTTCATGCTGGTAAGGCCTTGATATTTTATCCACGGCTGTTTAAACCGGCCGCCGGGCGATCACTTAGTTTTCGGACACGGTGCCAGCGATTCGCACGCGAGAGGCGTGTTCTCCTGCTTACCCGCTGCGCTACACGGCCCGTCAGTGGTTTTGAGCTGTGAGTCATCGGTAGGCAAGCGGGACTGTGTGGCTGCCTTTGTGTGCCGTGATTACTACTGTTTCTACATTTCCCGCAACACTGATTTGGTCATCTAGCCATATATGTAATTATTAATCTTACTGACAAGTAGACTCTCTCCCCTACACATAGATATCAAACACGAACTGGTTTGTTGCCATAATGCGTAACGGGATTACATTGAAAAGGAGAACGATTCTGAAAATATCACGCCTTCACTGTTTCATGAGAAAAATAAGCCAACTTCCAACAACAAAAACAAGAGTTCACCAGTTATTACAGCAGAAAGAAACACATACAGAGAAAGAGTAAAGTATGTTTTAACAGACTGACTTACCAGATGGATCTTTTTGGGTTTCTTGTGGAAGTAGCGGTGGGTAAATCGAGATTACTGATAACGGCATAGACTCCATTATCTTTCACACTAGCACCAACATTTCACTGATAGTCTTGTATACCGCAGTCTCCTTATGCACACATGTCCGTGCAAGAGTCAAGATTGGGATCACGATACTGAGACAACCATTCATTAAAAAAAATGGAAAGACACAGAGAGCGATAGAGAGAGAGAGAGAGAGGGGGGGGGGGGAGGGAGAGAAAACTTAATACATTTACGAGAACTTTAGGTTCACTGGTATTAAAAAGAAATAAAAAACTCCTGAATATCATACCCACTTAACTACACTGAAATCTTTCTGTCTGCCTGTCTGTCGCTCTCTCTCTCCACACACACACACACACACACACACACACACACACACACACACACACACACACACACACACACACACACACACACACACACACACACACACACACACAAGAATACTATGTATTTTGCTTAACATTGATAATAATACTCAAAAGTCTTTAATTACTTATTTCATTCATGAAATGCATACACATAAACATCCAAGCAGACAGACAGCTAGACAGACAGACAGGCAGGCAGGCAGACAGACAGACAGACAGACAGACAGAGAGAGAGAGAGAGAGAGAGAGGAATACTTTGCACTTCACTTAATGTCTTTGGGCCCTTACTAATTGTCTCACTCATGAAATGTGCACACACACACACACACACACACACACACACACACACACACACACACACACACACACACACACACACACACACACACACACACGCACGCGCAATTAACGACTACAACATGAAAAACCTGACTCTGGTCGTCTCAGTACACTGATATTTCAAACGAAAATGTCCAAGGCAACACTATACACAATTATCAAGCACAAAGGAATTCTGCCACTGTGTGTACGTGGTAAGCGTTATCCAGAGGACTGAAATGATACCAACATTCACTGAAGACTCTAAAGATTAATGAGCTGCCAGAACCAGTAACCACCAACCGCCTCACCGGCATCCCTGTTTACCTTAGCTGTCACATGTGTTATTACGATAGGCTATACGTGGCCCCTAAGCCGCGAAAAATGAAAAACAGCTGTCCTCTACAGACAACATTCTTCTAATGTGTGCCTTTACTTTTATTTGAGAACTGGCATTTGGATTTTACCGGAGTTGGAACATAGATCATTTCACGGTCGAAGATTGAAAATCATGTCAACACCGTCTTTCATTCTCTTTCTTCTCTGTGCGTTTAGTTGGACACTTACATGCACGTAACGTGTTGAGTTATATATCATTTTATTGAGAAAAATCTCATCTTTTTAATGATGCACATTACAGACCAATACAAACAAAGCTCTTGAGAAAATTAGTGGAAAACTGAAGTTACTTGTTTGTAATAGTTACTACTGCGCTTATACGGCGTAGCGAGATCGCCGGTAACAAGGCGGAGCTAGAGCTCAAATTTCTAGGTCAGGGCAGCACTCAGTGGGCTTTGTGCTGCTACAGCTGCCGCCGCGGGACGAAACTAAGTGATCACCCCTAAACAGCCGTGTATCTAACTTAGGGTTCTGTTACTAGGTCAATTCCATGGTTCGTTCACCGGTTTGTAAGTCCAAAAATACTCCATGTCTCTCCTTGCATCTGCCTGTTTTTAAGCCATATACTGAAGTGTATCTCAAAGTAGGATGACTGTACTGTATAATGCCTCTTCTAACTCTCTTGTGTGAACACTGATGGTGCATTGATGAGCATGGTGACAGTTGTCCATGAAAAGGTACATTTCTCTATTGACAGCATCTGTATAGATACTTAACATGTAAATGACCATAAACTATGATGACAATGATGCTATAACCTTGCATGATGACCCTACATTTCGTGACCCCCCACCTCCACCCCCACCCATCCCCGGGCACTTGTACAAACACTAAGACTACTGATTAATGTGACTAAATTTATGCCCAACTGTACATTTTGATGAGCATGACTGTGTACAACAGATCCAAAACAATATCCAACATTTATTCACAAACAACCATTTCACAAAATCTAGTGTTACACTGACACATATGAAGAAACTGAATTTTGCCATTTACAAATATCTTTTTGCACAAGTAGTAATGCCATGTTTGCACACATCAACAAAGACTCAGGACAAGTCAGCTGACTGTAGAAATTCTTACAGCACACACTGGGGTTTAGCAGTACATACATATTCACACATACAAACGTAACACACACAAACAAATAAACACACACACACAAATAAAACACACCACACACAACACATACACGCACACACACACACACACACACACACACACACACACACACACACACACCACACACACACACACACACACACACACACACAACACACACACACACAACACACACACACACATACTCGCACACACATTACACATGCACACACACACACACACACACACACACACGCACACACACACACACATACACAGATTTCCATTTTACTCTGTGAACTTGTGGGTTGAGATGCAAGTTACACTGATCATATCTGAGGAACATAACATCAGGAACGTGGGAAGACGAAAAGAAAACATGGTGACATAAACAACATTTAACAGCAAACAACAACAAAATGTGGAGATGTGCTTGCATCCAAGCATTTTAAATTCCCCTTGCATAGAAGGGAACACTAGGTCAGAGGAAGCAGAAAAGGAAATAAGGACGTATTCCAGCTATTTGCACAAAGCTCATACATATTTTGTTTTCCTGCAAAAACTAGAATGAATGATTCCCAATTTATTGCCATCATGATTCTTTTTTCCTTTTTTCAGAAAACAGAACTGTTTTGAAAACAAGAATTAAAAAAAAAGCGTACTGAGTGCTCATGCTGCTGGTAAACATTGCCGTGACATTTAATGGCAGGAAAAAATTGACAAAGACATTATACACGGATGGAGGTGAATGGGGGCAAAGAGACAGAGAGATGTTGTGCACAGACAGAGGCGGGTGGGGCGATGAGGCAGAGAGATGTTGTACCTGCATTCGTGCGATGGTGATGTTGATGCTGTTTGGTGGGAGAGGCAGATGCAGGAGGAGATGTGTTGTTGGTGGAGGGTGGGGATGTTGCTGCTGCTGCTCCATCCTCTACAGCAGTAGTGGTCAACTCCACATCCTTTATGCTGCCTGCTATGTACACACAAATACAAAAATACATACAAACTATTTGAATTAAATATAATAAAATAAACAACATGGATCTGCAATAAATCTATAACAGTAAATCACATCCATCACTGTCAGATAATACACATCTTTCAGTTTCACTGTTACAAAATATGACTATACTTACCAGCATGCCATCAATACACATCTTTCACTGTTATAAAATATGACCATACTTACCAGCATGCATGTAAATTTGAATCATAACAATGCTGATGAATTTCTTCCTTTGACTATCTACTGTTTAACTAACCTTTTATCATCATTTTTGTATATGTGTCTAAAAGCATTCATGTAAACGGAAATTAAACAAGCTGAAAATGATACACAGTCTGTGTGCACATACACACTCTCTAACATACACAACTTCAACATTAACAACAAGTTCAAAGGTGAAAACACAACGATAGCTACACTCTCTGAGTAGAAACTGCTGACAGCAAAAAATTTTATCTTCACAAAAATGCTGACACAATACATTCAAATCTCCCACACTCTGCCGGTCCTTATCAAGAAATAGTGTCTGACCACCACATCAGACCGGTATCCTCTTTTCAAAACACCTTCTTCCCATTCCCTCCCCTACTTTTCCATTCAATGAACATGTCCTGCAGCATCACATTCAACTAGATAAAGCGCGCACAATGCATGCTCACACGCATGCACACACGCATGCACATGTTGATGAACATAAATAAGATTAATAAAAACACACTCTGCCACCTTCGCCCAAGGTTCTTTGTACCTTCCCTTCCTTTAAATTTCCAACATGGTTCCGTCTCACTGATCAATATTACACCCTTATTGACTGCCCTTACCTGAATAAACCATGCCATTGGTTAAAGGAGTTTTGCTGCTGCTGTTGCTACTGCTGCTGTTGGTCTCTGCGTTGCTGCTGCGGATTCCATTGCTGGTGGTGGGCACTCGCTGGGGCAGGGGCTGAGGTGATGAGGACTGACTAGATAATGACGATGATGGCAGTGCTGACACTGCTGCCCCACCTGTGGGTGTGGATGCTCCATTGTCTGCTTGACCTGAGTTTGCAGCCTTCTTCTTGTTCTTCTTTTTCTTGTTGGGCTGTACATTGTGTCAACATGTCAATTCAGTTTTGAAACGGTTCACAGCACATCTACACACACTGCTTTTCCCCTATACAATCACTTTCTTTACAGCCTTAATAGTAACAATGAACAACTTGCAGTGAGGGTGGTGGTGATTATAACGGGAAATGCATTAATCTTAACATGATGACACATACATTGATGATCAGTACAGGCCCACATCAACAATTGCAAGAGTCTAACTGTGCATGAAGCCATGATCTGCAAGTTTCCTATGTCACTTTGACCAAATCATATCAAAGCCCATAAGCAAGCACCTGTAGGTTGAAATTCTTCAAAGCACTATAGTAGTTGAAGTTCTTCAGAGAATGGTATCTCTTCTTGATTAAAACAATTGTATAACAATCAGCAAGAGAAAAAAAATACATGTACACACATAAAGTAAACCACCTGACCTTTAATAAAAAAAATATATATATATGTACGAAAAAATGTCTGACTCTTCACTTCAAGATGACCACTATCATTCTGACAGCTCTTCTTTAAATACCAAATACATTACAAACCTTTCCATATATTTTAACACAATTGCTCGCTTCGTATCTAAACAAAAACAGTGCAGACAAAGTAGTCACAAAACTCCTTTGCATTACTTTGCTGAACAACCATCTTTTCCACATTTCTAACACATTTTGCTGACAATTCACAATGAATTCAGACAAGATAGTTATAAATCTCTTTCATTTTCTTGTTTGGTTACACAAATGTTTTAGGGGGGTACTCAAGTTTAAGTTAAATGCAAACAAATCCTGTTTTATAGTATTAATATGTTCATGCATGTAGGCGACGTCTGATATGTATAGTTTTCTACTTCCAGCTTTTTATGACATGACTGTGAAAGACGGATTTGAAAAAGTTATATGAAAGCTGGAAGGGAGGTGGGTAAAAGACATGGCACATTTAGCAACATGTGCAAGAGGAAAATTACTGACAGACTCATAACAATTTTGACAGATGAAACAAACCCATTGCACGAAAACAGTAGCACAGTGGAGTTCACCTATAACGAACTTTACAGTACATTTCTGGCAATAATGTACTCTTATTTTCCCTGCTTACTTTTTTCTCTTTTCTTCTTGTAAAATACTTTCTATAACAAACAAAATCTACTACCATGCATACAAATTCTTCTCTGTACGAACGAAGTGTTTCCCAAAGGCCACGCTGGCTATGTGTTGAATGAAGAATTTTCCAAAGGCCATGCTTGCTATGTATAATCTTACCCTACAAAGAACAAGCTCTCAAAAGTGATACAACTGCTCAGTATCATGCACTGCACATATAGAACAGCCATCAGTGCAACATAACACTAGAAGTGATGTGTGCATGCTCTGTGCGTGAGTATTTGTAAGTGCATGTGTGTACGTGTGTGTGTCTTTTTGGCATCTTCATTGACGGAGCCATATAATTGACTCATAAACATTATAATGATGATATACAGACTAAGAACCTGAAAAACATCATAATGATGTAAGTATAAAACTGGGAATATTTGAATCACATCTGAACTCCACTAGCAAAACAACAAACATCAGCACTGTAGAAGGTTACCGATTTTTCTTACTAATGCTATATCAAACATATTTTTATGTCTCTCTTGAATTTCTTTGTAGGCATACTCCACTGTAGTAAACCATCTGAGCTTACAGCTCAAGCAGAAAAATAAATCACTACATGAATTTATTCATTCCCTTAGCCATTTGCGCATTCAACCAACAAGTGGACCACTCACAGCTAAGACTTTGACACTGTAGGCCTACTTCACCAGCAGATGAGTACGTATGTACAGATGTTTTGACTGAATACAGAGATAGGTGGGTGTGCTTGAGTGTTTGTGTTACATTCATATCACTATTTCCAAACTTTTCCATGTACATATGATTCAAATACATGTTAGGAGGGGGTGTGAATTCATTTATCAATCTTATCTTTGGATGGGGACGTCCTTTCTCATTCTCTGGATTCAAAATTTATGTGTGTACGGAGGCTGGAGTGGAGGGGAGAACAAGGACGAGGGAAGGGAAGTATGGTGTAAGCACACATGTGTTTGAAAGCTGTTATGTTTAGGGACGAGGGAAGGAAGTATGGTGTAAGCACACATGTGTTTGAAATGCTGTCATGTTTAAACATATCACGTATGTAGAATCTGATGGTGATCTTAGCAAGTGTGAGATGTACCTTTCTTTTACACTCTATTGTGTGCAGTAAATGTTCAGTTTTATACGAGTTGTTATACAAATAATACTTGGTGTATTCTGAATTCATGCTCTGAGTGGTTTATGTATATGTGTGAAGTAAAGTTTGTTCTTGTTACTTTTTGTGGTTGAGTGTTTTGTCTTGTCTACAGGAGTGCGTGCATGGAACAGTTATGTTTTATGGTTTGTGTGGGTCCATGGATAAACTTTTATTTCAACAGTTTTTTCCCTTATGGATGTGTGTTTGATAAGTTAACATTTGTATCTATGACAAGCCTGTGACTGCACAAATGAATCTCCATGTGAATTAATAAAGTGCTATTGAAATGAACGTTGAAAAAAAATTACAACTCACCTTTGCAGGAGGTACATGCCATTCTCCTAAAGCTTCTTTGGCACCATCTGCGCGCGCGCACAACACACACACACACACACACACACACACACACACACACACACACACACACACACACACCACACACACACACACACACACACACACACACACACAC
>CM060305.1:150120381-150167881 GCA_030674185.1 Monoplex corrugatus
TCTCTCTCTCTCATACAGTATCACATCAACGCCATTTAAATGATATCTACTGTATTCAAAGTGAAAAGTTTTTTGTGAATATCGGATTCATTAATTAAACTAAAAAAAAATTAACTAAAAAAAAATTAACTGGTTTATTATTCTCATGACAGTATAGTCTGGGATTCCATTACACATATTTTTCCCCATCAGCACACACTGCCCCTTTCCCCTAAATAAGGCTGCACAGAACAGAGGTACAAAACAAAAAGATGCAGGTTTAAAACATTTGAAAATGATCAGATAACATGTTATTAATAATTCTAAAACATTTGAAAATGATCAGATAACATGTTATTAATAATTCAATCAAATTTGAGTTGTTCATAACCTCATGGACTGCTACAGGCCAATCAGGATTGTCACCATGCCACTTACCAAAATATAATGATAAGAATAATGATAATGATTAACATCATCATCATCACCATGATCATCATCGATTTTTAAAATCATCATCATCATTATTATTAATAAGCATAAGTTCTGAATATCAGGGACTAAATGTTCTAAACACTGAATACATAACTTTGTGAAGCTCTGCTAGCAGCAACACATTAAAATCTATAGACTTCTAAATAAAGGTCTCTTACTGTCACAACTGACCTCATAATGATAAACTCATAAAAGATGCAAGCACTATGGAAAAGCTACTTCATTATCTATCAAACCAAGATATCAGACCCAACTGCAAAGATAGCATGGTTCACTGTAAATGTCAATTATACAATGGATACCGTGACATTCTCTATCTTGTGCCACCCATAACATATGTTCTCAAGGTAAGTATGTATCAGAACTTCCTGAGCATTTCTTCTGAGGTCTCTACCACCTCACTCTTCTATGACCTCTGGACTGTGGTCCCACTACCAAGCTGGAGGCAGCCTTTACCAGATCTGCATTGTTATTATCGCTGGGTAAAGCCCAGCCAACTGTGTAGACCATACCAGGGCTATGACCATCTCAAAAAGTACACAATACTTCACTGGAGAGAAAAAAAAAAAGGAAAAGAAAATTAAGTAAACAGATCAATGCATTTGCACACACAAACTGAGGATATGCCCCTGGCATGACCATTCCATTCAAGTTACCACAAGGGGATTTAAAAAACAAACCTAAATACAAACCTAAGCATAACAAAGGACACTAAAACATAAATACAGGCCTAAACAACCTAAAATTACATCTGCACACATCATTTCTTTATAGCCAAAAATGTACTTAATACATGTAACGAATTATCAATCCTAAGAGAAAGTATGGTAATGAATTATCAATCCCAAGAGAAAGTATGTAAGGCTTTAAAGAATGCATAAAGGTAAATGGATCAGCAAGGCAGAAAATGGTAGGAAGAGAGGACAAAAAGCAATGGAACAGGGAAACAAAAAGTGACAGAAAAGAGAAAATTTCTAGTACAGAATTTCCAGAAGTTGGGGATACTATTTATACTGAAAGAGCCCCCAGCATCCCCACAGGGGTCCCAGATCTGCATGGTAATGGGGCATATACCATAAAGAGAAAGTGACATAAATGGGATATCAGTTCATTCTAACACTTCTGAAATTTTCTTGAAAGTTTTTAGTTTTTGAGCTGCTATGAATTAACCAATTTACAGGATATAAATAAATGCCACAGTGATGTGAATGAACGTAAGATCAAACACCATAAAATTGACAACATTCATGTCTGAATATCTTCATTACGTAGGCAAGAGAGATTAATAGTTGTCTTTAATCTTCATGATAGACTGCAGATGTCCTGATATGCTTACACAAATTTTCTCACCTTCCCCAAAAGATCATACACTCCAATCAGTGCTATTCTTCTGGATCATGATCTGAATTCCCAGCAAGTTCTATCTCTCTGTATCATGGTCTATACATCCTGGTTTGCTTGGGGTTTTTTCCCCATCAATTTGTCCTTTTTAATCACTCATTCAACACTGAACAGACAAATATAGTATTACTAAAAGAAATCTGTCAAATCCACACCGTTTGTATACATACAGTCTATAAGCAAATAAATTGTCATTATCATTATTGTTTAAAACCCAGGTGACTGCGCAGAGCCAAAGCAAATAAATACAATTGTATCTTTTGACAGACAGGAAAGAAAAACATGCAAACATATAAACATAATCCTCACGATCACTGCCTGAACTCCCCAAATCAAAGTCTGATCCAACTGGTCTTCACTGTAGATATGCTATACTCACTATAATACCTGCATCTTTTACTATAAGTCATCATCACTATAACCTTAACTCTGCACACTGTAATAATGTTACTGATAACCTTTATCACTTACATAATACTTCACCCCAATTTCTGTACAATTATACAAAGATAACTACTGATAAACAAAGTGACACTATCCTGAATGCTGAAGTAGCCTCTTTCAGTACATAATTATGTAAATGAACTGTCAAGTGTGGACCAACTTCTAAACTAGTAACTTAAACAAGAGATCGTTATCCGATAAAAAGTAGACTCTGAAAGGTAATACTGGCAGGAAATGTACTGTTCTTATATTCCAGGATTATGTTTTTTTTCTATAAGTGTGTGTAACTTTTTCAAATGCCATCTAATTACACAGCAGAATCATTTTGTGATTAATTCTGCATTTACATACGGTTCATTACATGATCATCTATCATTATTCTAATTTCAACCCTTCACACACACATGTGGCTTTCTTCACACTCAGACTATCAAAGTAGTCTTTGGTACCCTAAGGACATAGATAATAACAACAACAAAATATTAGCTCTATGCATCTATCTTCACAGTAAACAGCAAACTTATTTCATTTAAATCACTACAGTGAAAACAAAAATTTAAAAAAGACAGTTAAGTCGTTCTGTAATCTCCCTTTTTATATGAAAATTAATCAAAACAAAAAGAAAACAAAAGTCAATTCTTCAACTTTTCAACAATTTTGATTTCAGACAGTATAGTCATGAAGGCATGGATGGTCTAGGGTATTAGTCATTGCAATCTTGAAAAAGCTTTAGAAGAAATAAAACTTGATGTACATCTAGGACAATGACAGACTGTCACAACTGCAAAAACAAATATGAAATACTGTCAAAAGTTTCTGAGAAAGTGCTGTTCACACACCTTTCTCCAAAGTATTGATTTCAGACACTTTTAAGGTCCTTGTGACCTTGACTTAGGTGAATAAACTTTCAGACATACCCTTTTGTGACTCCACAATGGTACAAACCTTTGACCCAAAGTTGATAAAGATCCATCCATAAAGAGCTGAGAAACTTGTGTTCACACATTTTCGTCACAGACAGACAGACAAGCAGACACAGATGCAGACACAGACAGACACAGCTCACATCGACATGAAATAGTGTTCCTTTTTTTAAAAAAAGGGAACTCAAAAAGCGTAACATAATCTCTTATACAAATAACCATTATCAAAAAAAGTTAAAAGGATGGTTTAAATTGAAATTACTGAAAAACAACATTATTGAATTTTTTTTTCCTGATCATACGCATTTAAAAATATTGAGAAAATGCAAGAAACAAGAGGAAAATGAAAATCATTCAGCCATTTGCCTTCCACCACCTATTCTATCCTTCCCAAAATAAACTTAGTTTATGCCATTGATTTTCATTTGCACACTGCTTTGTTCAGCATGCATATGTAGTGTTTGATTACATCCACACACTCTTTTTCTCTGTTTGCTTTTTATACATGTTCATACAGCTGTTCCCACTCAGGAATCATTCTGTATTGAAGTGCTCCGATTCTGAAAGGTCAAAATATATCTCTGGACACGTGTTAAGTCTCCAGAAAAATAAAAAAAGAGTCCCATACTGAACTGAGTCATCGATGGAATGAGGTGGTAGGGACATCACTGCTCTTGAGTTGTTGTTGTTGTTGTTGTTTTTTTTTTTTGGGGGGGGGGTATGGGGGTGAATTCCACTCCTTTGCCTTGCTGCTTTACCTTCCCCAATCCTGAAAAGCACCAGGCATCCATTCACAGCTGGAGGGACTACATGCTGCAGGCACATATGAAGTTCTCTGGGCATAACTTAAACTCCTGAAAACCCGTGCAGATAGTCTGGAAGATGGGACTCTATACTACCTACGCCTGTATAAGTCTCAGACTTACCTTCCAAATAGGCCTGGATGGCTTTTTCCACATTGTAATCATAATACTGGAGAACCAGGACAATTTCATTGTTGCTCTTGCCAAGTACTACCTCTCGTACAGACTGTACCTGAAATGTAGTACAATTGATAGTGGTTCCATGATGACTTCTTTCATAAGGTTAACCATGCCAATTACAAACATTCCATAAAACAATGCAAGTCTTCTTCTTCACAATTAAGACTCCACTTATTCACACACACACACCACACAACACACACACACACACACACACACACACACACACACACACACACACACACACAACACATACATGCACACATCCATGCAGGCATGCACTCTCTCTCCCTCTCTATCTCTCTAACACACTTGCATGCAAATATAATTAACATAACACATACATAAAACATCAACTTTTTTAATAATGTGCCCAGTTAAGAATGCACAGAGATGAAAGGAGTAGACTACCAAGAATTGCCTTGAGGAATCAACTCAGAAAAAATGCATTAACATTTTGCCTCATTGCTTTTTAGTCAATAATTTTAATGTATTTGTTTGTTTTTGGTTGTTTGGCATTTGTTTCGGAAATTCTGCTAAGTCTTTTGCTAGTGTCTAAGAAGTGGAATACATAATTTAAAAAATCACTTTAAAAAATTTATTAACTCCTCTCTCTCTCTCTCTCTCTCTCTCTCTCTCTCTCTCTCTCTCTCTTCTCTCTCTCTCTTCTTCCCCCCCCCTCCCTCCCAGATTAACCTATTTTTCTGTCATTGGGCATAAATAGCTTCAAATGTATCTTTAAACAAAAAAATGGATAGAACAGCTCAGTTACACCCTGATCTCCCTTTATGCTGCCTAAAATACAAATTTGCATCTTTTCATTAGTTCATCACAAAGCATTCTTATCTTGAATAACTATTTATCATGGACAAGCATCTTAACCAAATTTGCTGATCAAAATAGTCCTGATCGTCATAAAGAAAATCTGAACATTCACTGAATTATGCATGACACTTTTTCCTCAGTATGGAGAATGCTCTTCCTCAGTTCAAATCATCATGAAAGGCAACAGACATAGAAGACATCATGTATCATTCATTACATGTGATTATGTGCATACCTTTTCCTTGATGTTGCATTGAGTCTGGACAGCCATCACAGTGCCTTTTCTGTATCAAACAGGATGGAACTGGGTGATCTGAAACAATTAATTACCAACACTTTTATTATCTCATATTCATTCATTTATTTATTTACTTTCTGGTTATATTTACCTATTTCTCTACTGACTTTCTGATTTCAATGTATCCATTTTCGATCATTTTTTTATGAATAATATATGGTCTAGTATGGATGTGTGTCTCTGTCAGTCTGTGTGTGTGTATTTGTGTGTGTTTAAACTAGACTTGCGTTCTTTCTTTATTTTATTAACTTCAACAATCCCAAAGGCAACCCTTTTATACCATGGAATACTTAACACCTGCTAAGCTTAAACATCAGCAAAGACCACAGTTAACACCTGACATGACTTAAATGTAGACCACCATCCAAGAACTGGTGGGGTGGGAGTCCTTATATTACAAAAATTCATAATAAATGCAGAATGTCTCAAATAAAAATCACCGAAGTCAACAATATCACAACATACATGCTCTTGAAGATGCGCATTTTCAGTCCCACAAAAAACTTTTATTTTATCAAAGTATCATCCAGACAAATAATACAAGTTTTCATCTTTCCTCTCCACCATGTATGGTTCTGATCACTCTGCTGCACTGTCTAGCACAAGCCATCTTCTGAAGATTATGAGTATTTTCAGTCCCACAAAAAACTTTTCTTTTATCAAAGTATCATCCAGACAAATGATACATATTTTCATCTTTCCTCTCCACCATGTAGGGTTCTGATCACTCTGCTGCACTGTCTAGCATAAGCCATCATCTGAAGATTTATCTCCACATCTGGAGGCCAGACAGGAACATGTAAACAGTAAAGAGATTTTTATGTGCAATGAACTAGTGAAGACAGTGCCCACACTAACTATGCATTAAAAGCCTCAGTCACACTGGTTAATTGCTCTGGTCAGTTGGTGTGCCTGCCACCTCTTCTACTGTATTTGTGTCAGAATGTTGTGGTACACACTCTTTCGGCCAAGACAGGAGTCTTCCCACATTAAAAATAAATGAGCTTGCTGGAATGATGGTCCCCTGATGGAACCACTGTTCCTATGGGAGTATGGAGTGTAGGTTTGGCTTGTGTTGTTAGTACATACTGTCATGACATTTCAAAACTAAAGTATCTGCAAGAGGAGAGACATATGTAAAAAGCCTGGAAAGGACACTCTATTCATTAGAAAATTCTTGATGGTCTTCCGCCGTGGCAGGTGAATATTCAAGACTAAAGTCTTTAGATAGACTGGTAAAAATTTTCTGCAATTCCACTGCAGACAATTCACAGCAGGTCCATCTTAAGAACAAAACAGACATTGACAAAAAAAGTGCAAAAGTTCACTACATGACCTGTGATGGATACAACAGTACATAGATGGTGGGCATTAGAGTGCAAAAACTCCAAAACTCCACAAAAGTTGCACAGTCAGTAGTGGGAGAACATTGTAAAGTAACAGGACAGAACACCAAGTCTAATGGGGAAAACATCAGGATTCAAGCCACTGAAAATAATACTTCACAGGAAAAATAACAAATCCACTGGAAGTTAAGGAGATCAACCATCATTCTACTGAAACAATGGATCTGAATCTTTTGCCACCTACTAAAAAGTGCTAACATTACATTACCAGTTAAAATCAGCTAATAAGAAAAAGAAAAAAAAACAGAACCAAACAACAAGCTATCTGTTCTGCTAAAGATGTCATGAAATGACCAAATGCTTTTCAAGCAGCAGATTCACACATCCTTTATTTGTCGACTATGTCAAAATTAGAAACCGGTCTATGTTCTATTAGGCACCAGTCTTTATTAATTTAATTTAAATCAGCATGTAGTTCTCTCATACAGTTCTGTTGTTACAATTATGCAAGCTAAAAATGAAGAGAAAGGTAGTTTACATGCAAAAGAGAAACCACACCCTTTAGTTTTAGTATATCAAAAAAGAAAAAAAAAACATATATATTATATATATACATATACATATATATCACAGCTGTGTTGGCATGCACTAGTTGCATAATTTTGGCACAATAACAGCAGCTTGAAGAAAACTTTCCAACTGACACAAAAGAACCTAACAGAGAACACACTGAGGCAGACAGAGACAAAATATCAGAGATGTGTTCAGTGAGGCCACAGCCTCATTTGGAGTGTGAATATATTACAGACATTTCAAAATACAATGTGAAACATTACGTTCATTAAAAAGGCTATCAACCGATAACACTTTGGGCTTAAACAACATACAATGTCACAGAGTCAGCATTTAATACTAATCAAAATGTAACCTATGTTCTCTCCTGTTGAATCCTTTGTGGAGAGACAGTGAGAGAGAGAAAGAGTCAAAGAGAGACAGGGAGAGAGAGACAGAGAGAAAAAGAGAGAGAGAGAAAGAGAGAACAAAGAGTAGAAAGAGGAGAGAAAGAGAGTGTGCTGTTATAATTGTTTAAAGCCCAGCCAAATGCACAGACTCATGTCAGGTCTATAAATCTTAAAACATGCACAACAACTTGTTAACCCTGGAAAAAGAAAAACCTGGAAAAGAAAATTAAGATCATATGTCAATGTATCTGCGCACATCATTTAAGGATTACCATTCTGCCCAGTTCATCACTAGGGGTAGGGGTGGGGGTAAAAACAAATACCTATACACTAAAAGTAAAACATATGAAAAATGGTGTAAATTACCTAAAACTGCATCTGCACATCACACACTGTTCTGTAACAGTACAGTATTTTGTAACAGTACTACATCAATATGTGACATAATCTAATTTATACTAGAACGTTTTTCCAAGGTACACAATAGAAAAGAAAACTTATGATAATTTAGCACTGCCATCATGATTACTTGACTTTTACAGCCATGCATGCCAAGCCACAGCATTGATTTTTGTAAGATGAATTTTTGTACAAGCTTTCTATACACACTGACTAGTTAACATCCCTCCACAAGCACAATAGTAGCAGTATTATGGTGGGTAGAATTACTAGAAAGGAAAAATAGAAACAAATGGCAAGGAAGCAAGAGCAAGAAAAAGAAAAACTGTGTACAATATGTATGTCTCTGTGCAAAGATGGCAGGACAGCATGTGTTTGGGTAGGCAAGTGTGTGTGTGTGTCCACAGATATTCATTCATGTGTAGTGTACTTATGTTACTGTACATCATTTTTTGGAGGTGGTGGTGGCGGCTGGAAAGCAGCGTGGAAAACTATGATGGTGGTGCCTAAAATATGTGCCAGGAAACAAAGAAAAGAAAATACAGAAAATGCTAAGTCATATATGAGCTGGTGACAAAACATTGTCATGATGTGCCCCTGTGTGTTTGATGAGAAATAAGCTGTCTGGACACTTTAAAAAAATTTTTACAGGTTATATAATACGAAATAATATTACAATCAGGTAGATATGTCGGATATTGTTAATAACAATCTTTGTACAACAAAAAGTTGAAATCAGCCAAGCCAAAATGGGACATCCACTGACATGCCACAAACATCAAGTTCATACAGCTGTTTAAAACAATTAAATCATATGTCTGCCACCATTTTAGCCCTCAAAGCATGCATGCACCTTTTATGGTTAAGTTAGAATCAAATCCAAAAGTGAACTGGGTTGTGCATGATTCGCCTTGAGTTGGGATTTTATTTTTTCTTGTGAAGCAATAACAAAAGAGTTTGACATAAGCTAACTGCTTTTATGAATGCCAGAATGCCAGATCAAATATAAACACAGTTTCCAAAAGAGATTCAAAGTATTCTAAGTGATTAGATTTAATATCTCATGGGACTCTTAGTTATTTCGTTCAATCCATTTCTCTACTTACAACACACACACACACACACACACACACACACACACACACACAACACACACATACACAAACACACACACACACACACACACACACACACACACACACACACACACACACACACACACCACATACACACACAGAGAAGGAGACAGACAGAGGATTTAAATGGACTTCGCATTTTAGAGACGATCTTTTTTTCAATTTTTGCTTCCTAGATATGCAAGACTTGATTACTCCTGTCAAGATGACATTTTTTTCTCAATTTTTTGCTTCCAAGATATGCAATACTTGATTACTCCAGTCAAAATTCAATAACAAGTTACTCCAGTGAGGACTTACAAATGAATCTCAGCAAATATGCGTACATTACAGTGGCTTAGCATGCCAACAGCTTTCTGTGAAAGTTGAAAATAAATGAATTTCTGCAAATGTATATATATATATATATACATATATACAATGGCTTAGCATGCCAATGTTTCTCCATGAAAGTTACACAGATTTTGGGCTGGTAGTTTTTTTCCTTCTCATTTGATTCACATATGACTTAATAAAGAAATAACTATAGCCTGACCAACTTGTTTGCTTTTAGGACTGATTTTATTTATCTTTTTACTGCGATTCCTGTCTACAGTTATACAAAACTGGATTCCATTTTTTCAAGAAGTACAAAAGACAAACATAGCTTCTGGATGTTTTGTTTTTCTTTAAAATAGGCAGGGCAATTTATTTCATGCTTCTTATCGCCTACAGTGGATGTTTGCATGATTTCTCAGTATGTACGAAGATGAACTTACAATTACATCGTATGTAATAATGGTAGGCTGAAAATTATACCTCTTTCCTCATATACTGACAGAATTCCAATGTTTATACACTGTCTTAGTAATATCATCCATCTTTCAAGAAATCACCAGTTTCATGACCCTTGCTTTGCTATTAGTATTACTGTATAATTGGGAAATTTATTTGTACAGTTGTGGACATTTACTATGTCCAACATCACATCTGACTTTTCACTGGGTGATTTGACTATATCCATTACATCAGAAAAGTATTGTTCAGGTTATCTTTTCCTTTCTGCTTCCAACTGGGTGATTTGACTATTTCCATTACATCAGAAAGTATTGTTCAGGTTATCTTTTCCTTTCTGCTTCCATAGAAGCAAATGGTGTAACTATAAAAAAAATTACAGAAATTTTATTTGAATTAAGATACTATGGTCTGTGTCCCACTTTTTGCATGACCTTTTGTCACTGTTTCATATATAAACCCATGCGGACTGTCTGGTCCAGCTGACAAAATGAGGGCACAAGATCTCAGGGATATATTACATATTTCAATTCCAGCCAGCAGCATAAAAAGAAAATCTGGCCTGTTCACTGCTAATCTTAGTGCCAATCTTTCTGGTACTGACAGCATCACAGTAATTGATGCAGAATCTACATCCACTTGGACAAACAGAAAGCAGATGTACAGCAAATATTAAAAATAGCTAGAAATTGTAGTGATGATGGTCCTGTCTGGCATGACCAAGCACAAGTCGATTTGAATGGATCCTGCTTAATCTTGAATTGTATAGGACCAAATGAGACTTTTTGGGAACCTTTGAAGGATTTTACATTCTTTGCTTTGTTTCGATCCTCACAGAGCAAACCTCAAGTGCTCTAGATTTGTTTCTTGTTTTCTTTCTTTTTTAAATGCATTATGGGCCAAATTTTGTCCTGATGCTCCACGCTGGGCCTGAGGATGAAATTTTAAGAACACTGAGGCAACAGTGAATGGATACAAAATTCTACAATAAATGAACCCAACCAGCTGCTATGGCAGATGCCATGAAAACTTGCAATTCTGACACGATTACAATAAATAGTCAATCAGCTACAAAAGGGTGTGGTTCCAATTAGTGTTATCATGTCAACAGGGAGAATAGCAGCAATGCATAAACCTCAAGTCAAATTGCACTGTGTGTAGAAACTGCACTGCTAAGTGTTTTAGTTTTAAAATGAAATTATGTAAGTTTGAAGCTGAAGTTTGTTTAAAAGGGATTCATTACACTCCAAAAATTCCACATGTGCTCCATCCAAATCTGCCAGCAATTATTGTGCAGATTTCTTGAGCCTATGCAAAACCCTATGGTGCTGGCAAGCGTTAACGCTCTGACCAATGTAGAAACCCCTCAGGTGTACTATCATACCTAAGTACTGTCATATCTGATACTGTGCCAAAGCACAGACTGAACATCAATGATTAATAATCTTGAACATCACAAATTCCTGGTGCCATAGTAGTATTTAAATATGACGTTTTAAGATAAGCAACTTATAGACCATTTAACATAACATAAACAATGCAGATTTTTTTTTTTTTTTTTGACTTTCTGGTTGGTTATTTTTTCAAACAATTCTAACCAACAGATTGTTCTTGATGTTCTGGTTGGTTGGTCATCTTCCTTACAATCCTAACCTGCCAAACAATTCCATGTCACTAAATTATTATTCTAGATAACAGACCTGTAAAACTCAGGAAATGAAATGATAGGACTGTGAAAGTGATATAATTCACACCTGTAACCAGGAGGTGCACATCTCGATCAGGAAATTTAAAAATCTCCATTAAATCCACAAGGTAAATGATTGTTGCAGAAGGAAATCATTATATCTGAAGATAGTCATCCCCATCCGCCACTCTTTTTTTTTTTTCAAGGTTGGCAGGTCAGATGACTGGGGGCTAAAGCCATTATATGATATGGAAAACATTTCAACCACTGCAATCTGTAACTGTTCCAATAAAACAATTGTTTGGTGGGTGTGATAGCTCAGTAGTTGGGATGTCAGACTTCAACCTGATGGTTTAAAGATAGACCCTGCCAGTGGTTGTGTCTGGTGTGTAAAGCAAATGGTAAGATTTTTCCAATCTCCTAATTCTATGTTAACATTTTTGCAGACCTTGTCTATACACATTAATTAAGGAGGTTCAGGCATGAGCAAGTCTGCACGCACACACACACACACACACACACACACACACACACACACACACACACACACACACACACACACACACACACACACACACACACACACACACACACTGAAAACGGAGTAGGCAGACAATGCTGAGACATAACCCTGCACACTGTGAGACAAATAACATGCATATATGCACATTCAAGAAAAAACTGCTCAGCACGAAAAAACAGTTCAAAAAGGCAATTTCTGCCGAAGTTTAGTTTAACCAATTTAAAAGTCCACCTTCAAAAGCAAGTATACAATATAAAAAATACCCACCCACCCACCCCAAAATGTCATATGCAAGCAAAATTACTTCAGTCTGTTACAGGCTCTTGTTTCTGTCACTAGGATTTGAAATTAGCTGTCATCCCATGTCATAATGTGCCAATGAATATGACTCTCATGAGTGCACACACTGACTCAGTCTAAACAACCAGACAGTTGTTAACTTTAGACGCAATGCCCTAGACAGACAGACAGTGGAACTGACAGTTTAAAAAAATGCACAGAGTTGTATCAATCATATTTTTTTCCCTGAATACTTGTCCTCATCGAACTATAATATATAAAAGCCCAGTAGGATTCTTTCACAACTATCCAACATGAAAGCAACACACACACACACACACACACACACACACACACACACACACACACACACACACACACACACACACACACACAACATACACACACACACACACACAATCAAGCACACTTCAAGCACAATCATATCGATATATCTAACACTTAACAATTGGGAAAGTGAGAAGCTTACTGTTGTTATACAAGTTTTGTTGCACTGAGGATACCACTTATCAAATACAGGAATGAAACACTCAACTGCTCAACATAAAGTCACCGACATCCTTGATTCAGTCTGATAAGTGTGAAGGTACGCCGGTCTCCTGAGTGTGAAGCCAGAAACCTGCTAAAAAGCATGCCTGCATCTATCTGTCTTTGTATGCATGCTTTTGGCTTTTGTGTGATATTTGACGGCAGGAGATGGTGTACATGCATATGGGTGTGAGTGCGTGTGTATGGACAGAGGGAGTGTGTGTGTAACAGTGTGTATGACAGACAGAGAAAGACAGACAGACACAGAGATACAGAGAGAGAGAGAGAGAGAATGTGAGTGTGTGTGTGTGTGTGTGTGTGTGTGTGTGTGTGTGTGTGTGTGTGTGTGTGTGTGTGTGTGTGTGTGTGTGTGTGTGTGTGTGTGTGTGTGTGTGTGTGCGCACGCGCAAACAAGAACCTATGTATGAAGAATATAAGCATGCTAGTTTTTGTATGGAAGAATCATTTTCTTTTGGTATCAAAACAGTTGTACAGGTGACTGATTTTTATCTTAAACAAGTAAATTCTAATTACAACACCCCTTAATCATATCCACATATCATAAGAAATGTGCTTTGCACAATTCAATTTGTTGTTGCTTGGACAGATCCATGCCGAATGTTATTAGTCAAACTATACTTTATCAGCAAAACCAAGTGTTCTTGCCTGAGCTATGGCTGAGCCCTTCCTATCACTTAGGTAAAATGAAAATTACAAAACAATTCAAAAAAGGAACTTCTGTTAACTGGGACTTTGCAGCCATATTCTGACACTACCTCAGACATCTGACTTGCAGGTATCAGCTTGCTGAAGTTTTCACTAAGTATCACAGAATGTTTATTATCCTGGTAAAAGGTAGGTTTTGTTTGTTTATTATGAAAATTGTCATGAGATTAACAGAAGACAATTCAACCTACTATAAAGGATAGTGCTTCAAAATACTTTTTCATGTCATTCAAATTGTAGATTACATATTCAAAACTATCACTAGTATCAGTATCACTTCAGTTTTCATTATTCCAATTTTTTACCTGCTTCTTTGTCATGTTTAAGAGTTAAAGTATTGTCATAAGATTTAAAAATCAGACCTTAACCATCTATTTCATGTACTATGTAATGGAGAATGTGAGTAAAATGACATTTGGCAAAGCAGTAAGTAGGATATCTTGTATGTATCAACTTTAAGTTTGTAAACATAACAGATCAATAAAATTTTCATTGCTTCTGCCTTCAAGTTGATAATACATAAGTTGAATTGGAAACAAAATTCGGCAGACAGGTGATGCTGAAGGCAAAACAATGTCTCTGAATCTTTTAAGCTTCTTATGTCATTCACACTTTCACACATATTCATTTACATCCAATTTTAACTGATTTTAACTAAGCACAGTATTCACTGTTCTAAAGAATGATAGCATACACAGCTTTGCATTGAACTGCAGCCTTGCAAGACCACTGATGCCACATGTTTTACAGTTTCGTTTCCATGAACATAAAAAGTGCATCATTCTTATTATTTTGTACTTTGCACATTTCATGCATATTTTGTTTTAGTCCTAATTTCATTTACTGACAATGACCATATTAGCTAGTGCTGGAAAAAAAATCAGCCACATTTATCGCAGCAGACAGCAAACACATGAACATGACAAAGAAGAAGCGCTTAATAACAAACTGAATGTTAAAAGTCAGAAGAGTTGGTATCCACTGGACAGAAACACAATGAAAAAAACTTTGAAGTGGCCCAGTGGTTAGGACTTGATACTCTCACCATGATGAGCGGGATTTACTTCCACGCTTTGGATCATTCTTAGGACAAGCACAGTCACCAAGTTGGTTAGTACATTGGATTTCTAATCAGAAGGTCTGGGTTCGATCCTGGATAGGTCGTACCTGGTAGATAGAAGATGGAAATTTTTCTGATCTACCAGTTCAACACATGTGCAGTCCTGCTACTGCCTGACTCCTCACTGTGTGTAATAAACACAGAGAATGTCAAATATAAGCATGTTTAAGGATCCTGTAAGCTATGTCTATGTTTGGTGGCTTATGGAAAAATTAAAATACCCAGCAAGCATGGCTACCAAAAACGTAGTATGCAGACTGTGCAGTGTCATAACAACATATCTGCACAGTGTGGGCCAAACAACACGGATGTGCATCCAAGGAAGAGAAAACAACAATATTCGGAACAACAATTAAGTCAATAAATTCAGTGTGAATAAATATGAATAAAAGCAGTGTCTGGCACATACACATTTTGGCCATCTGAATCTTCTATACCTTGAATATTTAATTACATTTTTGTTTGTTTTGATTACAAAAGACATTTTGCTGTATAATACTAGAACTCATGAGTCACAGTATGGTATGTGTTAATGTAATTAAACAGAATTTTCCTATGTGAAATGCAGGTTGTTCTCCCCAAGGAAAGCGTGTCACCACAGTACAGCTATTGACTTTTTTTTAAACTCCTGCATGCATGTATTTTGTTTGCTAGTACTGTGCTTTTAGCATATTTTTCAGAACCTACAGCAGCAACACACACACACACACACACACACACACACACACACACACACATACACACACACACAAAGAAAAAAAAAAAAAAAGAAAGAAAAATATTGCTGCTACTACAGAAAAGCATGTGTAAACAATACTTGGGTTTACTGATTTATTCACAAGACTAGCACCCAGACCACCATTTAAGGCCTAACCACTATTTACCATTATCATAATCACATAATATACAACTGCTCAGTGACCAATTTAATAACTAAGGTCTGGGTACCAATACTTGAGACAGCGTGATTCAACCTAAAGCTTCAAGTTTTCATACATATGTATCTAAGCTGCAAGAACAGTATGTCCATTAACTTTACTTGAAGTTGAAGAGAACAATCAATTCATTAAGTCCACAGCTTTCACAACTGCCAAAACAAATATGCAAAACAAAACTGTTATAACACAAGAACTATACCAACAAGGTCAACGATTGCTTTTGACCTTTAGATCTACCATAGGGCAAGAAGGTAAAGATCAATACAGAAGTAAGAATACACGCAAGTCAGAAAATGCACACAAAATTTTTTTTCTGCATACCACCAAACAGTCAAACTAAATCTTGATTTAATACCGATCTGCCATGCCCTGGTACTAATATTAAAAATTTACCAAACATTCAATTACTAAGAAAAACATATGCCTATAACCAAGCCCACAACATAGAAACTAAGACTAAGAGTCTGTGTGTGTTTCAGGCTAATATTTTCTCCTTTTATAAGATTCTATTGGGCATATCAATCGATGCAAAACTTCAAAAACCACATATAAAGATCTACTATACGTGTGTAAAATTTTGAAAACCATTCTTTTTCATTTTTTTTCCCTAAAAAAAAAAAAAAAACAAAAAAACATTTACGTCATTCACCCCCATCCCCATCAACACCCCGAACTCCCGTCCAACCCGCCCCTTTGTAGATGTTTATCAAATATCCTGAGAACTTTGTGGACTTCAGTTCAAATGCCCCTTCAACAGAATTTACCACCCAACGCATTCTGTAAAAAAACTAGAAAAGGTTCAATCGCATGTATATACCAAACATTACAATAAACAACGATTTCAAACGCCAAGTGAAATTTGACACCGAAAATGAAAAGCGAGGTTTTAATAAAAACGAACGGTAACTTAGTGCTACTGATAAGACACTTGGCTTTCAAAACGGCAGCATTATCTTCATGTCAGCTGCAGAAAAGAGACACGTTCTTATCAAGATTTGCGATATTGTTAATGCTCGTCTGATCCCGTACAGATATTGCAAAACTTAACGAGTAAAACTGATTCTTACCAGACTTCACGTTGTTCTTACGTGCCATTTTCTCGTCTTGCAGTCACCGGAAATGGGCTAACTGCTGTTTACGTCGATGCTTTTACGGAAACTACCGAAAGGAACCGAGATCGTGCAACAGTGAGGGAGTTTCTGAAGCCAACGAGGATTGAGCAGTACCACACAAGCACAGCACAGTCGATAAGAAAGTGGAAACATTCTGGTATATAAAACCATCGCTGGAAATGGGATGACAAAATGTAGGCCTACCTCTCAAAATACATTGAACACCGCCATATATCTTGTATTCAAAACGAGAGAATTCCTGTTACAGGTCTACTTCAAGTTTCATTTATAAATAGCAGATTTGGGGACGTTTGTTTATTCGTTTGTTTGTTTTGTTTTGTTTTGTTGCTTTTACTGTTTTTGTTGTTGTTGTTGTTGCTGCTGCTGCTGCTGCTGCTGCTGCTCTGCTGCTGCTGCTGCTGATAATGATGATGATAATGTTTACTGATGTTGATCGATGATACTGATTTCAATTTTGTGGTCAGTTATCATCTACATTGTGCCATGATCGTTATCATCAACATCGCCATCATCATTGTTTGTTATTATTTAATGTTGTTGTTGCTGCTGTTGGTATCAGCATTAACAGTACTGCTATTGCTGTCACTGATATTATTTTTTTTAAATACTGTTACCAGGGTCATCCAATAGATAATGCAAATATGTCAATATTTTTTAAAAAGAAAAAAGACAATGATCAGAACCTTCTACATTCCTTCAATGTTACATCCTTCTCCCAAACGATCATTTCCATCTGCTGGGATGATCCAAAATGTCCATTACTAGGTAACATGTTGCATGCGCGTACACTGCTTTGCTACATCCACTTCCAAGTCATCTAAATCGTTCAAACCTACACCATGGAGGGGTTCTCCCGATATGGGGACTCACATTTGGAGAATAGGCTGACGTAGCAGTGTGTTTCAGTGATATGACGTCATAAGTGACCTTACCCTCTCTGCTTTGTGTCAAGATGGTTTTGTCATGTAACATCAATGGCAATAATTTTACAATGTTTTACGTTTCTTTCGGATTGCACTTTTCAGTCCTAGTTTTTTGTACTAGGATTGTTGAGGCCTCGCGAAAGCGTAAGTTTAAAAGATAAAGCACCAAGGTCACAACTGCATGGACCACAAAAATGTGTGCCCCAAAACAGCACTTTCTCAGAAACTTCTGATAATATTCACATGTTGTTTTTTATCGTTGTGACAACCTACCGTTGTCCTCATTGCAGGTCAAGTTTTATTCTAATTGAAGATTCTTTAAGGTCACAATGACCTTGAGAAGTACAAAATTTTGATTTTTGGTACTTTTTTTTAAGTTAGATTGTTAGAATGGCTTAACAACTTTTCCCAGGAAGATTCTTAGTAGCAGTAAGAAACTCTGGGGAGAGCTGGACAATGAAGGTCCTCAGAGGAGAAACCCCCGTCAAGCAAGTGTTTGGCCTTTAGCTCCTGACACTCTAAGGGGAAAGAGTTATCATTTTAGATTGTTAGAATGGTTTGACCATTTACTCCCTGGCTAGTAACTGAAGTCAGTGGCACAGGGAGGAATACTACCTGGACACGTCGAACTTTACCGGTCACAGGGGAAAGAAAAGATATGCCCCACTCAACTACATACAGTTCTTTGCCAGTAACAATCCTCAGGCCCTCCTCAAACATGACAGACATTTAAAATCAGATAATTATTTGAAATTATCTTTTTGTGTGCAAAGTTCTGTATGTGTAAATGCAATTGTGGAAATTGTATTTTGAAAATTTCATTTGTTCAGAACGTTTGACAATTGTGTATGACTTCAAGAAACACGTGTTAATAATAAACAGAATTCTGATCAACATGTTTAGAGCTGACTGGCTGAAACTGTTTGATCTCCTAATCTGTACCATTACCCCTCGCTCAAAATCATCTACTTGCTTCCTAAAGTCTTGTCTAGAAAGTGAACATCGTGTACTTTTGTGCATCTGTACACATCTTCATAATGATGTTATGACAATAGTGGTGTGTGCATATCGTATCTAACAAAAGTGTGTATCTTGCTTATAGATGTCTTAAAAGAAACAAATCGTTAAATGCATTTGTAGCTTTTCCTCAAGGGAAATCCAATATAGGCCATACAGCAACTGGACATATCTCTATGATGATGCTTGGACGCCGCTGCTGTATGCGTGTATATATAATAAAAGGATATATCTTGGTTATAGATGTTACCCCTGTGGGAATGCCAGGGGCTCTTTCAGTATGAATAGTATCCCCACCTGGAAATTCTGTGCTAGAAATTTCCTCTCTTCTGTCATTTCCTTTCTTTCTTTCTTCCTCCCTTGCTTTCTGTCATTTCTTCCTATCATTTTCTGCCTTGCTGGTCTATTCACCTGTATATGTTCGAAAATGTCTTTCATACATTCTCTTGAGATTGATAATTGGGTACCTGGTACATGTATGAAGTGTATGTTTGGCTCTAGGGAAGTGAGACGTGCGGAAGGAATGTTAGGTAATTTATGCCTGTTTTTATACATGTTTTAGTGTCCTTAGTTATGTTAAAATTTGTATTCAATGATTTTTAAATCCCCTGTGTGATGAATTGGACGGAGTGGTCAACGCCGGGGGCATCTACTAAGACAATGTGCACGACTGCATCGATATGTATTCTTAATTTTTTTTTTTTTTTTTTTATCTGTTCAAGTATTGTGTGTGTTTTGATTTTTTTCCTGTTCAAGTATTGTGTATGTTTTGAAACGGTTATAGCCCTGATATGGCTCTACGCAGTCGGCTGGGCTTTAAACAACAACAGTTAGAACAGGTTATAGATGTGTTAAAAGAAAGTAATCATTAAACACATCTGTAGCTTTTCCACAAGGAAGATACAGTAAAGGCAGTACAGCAAGCTAAGGCCGTTTCACTCTATGAAAGAGTTCGTCAAATATTTTGATTCTGGAATCTAGCAGGAGAAGAAAACTTAACACAAATGCATAGACACCCCCATAACAGGTATCGATTTCACCATATCTGCTACACATAGAACATATTATGCTTTTCAATGATTGATTTGCGCCCAGTGAAGGGAAGAGAGGAAAACTAACAGAAATGCATAAAGAGACACATATAACAGGTATAGATGTCACTATATCTGTTACACATAGAAGATATCATGCTTTTCAATAAATGATTTTGCGCTCAGTGAAAGGAAGGGAAAATTTTGAATAAAAGTGCAACAATCCAAAGTGTAAAATAAATATGGTAACAATCTCTCGCAGTAACGAAAGGATTTCAAGGAGTCATTAGCCTAGGGCATATGTTGACATCGAACGGAAGCTCTGTGTGTGTGTGTGTGTTGTGTGTGTGTGTGTGTGTGTGTGTGTGTGTGTGTGTGTGTGTGTGTGTGTGTGTGTGTGTGTGCGTGTGTGTGTTGTGTGTGTGTGTGAGCGCATGCGTGCGTGTGTATGTGAATGTGTGTATGAGCGTGCGTGTGTGTGTGTGTGCGCGTGTGTGTGTGTGTCGTGTGTGTATGTGTGTGTTTGTGTGGGTGGGGGTGTATTTGAACCCAAACATGATTATCAGTGATCGGTGTGGTTATAAATAAGACGAATTGAAACTGGTGTGCTTATATGTTAGTAAGCTCATGTGTGTGTGATATTTTCCCACCCTAACATAAAGTTTTATCCGGGAAACATAAACATTAAATCGTTTGCGATTTCATTTTACAAATCCATTCAAGGAGAAGAAAAAAACTGCTACAAAATACATTACAGGTGAACTACCAGGTTCTGAAGACCAGTATGCTTATTCATCCGCGGGGTCGACGGAGGAGTCCATCATAATTATCATCATCATCATCGTCATCATTATCATTATCATCATCATCACACCCCGATACATAAACCACCCCGATACATAAACCACTCATCATCATCATCAAGTGCCTTGCCACATGACGTTTGCGATCATGGCCCTCCATAATTACTATGTATCTATTCCTTGTTGCTCCACCCTCTCTGTCTTCAGCCACTCTGCAAGTCCATTCAATATTTTTCCCTGGGTCTACCTGGTGCTCTACCATTACATTTTTTATGGTTTGTCATCTTTATGGTTTGTCATTATGGATTCACCATGTAAAATTCGGGTTCTTCTCCCCTGGGAGAACGTTGCTGCAGAGTAGCGCCACTCCATTTTCTTCTTATTACATTCTTATTGGGAGAACGGGAGAGTGCAATATAGTTAGTTTGTTTGTTTGTTTGTTTGTTTGTTTGTTTGTTTGAGATCAGAGTTGTTTCCCACAAAGCTTTGTGGGAGAGTACAAGGAATCTTGCTATTGATCTTTTTATATAATTCGATGATGATTGAATTAGATGGGCAGATGGGCATTGTTCCCCCCCCCCCACCTCTCTCTCTCTCTCTCTCGTTATTTTGCCCTTTGATATCGCTGTTTATGATGGTGTCTTCTCTTTATTCCTTGGTCTTTCCTCTTCTCCGATGGGCTTCCTTAGTGGTTTGAAGTTCGTGATGGTGTCTTCTGCTTGTACCTTGGTCTTCCCTCTTCTCTGGTAGACTGCTTTGGGAGTTTGCTTTGATGACCGTCATATGTTGTTATTGTGTGGATAGAGTAGCTCTGGCATCAGTTGCTTTCTGCCTTTTCCTTGGGTTCTCCTCTCGTTTCTTGTCTTCATGGTTTGTTCCAGGAATCTCTAGATGCACCATTCAGTACTATCGCACATTCATTCAAGCTGGACACATCTGTCCCGTGTGGACTTGTCAGTCACGATTGTGCCAACGTGCTTGCAGTAGATGCGGACATCTAATCAATTCCCCCTGAATAATTAATTGATTGATTTGGTTGTTTTTACGTCGACACCCACCTCAGGTGATATGACCGACGGGGATAACTATCCCAGGGAAGTGGGGGAAGGGGGACCTATCTAATCCTACACCGACACCACCAGAACAGTAATGATGTAAAAACGGTGAGAAGGCCAGTTTTAATGTAGCACACCCCGCGATTCGAACCCACACCATTAGCATGTGAATCCGACACTCAAACCAACTGAGCTACTGGGGCCCGCACCAATTCCCCCTGCTACATCATCGTCCGTAAAGATATTGCCATGATGATGACAGCAATCACACCCATAAAGCTGAAATAAAGCACGATCGAGCGTTGTTGCTGAATAGATGTGTGGGCAGCTTCGTGCCCAGGCAGGAATTCACCTCCCCAACCCACTCAGCTGTAACTGAGTATAGCTGTTCTTCTCTAGGGACGTAGAAGGTAAAGCAACAAAGGGGGGAGAGGAGATGGGCACAGCTCTCATAAGAATGGCCTTAAGAGAAGTTCAGGGGGTTAAACATCTTGTTCTCCAGCGACCGTTCAGGTTGTTCGAGAACCTTTTACCTGTCTTCATACCAGTTCAAACGAGGGGAAACACGGAGATGGTTTGTTTGTTGTTGTTTTTTTTTGTTTGTTTGTTTGTTTGTTTTTTGGGGAGTGCTTGTTTGTTTGTTTGTTCGTTTGTTTGTTTTTTGTGCTGATACGTTGTATTGCGTACAAGCGTACACGTCGTCCAAACATAACAAAGAAAAAAGAAAGAAAGAAATACAGAAAAATGAAAATGCACTATATGTGACAGGTTGCTACTGCCACACAATCAGGAACGCATGCAAACACTGGAAATAAATTGCTTTCAAATCATTATCGTTATCTCGTATAGAGACCATAATATCAACGTAGACATTCACAGAGAGAAAGGAAGTAAGAAAGAAAACATAGATACTAAATACCACTAGCATCCTTTAGGGAAAAGTGACGATGGTTCGATACAAGAGAAGATTAAAGACAAAAATATACAGATAGAAAGCAAAACAAAGCAAAACAATAGCAAAATCCAAACCAAAATAAAACAAACAAAAAACAAAAATCTAAAGGATTAGACTTGATCAAACACAAAAGAAATCATGGAATAGGCACTGTAATGAAAAAAATATATACATATGTATGTGTACGTATGTATGTATGTATGCATGTATGTATGTATGTATGTAAAGAAAAATACATACAGTTGTATAATTATCTTTTAAGATGCAAAATGACTAATTTTTCAGTCTAGAGATACTTATATGATATGATATAAGACACATGATATTACACTATATAACTTGACATTTGATATCATAACATGATAAGATGTGATATGATACGATACAATACATTACGGTACGATACGTTACGGCACGGCACGGTACGACACGATACGGTACGGTACGGTACAATACCATACCATACCATACGATGTGACACAGCAGATGAAGATATGCTAGTTCAGACAACATACTTTGACCTACAATAAGCTGCTGACAGATGTTGAATGCATCAGTTTGTGTTGTTTGTAGCCCCACCAACCGCTAAGGGCTGTATCAGGGAAACACTGACATTCAACACTGACAGGCCAATTTCCGCACTACATATGTGCAACAACTTATGCTTATTATGATTTTGAAGAAGTGTATTTAATCAACGGCCCATTACAATGCGGAGAATCTGGGATACAGGGCAAGTGCTCATGCACATAGCGCAAAGGGATCATCTTAAGAACCATAATTATGTGTAAGCTGTTGCACTTTGGTCCAGAAACTGCAACCTGTATACGTTTCATTTCAAAATTTACCGATTACATACTGCATGATATTCTGAGACTTATTGTGAATAGGTTGGCACAATGTGATACGAGTTGTATACTGTTACGTAGCCACCTGACACAGATGTCGCGCTTGGTTTGAACTGTCCCTCTGTCTTGCTGACGTCAATGCATTTATTTGTTTTACCCACTTAGGGAGTCAAGAAAGAGGCTTTGTGGGACGGGTGGCAAAGCTATGACGCCTAGCATGTGTGGTGACCCATTGCATTTGTGATGGTTGTTTGGTTTCATTCAGTTTTTACGTCGACACCCACCTCAGGTGATATGGCCGACGGGGATAACCATCCTCAGGGGAGTGGGGGAAGGGGGGCTTATCTAATCCTATACTGACACCACCAGAACAACAATGATGTTAAGATGGGACATTTAGATGGCCACTTTTAATATAGCACACCTCGGGATTCGAACCCACAACCATAAGTCTTGAATCCGACTCAAACCAACTGAGCTACTGGCCGCGTGCATTTTGAATAGAAAGATGGGTCATATACATCAAGTACAAACCGGAAACTCTTTCACTCCAAGCATTGAGCACAAATCGGAGACAGTTCCTCACAATTTCTTGTGAGAATTTCGATGCTATGCATCAATGATCAACGAGTGTGTTCGTTATTCATTGACTTAGATACCAAATCTGCCTGCAACAATTTGATCTGTTGCCAAAATGATTTCATCTCAAAGTTTTATCTCCAAGTATCTATGATCCATTAAGTGGCTGGTCAGACCCTGTATGTCACATGTCATTACATCACTTGTTGAAAGGACTCTATGTTTAGATTTAATTCAATTGTCCACAGCAGCTACATCGTCTATGTGAATGGTCACCTGCATCCTTATGATTGGCGGGTTTTTTCATCCATGTCTCACACTACAGCGATCAATAAATTTATCATATTAAAAATACGTTGTGTCCAAATAAATGATACTTGGATCACTGTATAATCTTTGTATGTTTCCCGTATCTTACAAGCAAGCATACATGTAAACTAATTGATTCTGGTGTAAAACTACATTTGTGAATAAGGGCTCAAGTATCCTCAGATACATATCTATTACATAGACTGTAAAATGATATATATTATCAGACTGGAGATAGCATGTGGTTTAATATGAATGACAAGATGTTTGATATGATTTGATAGGATATAGTTATATGATATGATATGATGTTACAATAGGCGACTTGACATTCGATCCATGGTTCAGAGAGCACTCTCTGCCCTAAAATAAGTTGCTGACATAGACACTAATTATATCACAGTGCTGACAAAGTGACAATCAACACACACAGGCCACTTACACATTACATGATATTCTCACGCCCACTGACAGCTGATAGACAAACAGTGATTGCAGCGGGCAGGGTCACTTGACACAACTGTCACACTTCTCTCTCTCTCTCTCTCTCTCTCTCTCTCTCTCTCTCTCTCTCTCTCTATCTCTCTCCCTCCCTCTCCCCCTCTCTCTCTCTATTTATGAGAAGAGAACATGTCTTATCTCCAATGGTATTTAGTGCTGACTCTGTAACATTAAGTATCAATTGTTGAGCCTACAGAGTTACCTATCTGTCGATTCCATTTTGAGTGAACGTTAGCGTACTTGGCATTGCTTTTTCGAAACGTTTTGTAATATGAAACTAGAAAACAAAAATTAGAATCAAAACGCGTATTCAATACAGCCGAACAAGACAGGCGCGAATTTTTTGGCCAGCTGGTTTTGTATGTTCACATCCGAAAGGCGTTTGTGGCCTTACTGAATACGTCTCTCTCACTCACTCTCTCTCCCTCCCTCCCTATCTCTCTCCCTCTCTATTACTCTCTCGTATTTTTTGTTTTAGTATGCGCAGAACAGCACGGACTATCTGAAAAACGTATTGAAAAGAGAACTAAAACTATTATCATTTACACATAAGTTATTCTCTCTCTCTCTCTCTCTCTCTCTCTCTCTCTCTCTCTCTCTCTCTCTCTCTCTCTCTCTCTCTCTCTCCCCCTCTCTCTCTCTCTCTCAGAGTAACTGTAGATTGCAGGACTGGCATGATCATATGAAAAATACTGATATTTGTACAGTTTAAGACAACTTTTGCTAACAAACTATCAAACTATCACCTATCACATGTTAACATCTTTGAGTTCGAAGATTGCTGCCGTAGTAGATGTGTAGAGTGTAAACGAGCAGACGTTACAATAATTCTCCCCACTCAGTTCGGTGGTTTCTGATAAAAATGCTGAGAGTTCCATGGACTGCAAAGAAAACAAACGAGACAGTCTTGATGGAGGTAGACACATGAAGATCATTGATAAGAAAGATTGGGAAAAGACAGGCAACATTTATAGGCCATTTTATGAGGAAAGGAGAATTAGAGCACCTGGTCACAGCGGGAAAGCTGGAAGGAAAGAGAACACCAGGGTAGAGCCATGGAAAAAATATTGGACGGACTTGCAGGGTGGCTAAAGACAGAGAGGGTGGAAGATGTGCTTGCGGCGACAAGGGATAGATGCGGCAGGGCACATGTTGGTGGTGGTGGTGATGATGATGATGATGATGATGGTGATGGTGATGTTGTTCATGTAGGAGGTAGGTGGTCGTTCTGGATTCCTTTGGTTTCAACTTTTTCCTCGCAAAACTGTTGTCATTAGGGTGTAAATTTAGATTTTAACAAGAATATATCTACGCGTCAGTTCTGATATAACTACAGCTAAGTTTGGTATATGTATGTTTATGGAGCATTAAAAAAAAAACCAACGCCTTTACGGCATGGGCTTTCGGTTTACATAAATGATTTGAAATGTCTTTCTTTTTGACCGACAAGTCTTCCGTGAAATGTGCTGTGTTTGTTGTTACATGGGTATCCCTTTTCAATAAAGAGCTTTGTATAAACATTAACTGATATTGACTGAACCGTTTCCTATTCTTTCTCTCTCTGACGTCAATGTAGCCATTTTGATTTTCCCTACTTACGTCAAAGAGATCGGAAGGGGGGAGCAATGGAGGATGGGGAGGGACGAAACAATTGGGGATTGGGGGAGGGGGGGGGAGGTTGAGGCTTGGCGTGGCCTTCGCGAAGGCTGTGGGTTTGGCTGGGTCCGCCAGGACAAGGGCCCAGTGAGTGGACAGACTAATTGTACGCACAGCAAGATCAATTCGACAGTGGCTCACAGATTTCGTTCACCAAAAGCATGTCCCCCCAGCAGCTACACTGTCCAGCTGCTGGAGAAAACTGCGCAGTGTAAACGATTGAACGGGCTCATTTTTTATTTATATAGGGTCGTTTTACGCGTAAGGTGTGTGTGTGTGCTTTGGTGAGGGAAGGAGTTAGGAGAGAAACGGTGTGTGTGTGTGTGTGTGTGTGGATGGATGGGGTGGATTGCAGAGAGACAGAAAGAGCGTACGCGTGTGCGTGTGTGGCAGGGAGAGACAGACAGAGAGAGAGAGAGAAAGAGAGAGAGAGAGAGACTGACAGACCGACAGACAGACAGACGGACAGTCAGACAGAGACAGAAAGAGAAAGATACAGAGACAGAGACAGAGACAGAGAGAGAGAGACTGTGTGTGTATGTGTATGTGTGTGGTGTGAGTGTGTCTGTGTGCGCACGTGTGTGTGAATGCGTGCATACGTGCGCATGTGTCTGTGTATGTCTGTGTGTGTGTCTGTGTGTGCACGCGCGTGCGAGTAAATGCATGCGTGTATGTGTGTGTGCGCGCGTGCATGCGTGTGTGTGTGCGTTCGTGTGCGTACGTGCGTGTGTGTATGAGTTATTGCATATAATTCGGTCATGATTACCAAATTCAATCGATTTCATACAACAACAAAAAAAGATTGCTGTGGTATGGGGGACAGTGGGAGGGCGCGGTAGATAGGAAGGAAGAGGGAGGGGGAGGGAAACAGGCAGAGAATGAATCGAGTGGGCATGAGCAGCCTCCATTTCTCTAAATGTATCAGGCCCGCAGAAAATCTATCAGTCCTGCAGGCTTTTAACTCCAACCAAAGGAAGAAAATAAACAAAAATGAAATAGAATAAATTAAAAAAAAGACCAGAAAGAAAAGAACAGAAAAATGAAAGAAAGTAGACAACAACAAAAAAAGTAATCATGAACATATAGGCTGCGAATTCGTGTAAGGCTTATCCAAGAGCACCGATAATTACGAAACCTTTATGTTTTATGAGCTACGCACAAAAAGTTAAGGATCACTATGAGAAAACAGGTGCGTAATAAACTCAGTTCGCTACTGTTATTTATTTCTCAGTCCAGCCAAATTGTTATGAATTCTTGTTCAGCTGTAAGTGGGCGATGTTGTGTTAGTGCGAAAATTGCACGGGATTCTCTACTACTGAGCTTGACCGCAAACGGAAAAGCGGAAACTTGCGAAAAAGGACCTTGTTTTGGACCGTTCTGCCTGAACACATTGCACAAGCCAGATGGAAAAACCATTATGCACGTGCAAGCACTGCTGTTTATGTGTGAGATGCTGTCTCTTGCTTGGCTTTATAAGAAGACATTCCACCAGTAGTAGGCCTGATCTGACAATGCCTCCACGACGAAAATTGAGCGAGTTTGAGAGGGGACGAGCTGTTGCATGGTTCCAAGATGGTGTTCCCAAGCGAGAAGTGGCCAGGTGACTTCAGGTGTCCATCTCGGTCATTGTCAGACTGATTCAACGCTTCACAGCCACTGGGAGGGTCCATGAAAGACGCAGATCTGGTCGACCGAAGAAGACAAACCCACGTGAAGATCGTCTCATTGAACAACAAGCCCTGCAGACAAGAACAGCCTCTTCCAGCATCATTCGAAGGCAGCTGAGGGTGGCTACTAACATCAACATCAGCCAGCAGACCATACGGAACAGCCTTCATGGGTTTAACCTCCGTTCTCGTCGCCCAGCTGTACGGCCACGCTTAACTCCAGCCCATAGGGCAGCACGCCGCGCCTTCTGCAGACGTCACGTGAGGTGGACACGTCAGCAATGGTCCCAGATCCTGTTCAGTGATGAATCACGCTTCACCATGAACCACAACGACGGCCGACTGAGGGTCTGGAGGCGCCCAGGGCAACGCTTTATTGACACCACTGTCCAAGAAAAGGTGGCCTTTGGTGGAGGTTCTGTAATGGTCTGGGGGGCCTTCAGCCTTCACCACAGAACACCCTTGTATCATGTACATGGTAACCTGACTGGCCTCCGATACCGGGATGAGATCCTTCGACCGCTGGCTGTGCCTACACTGCAGCAGATGGGACCGACGGCTGTCTACCAGGATGACAACGCTCGCCCCCACAGGGCAAGGGTGGTCAACGACTTCCTGCAGCAGTCTGGAGTCAACAGAATGGAGTGGCGAGCATGCAGTCCCGATCTCAACCCGATTGAGAACCTCTGGGATGAGCTGGATCGCAAAGTGAGGAGCAACCACCCCCCTCCCAGGGATGCCCAACACCTCTACCAGATGCTGCAGGCTGAGTGGCAGGCGCTTCCACAGAGGATCTTCACCAACCTGGTCAACTCGATGAGGACTCGCTGCGTCGAGTGCCAGAACAGCCATGGCGGTTACACGCATTACTGAACTTTTAGGAGCATCAGAATGCCCTGTCTTGTGATTTCAATGACTTTGGGAAATCAAATTTCGATACGTACACATTTTGATCAAATGTACACACCAAACGATTGCTCGAAATTGAAGGCAATTGTGTATCGTTATCACTAAAGCATGGAATTAAATGTTTGCCAAACTTCAACGCATTGGCTTTCTAATTTTGAAAGTTATGAATTTTTGTGCAAGTGATCCTTAACTTTTTGTGCGTAGTGTAGTTTAATTTATGCACGCACTGTGTAGTCAATGATATAAAGAAAGGAAGTGGGGGTAACAGAAAGAAAAGTAAAGAAATGAAAAGAAATAGGTCTTTTTTTTATGCGACTTGATTTTCCTCAGATGCGTGTTAACACGTTCTTTTCTTTCACCCACAGGTAGTATATTTGCCTCGCATTCTGCACGCTTCGTCTTTAGTAGGCGTGCATGTTGAGCATTTCCATGTTTCTATAAGCCATCGGATATTGAAATGACTTACGAGAGGAAACCAGAAAAACATGAAAGCAGAATCAGAGCGCGTATTTAATATAACAAGACAAGACAGGCGCAACTGGCCAACTGGCCTTTGTCAAGCGTGAATGCAAAATCACAAACAAACACCAAATACAAAAATTAGGAGACTGAAACTTCCCTGCTGCTTAATCCTTTTCTCCCGCTGGACGAAGCAGTAGGGAAGTTTCAGTCTTTTTCTCCTGATTTTTGTATTTGGTGTCTGTCTGTTTGTTTGTTTGTTTGTTTGTTTATTTGTTTGTTTGATTGTTTGTTTGTTCGTTTGTTTGTTTGTGATCTTACATTCACGCTTGATAAAGGCCAGTTGGCCGAAAATTCGCGCCTGTCTTTTGCTATATTTAATACGCGTTCTCATTCCATTTTCGTGTTTTTCTAGTTCCTGTTTGCTTGAACGAGGGCAGTCGCACTTGCCTTGGATTACGAGGAGGGTTTAAGCAGTAGCAGGTCTGCATACATGTTGATATGGGTGATCAGAAAAATCTCCACCCTATACCCACCCAGCAGGAAGTTCCGAGTAGGATGGAACCCAGACTTTCTGACTGGAAGTTTCACCCACTTGACTACTGGGCCCATCGGTATGAGGCTGATCAGTGTCATCAGTATGTGTAGCATGTTTTATGTAGCTTCCACCCGAAGTGCAGTCATACGAGGCCGTGCACTGGATTCGCTGTGACAGGGCGGAATTGTACTGTTTCTAAATACCAAAGGTGTATGTACTGTATGAACCAAGGAAGATATATGTATGTGATATGCATTCTCTCCACGCATTAAGTTGCTGCTGTAGGTAGGGTGGAAACAGAAGGCTGGATGTGGCGACAGGACACAGAAGGCTGGATATTACAACAAAAGGGCAGGTATGGTGGCAGATACGGCGACAAAAGGGTGGGTGTGGATATGAAGACAGTAGAGTGGGTATGGTGGTAGATATGGCGATAGGACGGTGGATGTGGCGACCGAAAGATGGATACAGCGACAGAAGAGTGGATTCGGCAACAGAGGGGTAGATATGGCAACAGAAGAGTAGATATGGTGATAGAACGAAAGAAGGGTGGATGCAGTGACAGAAGAATGAATATGGGGACAGAAGGGTAGATAGGGCGACAGAAGCGCAGATATGGTGACATAACTGGATATATTACGACAAACGTGTGGATACGGTGACAGAAGGGTGGATACGGTGAGAGAAGGGTGAACATGGCGCAAGAAGAGTGGATATAGATACGGAATGGTGGATAAGGCGACAAAAGGGTGGATATGACGAAAAAAAGGCTGAATGTGGCGATAGGAAGGTGGACATGGTAACAGAAGAGCGTATGTAGTGCCAGAATTGTAATAATAATTAATAATAATTACAATATTTATATAGCGCAAAATCTTGATAAAATCAAATCTAAGAGCTGAAGCAGACACACACGTACGCACGCACGCACGCACGTACACACACACACACACACACACACACACACACACACACACACACACACACACACACACACACGCATGGCTATAAATGGGGAGAAAGAATAAAAGCAATAAAAGCAATAAAAGCAAGAATAAAAGCAATGGAAAATTATAGAGAGCATAGCATATACAATTATATAATAACCATGTGATTCCCATCCGAGCGGAGACAGGCTGCAGAGGGGGAGGGGGGGTTGAGTGAGGTTAGGATTTTATGCAGAGGAGAAAAGGTGGGTTTTGAGAGCGGACTTGAAGGAGACAAAAGTAGGTTGCTGACGGACTGAGAGAGGAAGTTTCTTCCAGGAGAGTGGACCAGAAACAGAGAAGGCTCGTGGACCATAGGTATTGAGCTTAGTGCGTGGAAAGCGAAAAGTCAGAGGATCGGAGGCAGAGCGGAGGGTACGTGAGGGAACATAGATCTCAAGTAGGCTTGACAGGTAATCGGGGGCTGCGTTATTGAGGCTTTTGTAGCACATGGTGTCTAGTTTGTATTGTATGCGCTTTGATACAGGGAGCCAGTGAAGTTGTGCCAGGAGAGGAGATATGTGGTCAGCTTTTTTCTTTTTGAGTACAAGGCGTACAGCATTGTTTTGAATGCGCTGTAGGATGTGAATGGTGGAGGCAGGAAGACCAGACAGGAGTGAATTGCAATAGTCAATGCGAGACATTATGAAGGAGAGAACGAGTTTTGCAGTTGTTTCGACAGAGAGATACTTCCTGATCAGCCTTATACGATGGAGATGATAGTAGCAAGATCTGGCAGTTTGAGAAACAAAGTTGTTCATGGAGAGGGTAGAGTCAATGCAGACACCAAGGTTTTTAGCTGAATCAGAAATTGGGACTGATGTGTTACATAATGGGAGAGAAAGAGGAGGCAGCTGAGAAAGTTTCTGACGGGTGCCAGTGAGGATAGCTTCTGTCTTGTCGTCATTAAGCTGAAGTTTATTGTGTGTCATCCAGTTCTTAATGTCCGAGTAACACTCAGTGGTGCGAGTCAACAGGCGCTGTATATTATCAGGTGAGTCACTGTCTTGAAGTTGGGTGTCATCAGCATAGAAGTGGTGTTTTATAGAGTGGGAGTTGATGATGGTGGACAGGGGGGAGGTGTAAAGAGTGAAAAGAACAGGGCCAAGGACAGATCCTTGTGGAACACCACAGGTCAGGTATGCAGGTTGAGAGTAAGTGCCATTGATGAGAACAGTTTGTTTTCTGTTTGATAGGTATGAAGTGAACCAGGACAGAGCAATGTCAGAGATGCCAAAAGTATGATGAAGTCTAGAAAGGAGAATACCATGATCAATGGTGTCAAAGGCTGCAGACAGATCAAGGAGTGTGAGGAGAGAGACTTTGCCAGTATCAGTTGCAAGGAGGAGATTGTTGAGAATGTGTAGTAGGGCAGTTTCAGTGCTATGGCATTGGCGGTAGGCTGACTGGAAAGGATTGAGGAGATTGTTGGCAGACAGGTGAGAGTTCAGCTGGTTGAGGACGACTTTTTCAAGGAGTTTCGACAAGAAAGAGAGATTAGAGATAGGCCGATAATTTTTCAGTTCATTTGGGTCTAAATTGTGTTTCTTGAGGAGAGTAGACATGACGACAGTAGTTTGGACAGGGCAACATAACATAAAAGCTGGGATATGGCGACTGAAGTCCGTACATAGTGACAGATGGGTGGACTTACGGACAGAAGAGTGTGTATGACGACAGAAGTTTGCACAGGGCTCGGGGGATATGCCGACAGAAGGGTGGGTGTGGCAACAGAAGGGTGGGTGTGGCAACAGAAGGGTGGGTGTGGCAACAGAAGAGTGGATTGGCAACAGAAGGGTGGGTGTGGCAACAGAAGGGTGGGTATGACAACAGAAGATTGGATATGGCAACAGAAGGGTGGGTGTGGCAACAAAAGGGTGGGTGTGGCAACAGAATGGTGGGTGTGGCAACAGAAGGGTGGGTGTGGAAACAGAGGGGTGGGTGTGGAAACAGAAGGGTGGGTGTGGCAACGGAAGAGTGGATATGGCAACAGAAGGGCGGGTGTGGCAACAGAAGGGTGAGTGTGGCAACAGAAGAGTGGGTATGGCAACAGAAGGGTGGGTGTGGCAACAGAAGAGTGGATATGGCAACAGAAGGGCGGGTGTGGCAACAGAAGAGTGGACATGGCAACAGAAGGGTGGGGGTGGTGACAGAAGGGCGGGTGTGGCAACAGAAGAGTGGATATGGCAACAGAAGGGCGGGTGTGGCAACAGAAGGGTGGTGTGGCAACAGAAGAGTGGATATGGCAACAGAAGGGTGGGTGTGGCAACAGAAGAGTGGATATGGCAACAGAAGGGTGGGTGTGGCAACAGAAGAGTGGATATGGCAACAGAAGGGTGGGTGTGGCAACAGAAGAGTGGATATGGCAACAGAAGGGTGGGTGTGGCAACAGAAGAGTGGATATGGCAACAGAAGGGTGGGTGTGGCAACAGAAGAGTGGATATGGCAACAGAAGGGTGGGTGTGGCAACAGAAGAGTGGATATGGCAACAGAAGGGTGGGTGTGGCAACAGAAGAGTGGATATGGCAACAGAAGGGCGGGTGTGGCAACAGAAGGGTGGGTGTGGCAACAGAAGGGTGGGTGTGGCAACAGAAGGGTGCGTGTGGCAACAGAAGGGTGGGTGTGGGCAACAGAAGGGTGGGTGTGGCAACAGAAGAGTGGATATGGCAACAGAAGGGTGGGTGTGGCAACAGAAGAGTGGATATGGCAACAGAAGGGTGGGTGTGGCAACAGAAGAGTGGATATGGCAACAGAAGGGTGGGTGTGGCAACAGAAGAGTGGATATGGCAACAGAAGGGTGGGTGTGGCAACAGAAGAGTGGATATGGCAACAGAAGGGTGGGTGTGGCAACAGAAGAGTGGATATGGCAACAGAAGGGTGGGTGTGGCAACAGAAGAGTGGATATGGCAACAGAAGGGTGGGGGTGGTGACAGAGGGGTGGGTATTGCGATGAAAGGTGGATGTAATGACAAAACGTGAATATGGCGGCTGAAGTGTAAGTGTGGCAACAGAAGTTTGGACGTGGCGACAGAAGGCTAAAACGGTGAAAGAAGGGTGGATATGGCAATAGAAGGATGGATATGGCGATAGAAGGATGGATATGGCGATAGAAGGATGGATATGGCGATAGAAGGATGGATATGGCGATAGAAAGATGTGGGTGACGACAGAAGAATGGATATGGCAACTGAAGAACAGATACAGCGACCTAGAGATGACTATGGCGACACAAATGGATGTGGCGACAGGATAGCATTTCGGCAACATCAAAAGCTTTTGTTTTAAAGACAGCAGGGTGCGTGATATTGGATGTATGCATAGGTGATCTGAAAGGTCTGGTGGTCAGGTTGTATCAAAATGCCGATATGCAAGGCAGCGAGATTTGACTGATAACCAGCAGAGTTCTCTGAGTCATATTGGTAATACGTGACGACGCCTTCTTTGCTTCACGAGTGTTTCGTACTGCACTGTTGTGAACCCTCTACAGTCGACAAATTTGTTTTGTTGGTAGGCCTGAGCCAGCTAGTACAGAATTATCGGTTTGCGTTAACTCTTCGACTCCCGCACCCTGCCCACCAGCATCCTGCATTGTCAAATATGCAAGCAAAGCAAACACTTAACCTCTCGATTCCCTCATCCTATCCACCAGCTTTCTCACAGAAGGATGGACACGCCAGGACACACATGCTGGTGGACAGCGTGAGAGTATCAAATGGTTAATTTTTTTTGCAGTTTGTGGATAGGGTGCCGAAGTTAAAGGGTTAACTGGTGAGCGTGCTATCAGTTTCACTGCGCCGTTTGTTTGTTGGAACTCACTGCCGGCTGTTCCGAAGGAGCTGATCACCCTTTATCACTTCAAGTTACAGTCGAGGGTTTACCTGTTCACCAAGGCCTTCCATTGTTGATGTTATACTCACTGCCGGCTGTTCCGAAGGACCTGATTACCCTTTATCATTTCCAGTTACAGTCGAAGGGTTTACCTGTTCACCCAGGCCTTCCATTGTTGATGTTATAACTGCTCCTCTACCTATATGTACTTCCACTTGTCGCTACCAATCCAATGTGGGCATTGTGTAATCATTCACGTAGTATCACATTTATGACCATAAGTACATGTGTATGTTAGATTACATGTTGTTAGAATATACATGTACTCAATTCTGAACGTGTGTGAATGTAGTTATTTTAATGTGTGTCTGCGCTGCGTGTTATGTATCAAAAGGATGGATACGACAGGATACAGAATGGAAAAGAGAACTCGACTCCATATGAAACACAGCACTCTAAAAACAACAATGATTGACGAATTAAGATGGGCAGTGAACATGTGAACGCTTGTGATGAGGATTGGAACTGACTCATTTGAACTCACTGCCCATTACACATAATTTACAAGTACAAGACAGAGGGTGAAAAACACAGGATTTTTGATACATCACACGCCGACACACATCAAAATAACCACATTCATACACGTAAACAATTGAATATATTCCCCCAGTGCTCCTGTAAGTATTCTACTCTGTCTTGTAAATGTGTAATGGGCAGTGATTACAAATGACTTTGGTGAATACTGTTAAACAAATATGATTTATTATTATTATCATTACTATCATCATCATCATCATCATCATTATTGTTATTATTGTTGTTGTTGTTACTATTATTATCATTACTATTATTATTACAAAATAGGGATTATTATATAGCGACACAGAAGAACGATATGGTAACAGACACACTGGCAATGAATAGAAAAACAACTCACAGAAGGATTGACACGACAGGACACAGAATGGAGAAGAGAACTCGATTCCACACGAAACACGGAACTCTTAACACGGAACTCTTACGACAAGAATGAGTGACGCATTAAGATGGGCAGTGAACATGTGAACGCTTGTGATGGGGACAGGAACTGACTAAACACGAGAACAAAGCGAAAAATGTCACATACAGCATTATCAAATCAAGTGTTTAGAGTGAGACGGATCTCCTAAGTCGTGACACCATCTTTTCGTATGTACAGACTGATAAACTTATCTCATCGATGAAAATCTGACCAGATCCAGAAAATCACAGATATTTGTAGACTTACTTTGGACTAACACACGCGAGCGTGCAGGCACACACGCGCGCGTGCACGCGCGCGCCACACACACACACACACACACACACACACACACACACACACACACACACACACACACACACACACACACACACACACACACACACACACGCGCGCGCGCGCACGCACACACACACTCACACAGATATACCATCTAATATCACTCTTAGCGAAAAGACGTTAAATCAAAGAACGAACACACATACATGCATACATATACACACACACACAAATACACACATACTAACGCACGCACACGCGCGCGTGCGCGAACACACACACACACACACACACACACACACACACACACACACACACACACACACACACACACACACACAAATATCTGTCCAATATCACTCTTAGTGAAAAGACGTTAAATCAAAGAACGAACACACAGATATGCATACATATACATACACACAAATACACACATACTAACGCACGTACACGCCCGCTCACGCGCGCACAAATACACACATACTAACGCACGCACACGCGCGCCCGCGCGAACACACACACACCCACATATACATACACACACACAAATATACTGTCTAATATCACTCTTAGTGGAAAGACGTTAAATCAAAGAACGAACACACAGATATGCATACATATACATACACACAAATACACACATACTAACGCACGTACACGCCCGCTCACACACACACACACACACACACACACACACACACACACACACACACACACACACACACACACACACACACACACACACAACATGCACGTACCGACGATATCCAAGGTCGAGCATAATCATTCAAAGAAAGAATGACCTCGTTAGGTCGACCTACTTCATTCTTCTTTTCCTTCCCCAACCGTCCACCCTTTGTATATGCACTACATGATTCCAGTTGAAGGTTTAACTCGGAAGATAACCCTTTATATCTGCCCATATATACATTAAAATTCGTAATGTTTCCTGCCAGATAAGCATTTCCTGTGACCATTAGTAGATTATACTCTACGTCTGAAAACGTCTACACAAGTCTAGAGACACTTTGGGAGTTACTTCAGGTCATCATCTTACCATGTCATTATTCATCATTTCCCCTTCTCCTGCTTCCCGATCCCTGGCATAGGATGCTTATCTCTGTCGGCCGTATCATCTGAAGCGGAGCTAAACTTCAATTCCGATCAGATGGATGGAAATGGAAGCAAATTGAATTTCAAACTGTTGATGAGGTAACACTGGCTGTCTGCTGTGAATTATTCGAAAGATTTCTGAAGCTGTCTAGGAGCTACGTGGCTCGTATTTCAGTATCACAGAGTTCAATCACCATCCCTGTTCTTAACCTGTTGTAAGCTTTTTGATTAAACATTATGAGTGCATACGGTTATTGCGAGTAGGAGAATAAAATATGAATCAAACGGACTGGGAGGCAGAGCTACGGAATACGACGATGCATCTGATAGGCACGTCACCCCAAAATAGAACATGCTTCTATAATGAAACAAAATTATCTCAGCACACACTTAAACAGAGAAAGAGAGAGAGAGGGGGGGGGGGGCAGACAGACAGACAGATAGACAGACAGAAAGTCAGACAGAATGACAGACAGACAGAAAGTCAGACAGACAAACAGAGTTTCGATTTCAGAACTTCAGAACGTCTATTACTCAAGGATAGTAGTATTAGGTCCCATTGAACCTGTCTTACAATAGTCCTTGCTGTTCTACGCACGATAATTATAAGCGTTTTTTTTTAAATGCAATGTGAAGCAAATAATAAAAATGACAGAGAGACATATAGATAGACAGACAGATACATACATACATACATACATACATACATACATACATATATACATACATACATACATATATACATACATAAGTACGTACGTACGTACGTACGCATGTACATACGTACATACATACATACATACATACATACATGCATACATACATAGACAGACAGACAGATAGCCAGATGGATAGATAGCTAGATAGATAGCTGGACAGACAGACAGACAGATATATAGATAAGATAGAGAGAGAGATAGAGAGAGATAGAGAGAGATAGATAGATAGGTAGATAGATAGATAGATAGATAGATAGAGATAGAGATAGAGATAGAGATAGAGAGATAGAGAGATAGATAGATAGATAGATAAGACAGAATTCAACAGAGACAAACAGAGACAGTATAACATTCTACGGACTTTAAATTTCTTTACGTCTCACACACGTGGCAACGTTTTGTTATGTCGTGCAGATCCAAAATTGCTTAGACAATCTTACTGTGTACATCAAACATGCCCGCAAACCACAATTGTGTTAGCGATCTTTGATATGCTACAGGCCTACATGATTTACGCATACACATGTATCATTCTAAGTTTTCGGCAAGCTGTAATTATTGAAACTACTAATGTGGCATGACAAATCCACATCACCTGAAAAAATAATAAAGAAAATTTAATCTTCGCAGTTTAATCTTCACAGAGAAAGTTAATCGGATTTTGTTTCAAAACGCTATTTTCTTCTTCACCATCTTATGACTAATTTCTAATTTATATTTAATCTTATGATTACTTGGGTTTTTTTCCATATCTATTCGAGGGTTTGTGTACAAAATTGACATAAATGAAGCATCAATGACATGAAATATGAAACACCTCTGTGAATATAAAGACTATAAAAATGTACATAAATCATGGCAGACATAAGAGGGAATACATATGACAAGTTCTTCTGATTGTTGCAAATTACAAGTGAATGTTGCAGAATGTCAGCTGCAGTACTATTCAGTACGTACAGCTTTATTTCAGCACAAAATAAACTCGAGTCATTCATCGTGTCTTAAGAAAGAACGAGCATAGAAGTTGTGCACCAACACTGCAACGTGAGAGCCGCCCTAAAAGTAAATAATCTCTTTTATTCCGATCAGCAGTCAACCGTGGGCCCATGCGTCGGTATTGTGTTTGTATTTTATGTGTATAATCTACCCCCGCAACGCCTCCATATTTTCCGTCATAAACTTATTTCCTATGGACTATAATCTATACGAGACTTTTGAGACCAACACTACCAACCTACACCCATCGCCCCCCCCCCCCCCCCCCCCCCCCCCCCCCAGCACTTATGGGGAAACTTGCGTTGCATATCTTGTCGCTGAAAACGATTTATTACTTTCCTCGTATTTTCAAGGTGATTCTCTCTCTCTCTCTCTCTCTCTCTCTCTCTCTCTCTCTCTCTCTCTCTTTCTCTCTCTCTCTCTCTCTCTCTCGCTCAGCACTTTCTTCGTAACTTTTAACAATATTTCAAACCTTTTTTTCGCAGTTGTGACAGTCTACCATTGCCCTCGATGCTTGTCAAATTTTAGTTCACTGAAATTTTCTTCAAGGCCACAGTGATCTTATGAAGTACAAAGTCTGGATTTTCTGTTTGTTTGTTGTTGTTTTTCCAATAAAAATGGAGATTGTTTGAATGGCTCGATTTTTTTTCCAGCGAGTTTGTTTGCACGGCATCTGCTTCTCTCTCATACGTTGTGTCTTATGTGTGTGTGTGTGTGTGTGTGTGTGTGTTGCGTGCGTGCGTGCGTGCGTGTGGTGTGTTGTGTGTTGTGTGTGTGTGTGTGTGTGTGTGTGTTCGTGTGTGTGTTCGTGTGTGTGTGTGTGTGTGTGTGTCTGTGTGTGTGTGTTGGGTTGGGGTGTGTGCTCGCGACCGCGTCTCTCTCTCTCTCTTCCGCCCCCCCCTCTCAATTTTCGATGATGCAATTAATTATATGCACTGTAAAATTTGTACAAATCACAGAAAGCCCCATTTCCCTTCCCACCCCACTGACTGTTGTGTTGTGGCCCGAGGCCGATGTACATTAAAAGTTCTGAATTCTGAGATCTCTCTCTCCTCTCTCTCTCTCTCTCTCTCTCTCTCTCTCTCTCTCTCTCTCTCTCTCTCTCTCTCTCTGCTCCTGTTTAGTTTGTCAATTTATTATATCTACAAAGCATTTACGCCGCGATGTATTTTTGCTTCATGACATATACAGCAAATATCTTTATTGATCTTCTGAACAGTTGTCATGACATCAAATGTTTACGTACTTCGTGAGAGCAATGACCTGTATGTAAACGAACCATTGGAATCTGGATCTCTCTGTATCTGCCCTCTTTCTTGTTTTTGTTTGGGTCCCACCCCTCCCTTCTTATCGTCCGTTCTCCTTCAGTGCGTCCCTCTCTCCCTCCTCTCTCTCTCTCTCTCTTCTCCTCTCATCCTCCTCTCTCTCTCTCTCTCTCTGTTTCTTTCATTTTGTGTTTTATTTTTATTAGAATCTACTTTCTTTCTCTCTCTGTGGCATCAGTTTGTGCACTCCCTCTCTGTTATGATTTTCATCTTCCAGCTTCCCAGAAAGGTCAACCTGTGTCAGTTTGGGTTTCCCTCCCTCCACCTTCCCCCAACCGCCCCACCCCATTACCACACCCATCTGTTCCCATCAATGTTTTCTTGAACGTCCGAATATTAGTGTGCACGCTATTTGGTCCACACTGTGCAGGCGTTATGTTACTGCACAATCTGCATACTCAATGTTCAGTGGGTGAACATGTGATTTTTTCATGTTTCCGTAAGCCACAGAGTACTGATATAGCGTGCAGAATCTTTCACGTGCGTATTTGATGTTCTGTGTGAGCACACATCATCATCATCATGTGTCCTGCCGCATGGCATTGGCGAGCATAGCCCTCCATACGACTCTATCCCTCGTCACTGCAAATGCATCTCCCACCCTATCTGTCCTCAGCCACCCTGCATTTCCGTCCAATATTTTCTCCCTGGGCCTACCTGGTGTTCTCTTTCCCTCCAGCTTTCCTGTTCTGACTAGGTGCTCTGATTTTTCTTGTCTCATAAAATGTCCTATAAATTTTGCTTGTCTTTTCCTAATACACACAAACGGGAATCAGGCACTAGCAGGTTTCCATATACGTGGAGCTGGAAGACAGGCAAAAAAAAAATCCACTCTTTATACACCAGATGCTCGAACTCAGACTTCCCGATTGGATGTCCAACGTCCTGACACCCTGGCTCTCGTGCGTGTCAGTTAACGTTTTTGTTTCCATATCTGTGGACAGACCCTACATTTTCTGTCATCAATGTAAGTTGTCGCCTGCAGGCCTCCATACGTGGGCCAACACTATCGCGTACCAGGATAAAATCAGAACACAACTCTATCTACAAAAATAGCGTCGTTTTTATCAGCTAGACCTTGATCGAAAATGTGTGGGTGGTTTTGGGAAGGGACAAAGAGAGAAAGGGGGGCGGGAGACAGACAGAGAGACAGACAGACAGACAGACTGATCGACAGACGGACAGACTGACTGATAGACAGACAGACTGAGAGAGAGAGAGAGGACAGAGGCAGAGACAGAGTGACTGAAGCAGGGCGGAAGTAATACAGTCAGCGATGAATTATTTATCAAGTTTTAACTTTTCCTCATTCTCTGACTCTCTACTGGCATGTTTCTATCTATTTATCTATCTGTCTATCTATCGATGTGTGTGTCTATTTATCTACTTATCTATCTATCTATCGATCGATCGATCTATCTATCTATCTGTCTGTCTGTCTGTCTATCTAGCTATCTTACATGTTTATCTGTTAGCCTCTCTCTCTCTCTTTCTCTTTCTCTCTGTCTCAATTTATACACCACTTCTCTCTTCTATTACCTATTTACGTTGTATAGGTTTGCAGTGTGTGCGGGTCACGATCATGAGGACACGTGTATTTTTAATGATTTTGATTAGGGCCCTTTATCACTCAAAGGGTTTATGTGAAGACCTACAGTAACAAAGGGCAAGCAGACCTCTAATCTGTGAAAAATGAACCAAACACAATCATAAACGCACTCGTTGTTTCTCTCTCTCTCTCCCCTCCTCTCTCTCTCTCTCTCTCTCTCTCTCTCTTCTCTCTCTCTCTCTCTCTCTCTCTCTCGCATCAGTTGCTCGCATCTGAATCTTATCTATGCTGAGTTTTGCTTAATACCAACTTGATTTTAATATTAATTAGTCATGTTTGTAGCAGTAGCACGAAATTTGAGGAGAGCTGAACAGCAGAAGGCCCTAAGAGGAGAAGCCCCTCTAAACCAAATATTTCGATCTTAAACTCTTTACAGTCACTCTACGGAGGCCGGGCCGGATCCAGGTCATGACCTGGTTACCCTTCTCGCTGTGGCTGTTTTTTTGCGTGTTTTTTTGTTTGTTTGTTTTTTGTTTTTTTTTTACTTGTCATGTTTTATTTGTGTCAAGTGTAAACCTCAATGGGTACATAACTTACGTAGGTCTGTAGTGACAAAGGGCAGATAGACTCTAATCAGTGACAACAGAACACAATCACATACACGTTCATCGTCTTTTATGTGTCAGTCTATCTACTAATTGTACAGTCTATCTACTAGTTGTACAGTCTACATACTAGTTGTACAGTCTATCTAATTGTTATACAGTCTATCTACCAAATATGCAGGTATATGCAATCTACTAGTTTTACAGTCTATGTACTAGTTATACAGTCTATCTAAATGCTCTTTCCATAGCGTGCATGCCTTAATGTTCTTTCCATAGTGGACACGCCTTAAAACGCTCTTTCCGCAGCGTACATGCATTACTGAAAAGGCTCTTTCTATCGCGTGTATGCGTTAAAAGGCTCTTTCTTTACACGCCTTAACATACTCTTTTCATAGAGCACACGCCTAAAAATGCTTTTTCCCGTAAATTATATGCCTTAAATGCTCTTGCCATAGCGTACAGACCTTGAGATTAATGCTCTTTCTGTGGCATAATGCCTTAAAATGCCTTTTCCATTGTATACATGCCTAAAATGCTCTTGCCGCAACCTAATGCCTTCAATGCTCTTACTATAGCGTACAAGCCTCAAAAAGATCGTTTTATGGAGTACATACTGAAGAATATATTCTTTCCATAGCGTAATGCTTATTATGCTTTTTCCATTGTGCACAGGCCCTAATTTGTTCTTTCCAGAGTGCAAAGCCTTAAAGTATTCTTCCAGAATTGAATGCTCTTTCCATAGTGTCTTAAAACGCTCATTCTTTAGCGCATCATAGACGCCTTTATACACTCTTTTCAGTGAATATATGCCCTAAACTGCTTTCTCCGGACAATATATGCCCCAAATTACTCTTTCCAGAGAACACGTCCTAAAATGCTCTTTCAAGAGAACGTATAGTTCAAAATGCTCTTTCCAGAGAGTATATGCCTTAAAATGCTCTCACCCACAATGCCTACTAAGCAAATTTGCGACCTCTTGTTCATCGAGCAAATGCTGCAACCAGCAAGAAAGAAAAAAACCCACTTCAGCAAAGCGCTGTTGTACGTGCAGCGAAAACACTGGAGTGGTGTATCTAATTTCAGTCATCTGCACTTACTGAATCCGATATCTGGGACATATTGAATGTGAACCGGGTCGATGCTTCTTCGTATATGCTGGTCATATTTCAAGCATATCTCGCTATCTGAGGCACGTGCGAATACGTGCTGTGCGCATTGTTCCGGTGGGCTATTGGCCCACACAGTGAAGGCAGCATAACGTTGCTGCGTAGGTTGCGTATTTTTGACTCCAGTGAGTACGACTGAAAGACAGAATATGCAAGAATTTATTTTCAAAAAAGACACGAACGGACTGGTAAGACAGAAAACGAGAGAGGATGAGGATACGAGAGAGAGAGAGGAGGAGAGAGAGGGGGGGGCAGGGGACAGAGAGAGAGAGAGAGAGAGAGAGAAATAACAAATTTCTGTTTACTAGCTTGTCTGTGAAATGTAAATGTAATCTACCACGTTGAGATTTTGTATATTAGGTTGTCTGTAAAATCAAAATGTAATTTACTTCATTTTTTTTTTTATTTCAATGTTTTCATCACATGATTATTTAACTTTGCGTCGGGGTAGTTTAATGCGACGGTTTGCAAAATGAGAAGGTTAAATGAGTGGAACCATTATGTTAAGTCAAGCGCAATTTAATCTACTGAAACGCTTTATTTTTTAAATGTTTACCCTATAACTATGGTAGATTTTTGTTTGTGTTTTAAGTGGTTGCGAGAATGGCGTATGTATGGGTGCACGCCTGATGGATTCATACTTTTAACTTGCAACATTTGGATTGATAAAGAAGTTACCAAAGTTGACAAGAAATACCCGTGGGTGCTTGACGAGATCCAGAGCAACAATGACTCAGCACCGACCAGACAATCACCTCCCAGCTCCCGACCCCACACTATTGCCACCTCGTCGAGCAAAGGAGAGCTATCGATGCGCTGCGTCACCCACTCAGACCAAGTCATTCAGTAACCTTGTTTACAAGCCGAACGGCAAGGTGGGGGATATTACAAACCGCGAGACGTAGCCACACAACGCCCACCAGTCAGTACAGTTCAGCTATCGGACCAAGACAGAATAAGGAACTTTTCTTTGCCTTATCGGTACTGCGGGCCTTCACCACTCCAACATTTGAATTAATAATAATGATGATGATGACGATAATGATGATGATAATGATGATGATGATAACAACAACAACGACAACAATAAAAATAATAAGTATTTGCATCGCAGAAAAATATTGTTCATGTGCCCAGTCAAAGCTGTGACTGAGTACCTGTTTGAGATAGGAGACGGCCAGATAGCGACGGATGGGCGTGGACCCACTGCAGAAAGCGGATCTGAAAGTAGACCGAAGACACTATAAAAAGTTCTATTTATATCGCCTTTGGAGTAGACGGGTCGCTTTTACCTCGTTCCCCAATACCAAGTGCACGGAAAAGCACACACAACCGCGAAGCCTTGTTGGTGATTTTTTGTTTGTTGTGTTTGTTGTTGTTGTTGTTGTTGTTACATTCTCGTTTATCTCGATTATTGATTTTGTGTGTGTGGTGTGTGTGTGTGTGTGTGTGTGTTGTGTGTGTGTGTGTGTGTGTGTGTGTGTGTGTGTGTGTGTGTGTGTGTGTGTGTGTGTGTGTGTGTTCTGTACGTGTGTAGTTTTGTTTGTTTGCGGGTGTGGTCGTTTGTTTGTGTGTCTGTTTTTAGCAAAGGCACTGTCCTAGCAAAATTTTACATCACAAGAGAGAGAGACAGAGACAGTGACAGACAGACAGAGAAGACAGAAAAGACAGAGAGTTTGAACAGCACTGACTAGCGTTTGAACGCACAGGGAGTTAGCGCTTTGCACACACAAAAGAATGTTATGCGAGATTACACAAAGAAGAGTGTTATGAAACGGAGAGAGAGAGAGAGAGAGAGAGATTCGAAAGCACCGGTATAGCGCTGTGATGACGTGTACACCAAGGGAGAGTAGCAAGCATTTCACACGGAGAAAGAATTTGTTATGAAACAGAGAGAGAGAGAGAGAGAGAGAGAGAATTCGAATGCACCGGTATAGCGCCGTGATGACGTGTACACCAAGGGAGAGTAGCAAGCATTTCACACGGCGAAAGAATTTGTTATGAAACACAGAGAGAGAGAGAGAGAGAGGAGAGAGAGAGAGGAGAGAAGAGAGAGAGAGAGATTGGAAAGCACCGGTATAGCGCTGTGATCAAAGAGCATAGTACCTACTCTTTGCTGTGATGACGTGTACACCAAGGGACAGTAGCAATCATTTCACACGGAAAAAGAATTTTTGTGAAACAGAGAGAGAAGACAGACAGACAGACAGACAGACAGAGAATTCAATTTTCTCTGACAAAAATTACTACATTTAAAAAACTGATAGAATCATTTATCATTCAAATTTCATCAAGTGCTTCACTCAGAGTTCATCGCATTTTATTTGTAGTTATAGCTTAATTGCTTAAATGAATGCCCGAAGTAAGTTTCAGAAAAACAAAGAAAAAAAAGGAAAAAAATGGCGGCGCTGCACTGTGGCGACATGTTTTCCATTTTCAAAGCAGCCCGAATTTCACATGGCAAGCCCATTGTGACAAAGATGAAATATCTGGATAAACTACTTGCCTGCCTCAAAGCTCTATCACACTTACGCACCTTGCCGTTGTGTGTGCACCTGCTTCATACAATTGCCGTTGGTTCAGAAAATGCGTATTTTTAGTATGGTTTGACAATCAGAAATCGTTTTGTGTGTGTGTGTGTGTGTTTAGTGTGGGTTAACAATCAGAAACAGTGTTTTCAGTATGGTTTGACAATGTTCTTATCTTGCGTAGGTCTTTGTACTAATTGAAATAGAGCAATCCTAAGAACTGTCAAGGTAAACATAATACAGTGTGGGGTGTGTGTATACTGGAGTAGGCTCGCTCGGACGCAGACATCTTAATAAGATGTCTGTGGGCTCGGAACACTACACGGATTTATTAAGAGAGCTACACTGTCTGTCGACGAGTAGCCATACATTTTGCAGTGACACACGGAATATAAGCATTTACGCTGATTACATCGTAATGTTGGAGAATGGGTAAAGGAAACGGAAAATCAACAACAAAAAGTACTAACAATTATAACAAATTAAAACACACAACACACACACACACACACACACACACATACATACATACACATACATACATACACACACACACACACACACACACACACACACACACACACACACACACACGCACACATACACAGAGTATACAACATCAATATCAACAACAACAACTGTAGTTACTGCGTGCAGATGTTTGCGAGAAATGGAGCGAGCGAGCGAGAGACGAGACAGACAGACAGATTGACTGACTGACAGAGAGTGACACAGAGAGAGACAGAGAGAGAGAGACAGGGGATGGAGGTGAGGGCCAGGAGAGGCGAAGGAGGAAGCAACAGAAAAAACAGGAACAAAAATATTTTAGCTAAATCACTGACAAACCAAATAACAATAAGAGACAGGACATCAGAGAACGAAGTGCAGCCTCCATATAAGCTTCCACACGAACGATGCTTCAACTAGAACAATACAAAATAAAATCAACCACTTACATGTATATGCCACGTACCTAGATAGGAGCTTGTGCGAGAAACGAAACCTTGTGCAACAGTTAAGACAACCGTTGTGATCAAAGTATGTCCTCTGCAAACTAACAGCTGTGCGAACAGTGTGTATAATACGAACAAAAAATTCGGGCCAGCAAGGTAGCCAGTAGCCTATTGCCCTGATCACTCGAGTGACAGCAAACGAGACCGGGCAGATGTGCATGTACTGTAATAGTGAGGACAGACATGTGTCTATCCC
>CM060305.1:150172881-150495381 GCA_030674185.1 Monoplex corrugatus
AGATGATGTGCTCATAAACAGTGTTTATAGCTTGAAGGTCCTTTCGTACAATCTCTGCAAAGATTTTTTTTATTACTATTCTATCCTTTCTCTGAGATGGAAGAACAACGAAGACTTTTTTTTATCTCACTCATAGATACCGATCTTAATATTCTTTTCTTTAGATCTTTCGTGTGTTTGTTTGCTTGTTTGTTTTTGTTTTTGTTTTTTTTCGTGAGTCGTAACTTCCACGTGCACTCGAATATATGAGTGGGCTTTTACATGTATGGTCGGTTTGTTTGTTATGTTTTGTATGTTTGTTGTTTTTGTTCGTTTGTTTTGTTTTGTTTGTTTGTTTGTTTGTTTGCTTGTTTATTTGTTTGTGCAATCGTTCGTTGAATCTGTCATTAAGACAGTCATACTCCGTTTTCGGAGGCGTCCTACAGAAAAAGGGGTTTGGGAAGGTTGGGATTTCACCTAGATAAATCAGCTGAGATATCAAAATTACTGGCCTGCCAAAAAGAATTGTAGAAAGGATAGCACTACGTAGAGGAGAAATGGTGTAATTTCTTAAATGGATTAATAACAAAGTATGGTTTACAATTGTGTTCTTTTGTATTTATTAAATTGTATTGTATTGTGTTGTAGTGTCGTATCCAAGTTGTATTGCATTGCATTGTATTACATTGTGTTCCACTGCATTGCATAATATTGCATTTTGTATTGTATTGCATTGCATTTGGGTCCACCAGCTTTGCCCATATATGTCTATATTAATGACCCGTAGAAAACTGCGTTTTACTTTTTGTGTTGTCTTCATCCAGTAAATTTTCATTGTGTTGATTCAAAAGCTTACCTGTACATATCCCCAGCCACTTCTAACAATATCCCACGGTGGGTTAAATCTTCAACTTTGATAACTTGATAGTTTGTAAGGCTCAGATGGGATCTCAGATAACTCCTCCTGTGGAAAGGTTGGTTTCAAAAAAAAGAAAAAAAAAAAAAAAGAAAAAAAAAAGAACAAAGAAAGAAAATATATGGAGACAATCTAATGTTCTCCATTTTTATAAAAAAAAAATTGTTACAGAGAATCAAGATTTTGTACTTCCCAAAGTCACTGTGACCTTCGAAAAGCTTCAATTGATACTGGATGTAAACCGACGACAACGATTAACTTTTACAACAGTGAACATATATTTTACATGTTGTCACTGCGCATGCATGCTTCAGTTTGCGTCTTGACTCCAAAAGCTGGATTTACTTTAGGAGAAATGTTGTGTACATCTAATTGTTCTTCATTTGAAAGGGCGAAAACATCTGTCTCCCCTATGGCAGGGTATTACACAGATCTGAATTAACTGGAGAAACGACAGGAAGAGGGTCACGGGGAAAGTGAATTAATAGATACATACTGATAAACATTCATAAATAGTATGTACACCTGGGAAAGACAGCTAAATTTTGAACAGTAATGTACATTAAAAAATTAAATAAAAATAAATAGATAACACGCACATGTAGACGACAATAAGGAATGTCGGAAAGTCACGGGCATAAGAACGAAATATGTATGTGTGTGTGTGTGTGTTGTGGTGCGTCGTGCGTGCGTGCGTGCGTGCGTGCGTGCGTGCGTGCGCGCGCGCGCGCGCGCGCGTGTGTGTGTGTGTGTGTGTGTGTGTGTGTGTGTGTATGTGTGTGCGTGTGTGTGTGTATCAAACACAGCTGGAAATGAGAGTACAGGAAAACGGTGACATGTACTTAATAACCAGACGTTTCTAGCGGGTTGGCAGGCTTCTTGCAACAGAGCTGTGGACTGAAGATCTGATCGATATCTTAAGTTCAACCCCTGAACCTGGAACAAAAAACCCGGCCTGTTTCCTGCCCGTCTTAACGTTCCACTTACTCTGGTGGTATCAGCGTGGTGTTTTATAGGTTCGGTTACCCCTCCCTCCCTCTTCCCTCCCTCCCCCATCTTAGCCGATCCATTTCAAGATTTGGTCTACGCATAGGGTTTTGCGCAGGTTCAGTCCAGAGGTTTACCAGTTAACATATGGCAGATTGGGTGGAACATATATGGAATTCTCTGGGTGAGATTAATCTGGCTTGTGTAACCTTCAAACTAAAATACCGAATACAAATTTTTTTTTTTAAAAAACATAAGTAGCCTACGATGTCACACACCATGACGGGCATGACAGTCAAGTGAGTAAGACGCCTGACTTCCAATTAGAACGTCTAGGTTCGATCCTGCCTGGTACCTCCTATTGCCTAGTGGGTAAGTGGTGAAGATTTTCCTGATCTTCTGGATCAACATGTATGCAGACCTGCTAGTGCCTAAATTTCCTTCGTGTATACACGCATGTAGAACACCAAATATATACATTAAATATCCTGTTAATCATGTCAGTGTACGGTGGCTTATGGAAACTGAAAACACCCAGCGTTCATGATCACCAACAGCACAGTATGAAGACTGTGCAGCAACATATACCGCCTGCACATAGTGCATAAAGCTGCATGCATACACACGTCCGAGAAAAAAATCGGAAAGCCAAGAATAATAATAATACATAAATAAACAAAATGGCACACAGCGGTAAAGAGGTCCAACAGTTGTTAGCTAAAATTTCAGAATCACTGGTTCACACTCATGTTGATGCATTACTTTATGAAGTTTGTATTTTAGTGTTAAATGTTCCCTTCGCACTGTTGATATAAATTGTTAGTGTTAAGTTCTCGTTCCATTTTTCTATTCTCCCACGTACTTATGTCTCTTACTCTTGTCTTCCCTCTGCACCCAATCCGACCCCCACTCATTCATATATGGGAAAAGACGTTAAACCAAAGAACGAACGTCCAACAGGAAAGCAACCACGGAAACTTAATGAGTACGCAAATTATTCAATATTTACTGAAAATAAATTTGTAGATTAATAAAGAAACAGCACACATAGTGCAGAGGGAGGACGGGAAAGGCAGAGAGTATTGGAGACCACATATTAAAAATAGGAGGGAGACAGCTGCAAGGGGTGCAGTACAAGATGTCAACGTTTGTAAATTAACTTTCGATCCAGGCTTTGCATGAATTTCGATTTTCTGATAACGTGTGCATAATCTATAAAAAGAAAAGCGAGCAGTATCGAAATGAATAATGCAGAGAGAGAGAGAGAGAGAGAGTGTGTGTGTGTGTGTGTGGTGAGAGAGAGAGAGAGAGAGAGAGAGAGAGAGAGAGAGACTGACAGATAGACAAACAGAGACAGACAGAGACAGACAGACAGAGAGGGAGGGAGGGAGACAGGGATAAGGATTTTTTAGGGTAACAGGTAAATGAACTGAACAATATTTTCCATCTCAGAGAGAGATGTAACAGCTGACTGCGATATATATCCAGCTCGATCAGCACTTTTTTTTTTTAATCTCTGCCGAAGCGAATGAACAGGCTGCTTTACGTATAACCACTTTTCATGTGCCGCCCTCCCTGTGTTGTAGTTTCGCTTTTCTGTCCCCACAACTAACAATACAAATTTGACAAAATAACACGCTGCTCGTGTTTCTGTGTCCGTTTATTAGGTTTGTCATCAAATATTTCTGACTAGGCCTATTTCGGCCGGTTTTGGTGATAGATTAAACCCAATGAACTGCTGGCGAATGTATTATACTCTAAATGGGCACGATCCATACGTGGTTTCCTACTGAAAATATAGTGGGAGCAACTGTGACACATTCATTACCAACGAAGAGGTAACTACTTGTTCCAGAGCAGCAGTTATTTTCAGCTGAATGTTAGAAGACGACAAGGAGATAGTGGCTGTTCCACGTTCTCTGATCGACAGACAGAGGTATAAGCTGAAGGGTGTCCAACGACCCTTAAGTTGTAGGGGAGTGAGATGGTCGGGATCTTAACTTGTACCAGCAATATAAATGTGATCCCGTCATCTGTCTCTCGCTTCTTTAGCTTTCCCAACCCTGAACAGAGGCAGGTAGGCCTACCCATCCACAGCTGGGTGTACTGGAGGTCTCACACGCTAAACAGGATCCCATGCACAGCAGGGAGGACTAGAGATATTATGTACTAAGTTTTTCTCAGGCAAGATTCGCACCCGTGCCGTATAGTCAGATGGGAGGCAGGAGTTTTACCTCTACGTCAGCAGGGCCTCAAAACCAAATGTATCGCTGAGACAGGATGGACAGAATTGGCCAGTCTTTACAGCACTCTGTTGTGGACACCTCCCGCGATAGGAAGAACGATAAGGGCAAACCAACACGTTATTGGCGGCCCGTTACCCAACAAGACATGAAGATCCAGAAGATGAGAAGCAAGCTGCCCTTGATCAAGAATAGATTGAGGAGCTAAGTCAATCCCCGATCCGCCATCTGGAGTGAGATGGACTGAATAGGCCAGATTCTTACTCAAACTGAAGAAAACGGTCCACTTTATAAATAATTGGTAACAAGATGTCAAATTGGGCATGCGCTAAACCTAGCTTCGTGCCCTCTCTCCCTCTTTCTCTCTCTCTCACACACACACACAGAAGACAGACATGCGGACAGAGATTAGTAAATCTATATCATGAAAGCCTGAATTTGCAAAATCATGCAACTTTACTTCAGCATCATTTTATATTCAAGCTGTTGCACCTACAATCCTGTAAATCAATGTACTGAAAGGTATAATTATAGCCTACTGTGTTTTGTACTCTGGTTCCTGGATCACATGAATCACAGAAAACATCAAAGAAAACAAGCAAAATAAAATAAACAATGCTGCATCTAAAAATCTTCTGAACACACTGATCTAACTTGCTCCGCTGCATATCAGGATTTCAGTACTTACAATTAAAAACAGTAACTGTCAAGAACAAGAATTAAAGACAGTTAATCCGTTCTATTCCCCCCTATTTATACAAAAATTAAAAATAAGAAAGAAACATTCGATTTAAACACATGTAGGCTATTTCTCATTGCAAATGTCTGAAATGATTTGCAGTGAGGAATAGCCTACTTGTGTTAAAATCGAATGTGCCAAATCTCCACGCAGGCGAGAAACTAAAACAGATCTAGAAGTGCATAATTTTGTTTTTCATGATTGCGTCAGACAACGGCACACAATAAGTTTTGGATAGCGTAACAGCATACCAGTTGTAACAAAATTTCAATCAAGTTTAATTTAATTAAATAGCCAGAAGGTAAAATAGAATTTTACTACATGCTCATTCGTATGCCTAGATCTGTTAGGCTAAACAGCCCCAGTGATGTCATCTTCCGTCTCATGAGGGAAAACAAAACGAAACAAAACAAAAGTACCAATACTTAAATGCGAACTTTCGTAAAAAGTTTCGACATTTTACACCACTTCAAATGGTATAATGAATCCTGAAAACAACAGTACTTTGTGATTCGTCGTCTCGCTTAGAAATGAAGACCGAAGACAGATTCCGTATTTCTATACACGTAATAATAAATCTTTACACTACACATAGCTGGACTCATCTTTAGGAACGGAAATCCACACCAAAGAAAACAAATATTTGTTTGTTTTTCGTGTTGTGTTGTTATTGTTGTTGTTGTTGTTTTAAGCACAGGATAATTCATACAAATTATATGTTAGAACAAATGTTGTTTGGGATCGTAATACTTACTTCTCCCTTTGACATGTGAAGAAATCCCTAGAGTAGATAGAAAAGCAAAAAAGAACTGAATGACAAAAGAAATTTTAGGCTTCATGGAGGAACGGAGGAACGGAGGAAGGCAAAGAGAAACGAGGAGATATACAGGAAGATAAACAAAGAAATCAGGAATAGGTGCAATGAAGCTGAGGAAGCTTGGCTGAAAACAAAATGCAAAGAAATAGAAGACCGACACAAAAGAGATCCTCAGGGTATGTACAGACGAATTGAAGAAATTGTCCACAGGAAAAATACATGCACAGCAAATGGTTGCTTAAAATCGAAAGATGGCACGCTTATCATGGAAAAAGACCAAATATTAGACAGATGGGGAGAGTACATTAAAGACCTTTTTGAAGATGACAGAAACGAAGAACACATTATAAGAAAGAACGTTGAAGGACCACCCATAATGAAAAATGAAGTTAGAGCAGCATTGAAAAAGATGAAACCAGAAAAAGCCCCAGGACCAGACAACATTACTACAGAGATTATTGAAGCCCTGGAGGAATTTGGTATTGAAAAAATAACAGTCCTCCTAAATGAAATTTATGATACTGGAAAAATCCCCAAAGATATGTCAAAATCAATTTTCATTGCACTTCCAAAGAAGACAGGGCTCCTAAATGAAATTTATGATACTGGAAAAATCCCCAAAGATATGCCAAAATCAATTTTCATTGCACTTCCAAAAAAGACAGGGGTTATAGAATGCGAACTCCATCGCACAGTCAGTTTGATAAGTCATGTAACAAAAATCCTATTAAGAATAATCATGATGAGGACAAGGAACAGAATCAAAAGAGAAATAGCAGAAGAACAGTGTGGATTTGTGGAAGGGAAAGGAACTATTAATGCCTTGTACATCCTAAGAACTATCATAGAGAGATCAATCGAGATGAATAAAGATTTATATTTATGCTTTGTTGATTGTACCAATCGGGTAAGACATGAAGAATTTATCAACCAACTAGAAAGACTCAATATCGATGGAGAAGATCTACGAATCATCAGAAATATGAATTGGGAACAAACAGCTGCAATGAGAATAGAAAACGACATAAGCTCTTTCCAAAACATCAAAGAGGAGTCAGACGAGGTTGTGTTTTGTCACCAGATCTGTTTTCACTTTACAGCGAAAACATCATGGGAACCTAAAGGAAGTCCCTGGATTAAAGGTAGGAGGAAAACTGATAAACAACATTCAATACGCAGATGACACCGTGCTAATTGCAGAAAATGAAAGGGATCTACAAAACCTTGTGAATACACCAGAAATAGAAAGCAAAGGTAAGGGGTTGGAACTAAACAGCAGGAAGACTGAAGTCATGGTGATCAGTAAAAAACATGAAATCCCTCATGCAAAATAACAGCAAACGGCACAACCTTAAGACAGGTTGATAAGTTTAAATACCTGGGAACACGATCATTTCACCGGACGGCAGATGCACATCGGAAATAGCCGGCAGAATCGGCCAAGCCAAAACAGCATTCAAGAAGATGAAAAGCATTCTTACCAACAAATGCCTATCAATTAACATCAGGAAGAGAGTTCTTGAATGTTATATAGAACCAATACTGTTATACGGTTGTGAGGCGTGGACAGTCAACAAGCAAAGCCAGAACAAGATTGAGGTAGCCGAGATGTGGTTTCTAAGAAGAATGTTGAGAGTTCCATGGACAGCAAAAATCAGTCAAAAACCCACATTTTTGTTGTAATGTGATGATATTCTCTTCCCCCGCTGAGACCAAACCGTTATACATCAATAGACACATATTAAAGAACAAAATTACATATAATACATAACACCACAGAAAATAACTTTTGCTCCTAAGCTTATACATAAAGTCCATTCTTTGAATTTTTTTAAATGTTGGTTTCAAACAGTGTAATCATGAAGATACAGGTGGTGTAGACTATCAGTCACTGTGACCTTGAAAAAGGTATACATGAAATAAAAATTGATAGACATCGAGGATCAACTGTAGATTATCACACCTGCAAAAACGGAATTGAGATATTTTCAGGACTTTTTGAGAAAGTGCCCTTCACATATCTTTCATTAAAAAGTGCGAGTTTAGGCGCTTTTTTTCGTGTGACCTTGACCTTCATGCGTTAGCTTTTAATTTACGCTTGGACCTTTGCGATTCCTTACCAATCAACACCTTTGACAATAATTTGGGGGGGAAAATCCACCCATAAAGAGCCGAAAAAGAAATTTGTCCACACATTTTGTCACAGACGGACAGACCAAACATATACACACACACATACACACACACATCCGGTCGATGTGAAATAATCTCTCTTTTCGTTTTCAAAGGAAGATTAAACAGTCATCAACAAGACCGAAACAAAACAATACAAACAGATAAATGGAGTAGAATTTCGGGCCGACACGGCTACTCCAAAGTATAACGTCTTTGGGCTACTCCCATCTTTGACAACCACACGTGTAGACTCAGTCCCTTCCACACCCCCACACCCCCAACCCCATCTCCCACCCGTTGGAGCAAGGTTTTATCGGATGCATGTGAGCACGTTTTTCCGTTTGTTCGATCCAAATGTACATGCATTGAACAGGCAGACCAAGAGAGATCTGGATCGTCAGCGTGAAACTGAAGGAGCCCTTGACGTCACACGGCATTTCTCCACTTCATGATTGAAGAGCTCGCTGCTGTGACCATCACCTCTTTCCGCGACATCCACTACGGTATACGTGAAAATATTAAAGAAGGGTAAGAAGAAGTAGTGCACGGGTTATTTTACTGCACAGTCTACACACACTGTTTTCGGTGGGTTGCCCTGCTAAGTATGCAATACTTTTTTTTTCCACGGGTATAAGCTTATAATTATGCCCAGTACTGTCATTTTTGAATAAACCACCAAACACTGACAGGGGTGTTTTCATGTTTCTGTCAGCCATACAAACATGGTTTACTTGATCTTCAACGTGCGTATTTAACCCCTTGACTCCTGGACCTTATCTACCAATTGCAAAAATTTGACTATTTGACTCCCTCACTCTATCCACCAGCTTCCCGCAGGAAGCTGGTGGATAGGGTGAGGGAGTCAAAAGGTTAAAGTTTTGCTTTCCTAGCATGGTTGACAACGCAGGATGCTGGTGGACCGTGAGCGGGAGTCAAAGGGTTAATAATCTACTGCGTCTGCACACAAAGGGGGTTCAGACACTAGCAGTCTGCATGTTGTGGGAGATCCCAAGAATTACCACCTCTTACCTGCCAGGTGCTACCCCGGCAGGGTCTTAATCCTTTACTCCTTCACCCTGTTCACCGGCGTCCTGCATCGTCAGCCATGATAGCAAATCAAAAACTTAAAACATCTCACACCCTCACCTTATCGCAGAAAACTGGCGGATGGGATAAGGATGTGAAAGTGTTAAATTTTTTGCAGCTTGTGTTTAAGATACGGAGGTGAAAGGGTTAAAGCTTCAACAGTGTTATTGTGGAGGTACGTTAACCTTACTGACTTGCTTTTTCCTTTTTACCTTTAATTTAATTTTACCAGGTAACAAATGAGATCCGGCAAACGGAGACACATGCCACAGACACTGCGATGACATGAAAGTCTATCCATATAAAAACTTTGTATGTAGCGCTGATAACACTTAGGCCTACGTCTAATTGATTTACATCTGCACTGTGTGTCTGTCAGTCAACCCACCCAAATACAGAAACTTTGCATTCTGTGATGTTAAATGATCTCATGCAGATGAGAATAAAACCCTTTGAAGAATGTCTAGATATCTGTTTGATTTATTCAGCAGAAGAAAATAAAAATCCTTTGACGAATTTCTAGATATCTATTTATGTATTTATTTGTTGGTGTATTTAGTTATTAATCTAGTCACTTCGTTAGCTAGTTAACTAATAAGTTACTTCTTATAGTTATCTAGCTAATAAGTTGTGTTTTATACCGTTGGTAGCACGAAGTATTTTTGACTGAGCGAGAAAGAGTATGAAAGTAAGGCAATAGGAAAGAGATTGGTAACGGAAACAATGCTGGGAGCAGGAATTCTTTTATTTGTTCTTCATATGTTCATCAACACATCGTGAAAATGGTGTGGCAGACGTTTGACGTCCTTACTTATTGTTGAGAATCTTATACACTATAAATATATCGGTCAGTGGTCTTTACTGTTCTGATAAAGTTAACGCACAATGTGAATTTCATTTTACAGTTTCTATCAGTCTTGGTTCATACATATAATTTAATGTAATAATAACTGTAAGCAGTCACTTTGATATCATGTTCTACATCCTTATAAACTTATGCGTCAAAATGAGAGGTCGTATACTCATTTGAATTATTGCTGTAAAGGAACAAAACGAATATATAGGGTGTTCTATGCGAAAATCTCACCGGTTATTTAAGATACAATGAAGGTTGTAAGCCTACAAAACTCACCTTTAGTTAAACTCTGGACTCCCTCACGCCATCACCCAACAGGTGGTTAGCTGAGGGTTAAATAGAACGTTCGTGAAAACTGGTGGATAGGGTAAGGGAATGAAAAGTTTAAATGTAGTTGCTTCATTGTCGTGACTGTATATGCCGTGAAAGAAGATGACAGCGACTTTGGCAACACTTTGGAAAGTAATGTTGAAGAGTCTGTGTCTTACTGTTTATTTTTAGTCTCACCATGCGCTTCTCTATGTCCCGAGTAAGTCTTGTGGTTCAGGGTCTTGTGCTCACGCGTCTTTTTTTGTTTTGTTTTGTTTCATTATTACAGTTGATGATTTTCTTTACTTACGTATCGTTATTATTCACTATTTGTTGTGTGTGTGTGTGTGTGTGTGTGTGTGTGTGTGTGTGTGTGTGTGTGTGTGTGTGTGTGTGTGTGTGTGTGTGTGTGTGTGTGTGTGTGTGTGTGTTTCATGTACTTCACAAATCTGGGGTTTGTTGGGAATAAAATTTGACTAGTGATGTTTTGTCAGGTGTCGGCATAATTTTTAGAGCTGATTATTTTGCCCACTCTTTGTGCCATGCCATCTAGAGCACCAGTTACAGGACGTAGTAATTACCGCAATAATGACTGAATTTCTCCGGTAACATCAGATTTCCTAAGCTAATGTGAAGCGACCAGCACAACCCTTCATCTCGCAATGCTAAAACATCTTTCTTTACCAATTTATTTATGTATTCATATGTGATATCTTGTAGCTATGTATTTAAATCACTGGCATGCGTGGCAGTAGGCAGTAGTAGTAGTGGCAGCAGACTTGTCTGGTCTAGTGAGATAATACTTCCTGGCCTGGGTGTTTCGTTGCTCTATCAGTCCAAGTATATTAGTGTTGTGTTTGAAAATTTGAAAATAATCACGAAATGTAGAGCCTACAGCTAGGAAGACTAGGTTTTTGTTATGATCTTCTTCTTTTTCTGTTTCTTTCGTTCGCTGTATGGTCAGGACTATTTCATCACGGGTTGGTTGGGTTTTTTGATAGAACCGTGGACTCAAGATCTGATATCTCGAGTTCAACCCCAGCCTGCAACATTAATAATTGTCCGCTGCCCATCTTAATTTAATGTTTCCATCTTATGTTTCTATCATTCTGGTGGTGTCAGCTTAGTGTTTCAAAGTCCTTCCCCCGCCTCCCCAATTTCAAGACCTTGCCAGCGCATAGGTTCTGCACAGGCTTAGGGAGTCCGCCAGATAATTCTTGGCAGATTTGGATGGAGCACATATGGAATTGTCAGAGTGCGATGAATCCCTCTTGAACAAACTCCAAACTATGGTCAGGCCACATCTGACTTTTTTTTTTTTTAAATTTATTTTTTCGGTTCCTGATGCCCTGTGAGGCGCAGGATCTGGCGATATTCCATGCTGAAGGGATATCAGTAGTGTCATTCTTGTCTGATGGAGATGACCGTGTTACATTAGAGTTACATAGCATCGAAAATAAAGAGGTTGAGATTGTATTTGAAAAAAAAAATTCATTTGAAGGTAGGCCTGTAGTGTTTTTTTAAATTTTTTATTATCATTTGAAAATAAGAGAAAGTGTTTTTATTTTTAATTTGAAAATAAGAAAACCGTCATATGGTAATATGATCTAATAACTTAAATAAGACGTGCAATAATTTTAATTGCAAAAACACGTACGCCCAAAGACGTTATAAATAGAAAAAAAAACCCACTTTATATGTCTTTGCTTACGTGAGATAACACAAACCCCACCAATTTTGAGCACCACATCTGACAAAGAACCCCAGCCTTTCCACAACATGCCGCCCGATCAATACAATATATTTACACGAGGTTTTTCACGCAGTCAGCAACTTCGCTGTAAGGTCAATACGAGTACAACCCAAACAAGCCGACAATCACTTTCTAACCAGCTGTGACCCTTTTGCCCAGCCCTCGTCTACATAGTTACACGTGTAGTTTTGTTGTTAAAGACAGAAAACAGCCTATTCAAGACATTGAAACTGAATTGCTGCATCGTCATACTGCCATATTAATATTGAAGGGAGGAATAACGATTTTGAAGTCCTACAGGAGACTAACAACTTCAAAGGGGGTTTTAGCTAATTTTCATAGCGAAAATCAGCATCTGCACAATTCAGTCCCGGGCACTGTTCTTAGCGTCGAAATTTCAAGAAATATCGCCACTTTGATGGATCTTTACCACCTACCTTTCGGATGGCCTCTGCATATATCAAACATTACGCATCTGAGATCCTCAACATAAAAGTTTCTGGTGGTACTAAAACGTAATCTTAATCCTTTGACTCCCGCACCCTGTCCACCAGCATGCTGCATTGCCAACCAAGCCAGCAACAGGAAGCTGGTGGATAGGGTGAGGGCGTCAAAAGGTTAAAATTTTGCAGTTGGTGGATAGGGCGTGGGAGTCAAAAGGGTTAACCCTTTGATTCCTTCACCCTATCCATCAACATTCAGCCTTGTCATCCATGACAGCAAAGCAAAAACGCGACTCTTTCACTCTATCCACCAGCTCCTGCAGGAAGCTGGAGGATAGGGTAAGGAAGCCAAAGGGTAGTTTTGCAGCTGGTGGATAGGATAGGGTGTCGGAGTAAAAGGGTTACTCAGATAGTAATCCAGCTTTCTTTCAGTCACCATGCCGTCTGATAACTCAATGTCATCAGATCTAAAGAACCTACCCTTCTTTTCGCACTTCGAATCACACGTTAAAAAAACTTACCCGTCAGCCAGGCCTTCCATTATTTGTATCAAGGTTGCTTATTCTCCAATAGGCGTCTGCCCTTCCTCTTCAAACTGCCAATCGTGTGGCTTCGTGCAGTCATTCAAGTGTGTGTGGAGGGCTTTGAAAACCAGTAGTAAATGCATATTACATTGAACTTACACAAACGAATTTGTAACAGAAATGTATAACACAGTAACCAGATAATTTTTCCTTTGTTTTTATTTTGATGCAGTTGTCACAAGCTTGACATTGAATTAGTAGACGCAAAAGAGTAAACAGACAAAGCAGAATATGCCAGGTTTGTAGAAGACAATGCCTTAGATAATGAATTTCACTTTATTTTTGAATGTTGTAAATTCCATGACAGAATTTTATTCCACAAAAATATCTGTCAAGTTAGACCAGTGTTTTTACGGTTTAAGTCAATTTCTGGAAGGAAAACGATGAACCTAGCAAAACCTATAATTAAAAAAAAATTGCATAGTTATCTTTTGAACATCTGGTATTCTATCATAAGACAATTTCAAATGTACTTTTTCTCTGTTGAATTGTTCTTTCTGCTTAATATGTTAATCCTGATGGAATTTCATTTATTTGCTGTTATCCCCCTCCATGCCCCAATTAGGTTAAAGACTTTATTAACCCTTTGACTCCCGCTCCCTATCCACCAACTGCAAAAACAATCCTTTGACTCCCTCACCCTATCAGCCAGTTTACTGCAGGATAGGGGGCGGGAGTGAAAAGGTTCAGCATTGAACATTGTTTATAACCACAGATATATGTGCATGTATGGTTATGTATATTATTGTTGGTATGCATTCATTTGTGCATGTTTGTTAATGCGCATTCTGATGTGTGAAAGTACATGTGATATATCAGTGCTTCTATATATTACTTTTTTGTCTTGTGAAATGTGTAATGCACGAGTCCAAATGAGTTTGCAGAAAAGCATTATACAAGAATGATTTATAATTATCATCAAATTACATCCCACAATGTATGTAACTGATAAACCTCCAAGTCCAGTTATTGGTAATGATCATTTATGGTATTCAGTGTAAACGGCAAGGAGAATACACTGGTTATACTACATAATTTCAGTTCTCATAGTAAAATTGGGATTCCACAGTGCAAATTTGGCTTAAACCATTGGAATCTTGTATCTCATATCATCCATTCTCTACACTAAGCATTGATCGCCAAGCAAGAGAGCGTTAAAGGATGTGCTACACGACTTGATTAGTCACATGAGTACATCAAACCACCCGACATGGCTTTTAAGTAACTCACAAGTTACGTAAACTGCTGTATTTGACACCAGTGACTTAGTATTTCAGTAACTGGCATTTCACGTTGAGCTACTTGGTATATTACGCTGATTCTTCTCAAACCCAGACCCTGAAGGAACAAAGCAAAACCACTCAGTTGATTTTATCTTTTTAGTATAAGGTCTTTTTGGTTTTCTAGTTTGTCTGGTTATCTGTTTGTTTTATTCGTTTTTCTATCATGATGCCACATTTAACGATTTACTGAACTGTGCTTCGTATGTTATTTCCTATAAACTTTACTATATTCAGTTTGTAGGCAGTGACTTAAGCATGGTCATCACTAACTTTCGTGGCCAGGGCGGCAAAAGACATATACAAACCTGGACAGTCAATCTTGCAAGACAGATGGAACTGAACTGCTTTCATCTCTCTTACCTCAGGCAAATTATGCACAAAGGGCAAGACAGTATGACCAATACAAAAGTCTTGCAGAATGCAGGATCCAACACTCGGCCCCTATTCAGGGGTACCACAAATGGCAAAGTCACGGCAGATGGATGGACCCCTGTCAAATCTCCGTGGATCTTGTCCATGATGAACTTAACCCTTTCCCATTTGCAGATTCTGCTCAGAAACTCTTCCTAGTATTCAGAGATTTCTGAAAGCGTGTGAATGAAAAGGTCAGACGCTGACCGATATCTTGTAAATGAGGCGATTTGTGGTACCAAACTCAGTATCATTCTTTCATTGGTTTATCCTGACTTTCACGGGAAACTTTATTCATGAGGTGTGTGTAACCCCTAGTGCTTAGAGCGTGATGGAAATTCCCCACCAGGCTGAAGTGACAGGCGGCGGGCTGCGGCGGGTGTAAATAAAAAGCGGGGTTTCCCGGTCGGCGGGCTGCGGCGGGATAAAATGGGAAAGGGTTAACAAGGGAGCATAAGCAATCACAAGTGTCTATTTTCACTTCATGTAGGCCTACCTCTGCATGAGAGACGTGAAACTTTCCTTGAGTCCTCCCTGCAAGGTGTACTTTGGGAAGTGAACACCTAGAACACTATTAAGCTATTAAGAGCAGGACGGAAGAAAGGGCAGCCTCAGCCCAAGCCACTGTGGACAGGGTTTCTTCAGCCACTGAAGAGAGGGCTCCTAAGTGCAGTACCAGGACTTTTCCCATGTGTGATACACCATCTGTAAGACCCACGGATGCTGCACAAGATACTGCATTGTTTCCTTTCGATTATTAGTATCACACACACACACACACACACACACACGTACATACATATCTTTCCAAACGGAATCGACAATCAACACAATTTCTTACAAAGATAGATTTTTTTATTTTCCACTATTCCAAGAAATGTCCATAAATACTTCAGCCAAAACTGAATTGACAAGCTGAATGAATCCTTTTATTTTTTTTTAATCTTATTTTCATCCTTTTTTTTAATTGTTTATTTACTTTAACTCATCAGCGCCAAATTTTCACCTGCTAAAAGTACCACACCCTTCTATATAAGAAAGAATTCGCAAAAGACAATCTAAAGGAAGTTGACATGATCATGAGGGGGGGGAGGTGACTGGGATACATTATGACGAAAACCCAATAGTAACAGGTATTTCACTTCATAAAGATCAGCATATGTGCCATGGACTCACATTGACATTTTTACAATACTTTTTTCTCTTTCAACACAAGGTGAACAGAATGGTAATGTGAGGCAGTCCATGAAAACAGGATCAATGGCATGTTGAATCATTGCAGAGAAAAAGAAAGGAGCAAATTACCCCGTCACACGTGTATTAGATACATGGCTGAAAACAATCATAATTTCAGATCCATGTTATTTTTTGTAAGGCAATCAATCACATCAAAGTTAACAGGAAACATCTGCACCACATCCCAGGACTGAGAGACACAACAACCACTATCATTTCTGCCATCTCATTCACAATCCTAACATGCACACAAGTATACAGTGGGGAAAGAATGATGTACCTTTCAAAATAACCTTTTTAATTAATACAAGCATAAGCCAATCAATGAACATATGCCAAAACAAATCTAAAAACAAGAAAATCCACCACCTTTGCCTCAAATCAAACGGAACAAATGTTCATTATCTGTACACACTGAAACAAATTTAGCTTATTCAATATACACACAAAGAGCATGTGACAAGACACTGAAAGAAAAAAGACACACCAGAAACAGAAAGAGGACATGAAAAAAACAAATATTCATGAGGAATGCTTAATGAAATTCCAAAACAACTTCTGGGCTATAAAACAGCATTTCCATGTATGTGCGTGTGCTGTCTGAAATGGTAATTAAGATAGAGTCTGAACAATAAAAGCTATTTTTGAAGACAACAGATCAAATTATATGTAATCATGACAGAGTTCATAACACTATCAAATGCATGTTCTCAAATGATACAGAAACTTCTGTGCACTTTTTCGTGATTTACCACTGCAACATAGATGACTGAAAGCAGCAGAAGCTGGAAAGAGAGCAGTGCAACAATACTGTTTTGCTTTTCAAGTTCTGTCTATCTGCTCAGCCAAATCATATGCACTCTTAATTCAGAGTCCAGTTGGAATCATGTACATTTAAGGTTAGTCTAATCATGACAGAGTTCATAACACTATCAAATGCATGTTTTCATATGATACCAGTTACTTCTGTGAGCTTTCTCCCAATTCAGTACTGCTACATTACTTGGATGACTGAAGGCAGTAGGGAGGGGAGAAATTCAACAGTAACGTTTTGCTTTTTGAGTTTTGTCTATTTGCTTTTGTCAAGTCATACATGCACTAACTAAAATTGTTCAGTCCATAAGCAGTATTTGGTGGTCTCATTGTCCACCATTCAACTGAAGAGAGCTGATTAATATAACTGGTTCTTTTCCAGTCACCCCAAACAAATATTCTAAAGATATACAGATTTATTCTACTTCAAATTGTCAAAGACCACTGTCTTTAATTGTTGACTATATTTAGAATGTCTCATTTAGCACAAAATGTTTATTTCGTAGCAAAAATATTTATATGAAGTAATAAATGTTCCAAAGACAGAGAACGTGTGGTTGCTAAATTGATGATAAAAAAAAACAAAAAAAACCAGATTACATATGCAATCCCTTATTTCATATTCCATGAAACATTCATGGGTTTAGCGCACAGAATGCACGCACGCATACATGCACACGCACACACACACATATCAACTAATCAACCAACTAATCAACCTATTCATCAAGTTGATCACGAGCTGTTTTATAACCCAGAATTTGACAAAACAATAACAATTACAGCAGTAAAGCAATCAACTCTTCTCTAGCTCCCTGAATTAAAAGAGAAAATGAATGGAAATAAAAGCCCCTTATCTTTACAAATCAAGAAGGGGATAAAATTAACAGCTACACCAAACGAAAAGAAATAAAAGCCCCCTCCCTTTACAAATCAAGAAGGGGATAAGATCAACAGATACAGAAAAAGAATGGACATAAAAGCCCCCATGCTTTACAAATCAAGAAGAGAATAAGATTAACAGATACAGAAAAACAATTCAAACAAAATCCCTGTCTTTTTACAAATCAAGAAAGGGATAAAATTAACAGAGATAAAAGAATGGAAACAAAAGCCTACTAGCTTTGCACATCAAAAAGGAGATAGAGAACAAATCTTTTTACACAAAAGCCACACCTGACAATCTTGGTGTGTTGCTTAAAAACTTTACAAGCAAAACATCAATACACAGCTCAAACCATGACTTTGAATGCAATTGGGCAAGAGAAAAGGACAGGAGGAGCTGGGAGCAAAGAGAAGTTAAGCTTTCTCTACCACAAGCTTCTACATAAAACAAAGCTTTTGAAAAATGAAGCAAGAACAAAAATACATCCAATTAAGCCCAGCAGACATCTATTTTAGAAAAAAAAAGACCAGCTCAAGGACAAAAGGAAAGAGAAGAAATACAGATACAGCGAAGAAAAAAATATACAGGACCGTGTTTCATTCACTCAACCATCATTTACTTCACACCTTTATTATAGTCACCTGGATCTTTTTTTTTTCTTATAGTTATATATAAGGCAATACACAGGGATGAATAAAGGGACATGACAAGGTGATGAGGCATTTCAAAGGACTACCTTTTATATCTACAAGAGAAAGTGGACATTCAACTCGTCTGACGAAACAGTATTAGCTCTTCTGAAACACCAATTCCACCAAGACTATTCACAACATGACATAGGGTTATAAATAAATTTCGTTTTCTTCCCAACATCAACACAACTACTTTTAAAAGAGCTTTTTCCATTTAATAAAATATCAAATAAATAAATATTCTGATCTTACAATTATCCAAAAATAAAACTTAAAATTCAAATGTGTGCTCCACTTCTTCTTGGACTGACAAATAGCAAATTCTGCCAAAGTCTGACAATTAGAACATGGTTTCTGGCTGATCTGATTTTACAACAGGCTGAGAAATTTATTTATTCTTTAAAAGAAATGGCATTTCCATTAAAAAAAAGAAAGGAAATAAACTGTTCCTGCTTATTTCATATTCTCCTAAATATTAATTAGTGAGATTTTTTTTAAAAACAAAATATGTAACATCAATTATGGGCACTCTCTGTGCTATTTTTGTGACATTCATTTTCCTTTTTATCAGATATTCAGTTATCATGCACTGTTGTTGAAATGGCTGAATGTGTTCCATTACTGATAGCTATTGCATTCAGTTTGGGATGTTACACAGCACCACTTGCTAAACTTGACAAATCAACTCAAAACCTTAAACCTCACAGCAAGGTTTACACACCTCTAATTACTTTCATGTCTAAATCAAACACCAAAACATCCTTGTGTTGGTAAAAATCAGATCTTCTTTGGTTTCAATTTTAAGTTCAATGTTGCAAGAAACAGTTCTTAACACAACTGAACTATTTGTCCCATCCACATCATCTCTGGTCTCATAATTGAGAACAGTATCAACTGATCCCTTTCATATTTTGTGGCAATAGGGGGGAAAAGTAAAGATGGAAGAGAATTTAAAAAAAACACAAAACAAAAAGGACATTTAGTTTAACTGGATGTCATTCAGGAGAAAAACTGAGCCAATAAGGACCTACAATCAATCAATCAATCAACTGCACTGTATCAGAACTCAGATGAGGCCAAACAGTTAGACCAGTCTGTCCTATGGCAACTTCCACGAAGTCTACACAGAAAAAATGATACAAAGAATTAGATTGTTTTCTGTGTATCACAGTGACTATGTTGAATATCAGCAGACATTAATCTGGCAGATGGATAACAAAATACATAAACAAAATAGCTAAGACAGAAGAGGTTACTGATCAACACCACAAAACAATCTGACAGTGAAACCATAAGTCAGTGAATTTTGAATTCACCATGCCCCATTCTTTTTTCTTGTTCTTGGATGGTATCTTGCATACATCATTTACACGCATATTCTTTTCGTTCACCTGAAAGGGGAAAATATTTATAAAAACATCTGAAACATTTTTTGGCTTGTGTAATAAGCCTGTTGTTTTATATCGGTATATCAACCCAAACAAATAAAAGGAAAATCAGTCACAACACTGGAAACATTACCTATTGTCAAGAATAATTAATACTAGCACCTGATCCTGATAATCTCAGTCTTTCAACCAATTCCGTCTCTCTCTTTTTTTTCTATGTACATTATGTTGTGTCTAGTCACACAAACTGAACTGTCAACTCTTTGGCATGTGAGAAGCTTGTGAAATAGCCAGCCAGTCACATGTTTGTTAATTTGTTCTCACTATGCATTTACCTATCAAACAAAATTACTGATACTACAACGGGTAATGGAAGTTCAGCTGAAAATCATTCCTGTGACTAAATCGAGATGGTGAATGAATGCAGGAAGATACAGAATGACTGAAATTTCTAATGGAAAAACTAATGTCCACATAACCATGGCTAGAAGCAATGGAGAGAAGTGGTTTTTACTCTGCCCAGTCCACACAACAGGTAACCCACCACCTATATCATACAACATGCTCCTCTGCAGACTGTATCAAAAAGTGTTACAACTCTATGCAACTAAACATGTTGCATCACAAACCAGCAGAGAAGAAACAAGAAAAAAGAAAAGAACAAACATATACACACTAGAGCCCAACTTCAAAGTACATCAATATAACATTATATACAACTATTCCCCTCATTTTTTCAGTTTTGTTTTTCTTCCAATTTCAATGTTTGTACAAGACATAAAAATACACTTCATACGAGTCTGCTTAATACAACATGTACTGCTTACATCTTGCACAAAAGCAACATGTACATTTCCAAAAGCTTCATGTACAGTTAGTATGTCAACTCAAACATTCATGCATGTCACTTCACAGAATCAGTATCACGCTCAAACATTCATATGCATCATCTCATGGACTCAAAACTGTTCATTCATCAAGATTCACTACAAAGAAGAGGGAGAAACAAACACCAACAAACAAACTGAAAAGTATGAGTGTGTTGGTAAGTGTTAAGAACCTATTTCTGACTATAGTCTCAAATGAAGGCATGCTCACAATGCTGACTATGGAATTTTGAATTAGTAGTGAAAGCCTTTTCCTTAAATTAATTTAGCTCATTTCCAGAAAAACTTACTCTTGCTGATTTGCATGTTTTGTACGCACCATTCCTAACATTCTTTCTTCAATGTGGCACTGATGATTCACTCACTAATGAAAATCGCGCATTTAGTACATAGAAATTTGTATATGCATGCGAAACTAGGTCCATTTAACTGCAAAATGACCACTGTGTGCATTCATAATGCCCCACACAACACTTGATGGAAACACTACTGGCGAAGACAAGTTTGGCTATGACTAAAACAAAACCGACTTTTGACCATTATTATCTGTCTACTATAAAACACCTGATCTTCAGTCATACATCTTCTTTCCCTGACCATTTGTCTCAAGCAAGACATACATCATTTCATCCCAACTCACTCCACTTCACCACACTCATCTACAATCAAGCCCCACCTTAGGCTTCTGTAGACTTGTTTTTTGGCAGTGTATTCCATGCTTAAAAATGGAATTCTTAATTTTGTCACCACCGCAAAGTAGCCAATCTTCTTGAGACTGAGCCTGCCTGATCACAGTTCAATTAAGCAATGTGACCCTAGAAACAAGTACAACCCTGTCCCACTGTTTAATGAACATATATGGAGAAAAACACATATTCACTGGCAATGGCAGAAACAAATACCATTCAAAGTCAACAATGGGAACAACGTTCATATCGCACTTGAATATTCACCCAATACTGAATACATCACTGACTTACAACAAAATCTACCAAAATTACACTCTAAAACAGTTAATATTAAAGAGGGGAGAGAACCTACCAATCTGCTATCATATTCATTCCAACTCTTTACCCAAATATACAAGCATATTAGCCAATTGACCCTTCTGCCTAAAACCTTTCATGAAACTGGCTAAATGGAATGTCTAGTAAAGTAGTAACAGAAGTGAAACCGTTATTAGTAGGCTGTTACTAATGCAGGGTGAGGAATACTGTTGGTCATGGCTGTGGAGTTTGTAACAGCTGGGAAATTTTGATTTATCTACTGGCACCCCACCCCCATACAAAACACACACACATCGTATAGGTACATGAATAACTAAATAGCTAATATACAGCCATTTCAATTTCCATCAGCCATTTGCAGTTATTGTTTTTAAACAGTTCTTGGAATCCTTTATAAGTAAAATTCTTCTTGAATTTCCAGTCCAAAGTATTCCATTGTCAAATTATTTTTGACATGGATTGACTTGACATCTTCCTCCCATTCCAACACAAAAAGACTGAACAAACTCTACCAGCCTCAGTGTTGTTTCTAGGATTTCATTAAAAAAAAAAGGGCCTACACACCCCATTCAGTAGCAAACAGGGGGTCTTTTAATCCCCAGGCATACAAAGATGCTGCATCAACTGCATGCAGCATTTTTTGCAGCTAAGACAGCACCTGATGGTAATCCCATTCCACTAGAAAATTAAGTTTGCATAAATTCTGTCAAAGCCTAGACTGGTTTACACTACATTGAACCAGTCTCTCAAGTATGCTGATCAATCTGGAATCTGGAATCTGATACCTTGCGATGATTAAAACAAACAATGCAAGACATACTCATTCTTTAATCTTTTGCTTTAATAATGCAAGTGTTCCAATCGCTGACACTATTTTAAGTTCAGTGGAAGAAGAAAATCCTAAATGTTGACTGCCTGATACAATTCATACTACTTAAGTAGAACCAATATAATATAGTAATTCTGGGTCAAGATCTGACTGCACACAATTAACGAAAAGGCAAGGGAAGCAGACTGAGGGGGTGGAGAAACAAACCACATTAAGTTACTGCCTAGTGACATATCATTCTTCCTACACATTTCAACATAACAAATTTATTGTTTGCACAAATAATCCACACTTCACCATAACAAAAAGCTATCAACTTTTGTATGAGTACTTTTCATTTAATTGGGACAGAATGAAGCAACAGTTGGGTTTCTCTTTTTTCTTCTTTTTTTTTGTGAAGGGGGAGGGAGGGTGTTGCACAAATACTTGACATACATCACAAACATCAGACATTAGTTTAATTTCATGTTGTAACACTCTGAATTTACCATCTTACAAGTATATATAAACAACACATATACACAGCAGTGAAGAGGACCACAGATACATCAACATTATTCTGTCTACAGTGAAATCACCAGGTTTCATTCTATGAAAAGATTTCCTTGACGGAGGTAATTATATTTCCATGATGACCACACACTGTTCAACACACCAAACAAACAGAACATATACAATGTCTGTTCAATGCGTAGTGTTAGTGGCAAATACCTGAAATTCTAAAATAATATAAGCAGACTACATGAAATTTCAGCATGAAACTACACAAACATGACTTCAGACTTTAGTAATATGTCTCTAAAGGGGGTTAGGGGGCGCTTCTACAACTGAAATTATAACTCTCTTCGATGATTCTTTCTATCAAACAATTTTAACCTATACTGTTTAACTTAAATCAATGCACACCCTGAAATCATTTATTTCATTTTCAGTGTGGAAACTTTAAAAAGTATAAATTCACAGATGTACACAAAAACAAAAAAACAAAACAAAAACATGTAAACTAGTGAAACAATTTTTAAACATTTTGTTACATTTTAGACTCATGAAAATGACCACAGATACAAATTGTCTATTTTACCAAAGCATAAATGTATTATACTCAAAGGTAACAACACCACAAGTTCTGAAAACATGCTGATCAGCAGTACAACCAGTCTGGAGATTCAGGATAGATTAATCAGTGATCTTTCTTGTTAACTCTAATAAACTCACATCTGGTCAAGTCCACCCAAGTCTTTCCTATTCGTACTTGATATCCACTATAGAAAAATCAATCCTAGGGCTAATGAAATGCGGCCAACACTTAGCTTCATGTGTTTTCTTGTTTTTGTACAAATGTAAGATTAACAATGCCCTCTGAGTCTAGGTAGCACCACATGATTTTCTCAGGATATCAAAAGTACTGTAATTTCTTTTGGTACAGATACATGTCTGAGAAAAAAATTCCATAACATCAAGTATCTCCAACGTCTATGAAGATATGACAAACAGAAAGGAGAGTTTATCTTCCCTTGCTATTACATTTACTTTGTGGCACCAACAACGGGGGAAAAGCCAAGAAACGAATATAACAGTCAGCAACCATATGCATATTTTATATTACTGAAAAAATGGTAGATTAATTTTTCTATATGAAAGCGAAAAAGGTACTCAGTGTTAAATTTCTTTTTCATATGAAATACTTTCAGTGCGGCACTGATCCAAAATGACAAGTCTGAACAGTTTTAAATTTATTTTGTACAAAATCTGCATACATAAAGTATGCCTAATTTTTTTTCATGCAACCGTATCACTTGATCAGGTAGAAATATGCATCTAATTTCTTAAAATATTTTCAGGGAAACTTACTTTGTTACTCTATGATCACAGAAATTGTGCAGCAGCTGTAAATTTCTTATCTCCAGTTACAGTGGAAAATGACCTTTGACCACTTCTGGTTTATCAACATGTGCATTCTGTAATCAATATAGAACTAAGCTATTACTAATTACAGTGACTGTTTTCTCACAGAGACAGACTGAGTGAGAGTTCTTCACTGCTAACCAGCACCCACCTCCTCCCCCAACATCCCAAACACACCATAAACACTGACAACCCTGATGTAAACTTACCTCACTTGTGGAAGTGACAGAATAAACCGAAACTGAGCCACCATGAGATCTGTGTGTGTGTGTGTGTGTGTGTGTGTGTTGTGTGTGTGTGTGTGTGTGTGTGTGTGTGTGTGTGTGTGTGTGTGTGGTGTTGTGTGTTGTGTGTGGTGTGTGTGTGTGTGTGCGCGTGCATGTGTGTATGCACTTCAAATACAAGTGGCTGAGTGTTAAAGGGTGCAGTTGGTATGCTGATGCAAATCAGGTTGAACAGACGTCATTTGTGTTGATAATACACATATTTTAAATCAAACATTACAGTTTAACACATTCAAATTATTCCCCCTTTAAAAAGCATAATCGTTAACAGAAATAAATGAACTATATTTAGAATGTGTGTGTGTTTTTGTATGCACACACATAATACTCACACCAGCATACACACACAACACTTATCAGTGATGTGCGTACATGAGTATGTGCTAATTCATGTATGAGTGCAAGTCAGTGTGTGCCTGATGACAGCATGCAATTCAGATGAGATCTAAATAAATCTACCAGACAAATATTTTATACAACTGAACAATCATTCATAATTGTTAATATCTTCCTACTGTTCTACAACTTCAAAAATTCTAATCTGCACAGACTGGACTTTCCCCTACAATTACAACTCTGATATACCATCTCTGAAGCCTGGTCACCCATCCTGAATGGTCTTCTTGGGGTTATCCCACACATAACTGTGATGTTCTTAGTCTAGCAAGATTTTCTATCAGCATTCAGTCTGTGTATCTCATGTGTGTTTATAATGCTATAGCTCACTGAATATTCTATGGAACAATAAGAGAAACCGAAGAATGAATCAGGAAAAACATTCTTTATTCAGTTTAACAGTTTTACAATTAGTTGTGAAGTAATCGAGATACAAAATATGACAGACGACTGATTTCAGCATGACTGCCATGAACCCAGCTTTTATGGTTGTGGTCCTACTTTCTTCAATGCTACCCCAATAGAAAAAAAATATGAATGGGCAGTCTATCCTCTACTCCACAAACAACATAAACATTCACATTGTCAAATACACAAATGCACTATATGTATCATATGTGATTTAGTCTGAATTTAAATTACACAAGAAATGAAAGTAACCTGAAACACATATGTGTACATCCATGCAAGACAAAGGTTTGTGAAAATGCAGTACAAATATGTAATCACTCAAAAAATGAATATTCTTAAACCTATCATTAAAAGAAACCATTTATGCTTCCAGTCCACAAACAAAAATAATACACACAAACATTCACAAGCCAGGATAAGAAAAAAATCATTGACTTCCTGTCAGTTGAAATTGCCTATAATGATAATGCTCTAATCACACCTAGAGGCATTTTCACAATAGATTAGTTTGTATTGATTTAATTATTCAAAGCAAGTGATATGGATGAAGCACCTCCCAAAGCAGAACAGCACTATTAATCAAGAGTTTATCCTTTACATTTACACCAAATGTGATGATAAGTTAACAAGATAAAAACTTGAAAAATAAAACCAGAACTTTTCAGATGTCAAAAGATGACCTTTTTAATAACTGGGAAGTAGAAAAACAAACTGGGATGACAAGCTTATCTAACAATGGCTAAGGGAAAGCCAACAAGCTGGATCCCACACAAAGAAATAAAAGCCAAAAGTTACTTTGATCAATCTGGGTAGAATTAAATTCATCCGCCATACAACCTCTCTGGATACAGGTTTGTAAAATACAAATTTTTCATGTTTCCAGAATACATGTGACAGAATGAGTGATAAAACGATAAAGAAATGAGAACAAGTTGCTACTGGCAATTGCTGACAGAAACTTACATTGAAAGTCTATTATTATCAGAACTGAGAAAATAAAAGCATTTACAAAATGATGGCTTTCAGTTTTTCTGTACAGTGCCTAACAGCCATCAAACATCAGTACTCCTCATCTATCTCAAAATGACAGCTAATACAGATGTCTGGACCACATTACTCAGAGACACCTTGGTGATTTTTACAAACTGGACTATAGCTAGTCACAGAAATAAAATTCTACCAGTAGCAGGTATTTTTTATCCCCCATGTTTTTTCCCCTTGCCCTGCAGGGTATACACTCAGTCACAGACAAGTTTTAAAACTCAAATGATTTTTCCTCCATATAATTTCCCCCCTTTACAGAGTAAAGCATGCAGCTGCATGTACTCACTGCAAATCATATTAACTTGCATATTTAAAAAAAAAAAAAAAAAAAAAAGGCATGGTATAGTGCCTATCTAGAAAACAAGTTTCAGCAGAAGGAACATCTTTATGTGCAGATTAATGGCATACTTTTATTTTCATCATGTCTTGTATAAACTGAAAACATTCGTCTATCAGACTTGTACATGCACGCATGTAACACACACACAAAACACACACACATTCACAAATGGTCACTGTCCAAGAATGACAACAGCTATTCTTCTAAAGTCTATACCAAAATCTGCTTTAAAAAATCCATCAATTCATAAGAACTGAGAGCAGTGGATTTTTTCTGTTGTTGTTTTTTTTCTATGAAAACAATGGTACACCATATACAGAAATGAGAGAGACCATAAAAGTATGCTGTGAAATAAGCTAAAGCTGACCACACAAGATCCTTTCACAAATGTGTGTATGAAGTTTCACACAACAGAACAAACCTAATACAGAACTGAAAGCCATCATTTTGCAAAATCATCATATACACAACGCCAATGTCATAGCATACTCCATTATGTTATTGAGCATCTCCTATACATGAATGCTTATATAATGATAATCTTTTTTCAATATATATATATATATATTTTGACATTTAGTGAAAAAACAAAAATAAGTCAATGAGGACATGTCTATTTTTCATTTTCATACACCAGCACGCAAGTTCGCATACACACATATAGTGAAAATAATTTATATTTTTTTGAAATTAAGGTTAACCTTTCTCACAAATAACAGCAGACATCTATGGCTCATTCCATCTAATAAAGTACACTCAGGAGCGATATCAATGCAGTGCTACCCATAATGGAACCATGACCATCATTCATACCACCATTACAATCATACGCAATATGACCATGACATCAACACATACCAAAAAAACATAGTGTATATGCATCTTATTTTACCATAGACACCAACAATCAAACCCTTCATACTCGCTTCATACCTTGGCCACAAGCAGTCCTCAACAAATATCACACAAAGAAAGCCTGGCCTTGCCTTACTCCCCATACCAAACACACACCAAGCAGGGGTTCAACACTGGACAGTTTCCAACTTCTTTTTACAACTTGTCAAAGAGGACACTCACCACTTTGTTATGTCACCTGTTGAAGGTAAGAAGAAAAGTTCAGTAGAAGGGCAAACAACAAGAAAGCTATGATAACGCTGACAGTCTGGGTTTCGAGGTTCATTGAAATGTGGTCAGCACCTTCCCCTTCCTGATTATAGCCACAGTGGAAAAGGTGGTCACTGACCATCATTCTAAGCACTGTGCTGAATCAGCAAACATTTTCAGCACAACCGAAATCAGCTTCTGCTTTTCTCTCCTCATACGTCTAACAACTTTTCCCTCAAATAAAATAAAAATGAACACCTCCCCCTTTCCCCCAGCACACAAAAAACAAACAAAAACAGAAAAGAAAAGAAAGCAAGGAAAATGCGCTACAGCTGATTAGCCTCACAGCTGTATCACGTTTCTAAGATTGACACTAAAGACGAAAGTAATGCGCTAACAGAACAACAACTTCAAAGTCTAGGTGGAACTTTCCTCCTATCACTCAATACAAAATTTCCAAGTCATACACACTAGTACATACAAGCAGTATTATTTGACATTTTATACACCCAGTGTATACATGTATGTATATATGTGTGTATGTGTGAGAGAATAATATATATATTACTCACAAGCACATATGCATACACACACTCACACACATACATATACACATAACAAACATATCACACATCAACTGCACACCAACCAAATACCAGATATATATACAGAACATGCACTCCAAAAACAATATGTTAAAGAAATTTGGGGAGGAGGAGAATGGAGGAGAAAGGTAGGAACAACCACATTCAACCACAAATAAAATTACAAAGGAAAAGAAACTTCCCAACTGATCAACTAACCCTAAGTGGTCTCCAATATGTATACTTTCATTCACCATTATGCCACACACAATTAGAGTTGAAGACTGAAATGGTTTACAAATTATAAAAAAACAAAACAAAAAACAAAAAAAAGGGGGTGACGTAAAGAAACCAAGCAGACCAAATACCCAGAAGATTTGCATTTTTATTGGAGTATGTTCGACACTTTAGCCATTTTAAGACAAAACAGAAATGAATGATCTCAGTACCAAGAAATAATCTACAGAGTTAGGTCTCCATTCTTCCAAAATATAACTTTTTGAGCCCCAACCCTTCCATTCTCCAAGTTCAGTGACTACTTTTGACTCTTTCAAACCTATTCCTAAGTCATTACTACTTTTTCATGCAAACTGAACTATACATATGTGTCAACATGATATGTGTCATTTATCTCCTTTTTATTTTCTTGATTACATGATGGGTCTATTTATGTGGAACGTAGGTAATGTGCTTTAAAAAAAATTAGCTTTACTACTTTTCTGAGACAATCCTCACTTTTTGGTCTTCTGTGAAGCAGATTAACTCACTCCCTACTAGGCGATTTGGAATTTAACATTCCTCTGTATACTGGGCGTTTGTATAGGTTTTTAAAAAAATCATTAAAAAATAACGGCTATACACATATTCTTTTTATTTTGACACATGATTATCATCATATTGAAGAAGCATTTTCCAAAGTTTCAAAGCTGTAACCTTTATGGTACTCTTTTTGTTGCCAGTTGTAAAACAAGGTATGTTTTCATGGTAATGAAAATGAGGGTGATCACAAGAGCATATAAGGGAAGTTTTCACTGTTCTTGAAAAGAGGACTGTTTTTCACATAAATCACATTGGAAATACCAGTAGAGAGTAAACAATAACTAATTGAGAGTTTCTACTCCCTACAAATAAACTGAAATCAATAACTTACTACTGATAACTTGTCGATTTGTCATTTCACATTCTCCTGTATACAGGCGGTTTGTACAGGTGTTTAAAAAAATCATAAAAAAATAATGAGGAAACACACAGTCTTGCAATTTCCACACATGATTATTGTTTGATTGAATAAGCATATTACAGAGTTTCAAAGTTGTAACTTTTACAGTTCTCTTTTTGTAGGTGGTGATGAGAGAAAATATGTTTTTGTGACGACAAAATTGAGGGTGGCATCAATTGGATAGTGGTAAAGTTCACACTGCTCCTGAAAAGTGGACAGTTTTCTACATAAATCACATTGAAAATCCCAGTAGAGAGTGAATAATGGCTACCTGAGATTTCTACTTTATACAATTCAGCTAAAGTCAGCAAAATGCTGCTGACTACTTGGCGATTTGTAGTCAGCTTCAGCATACCAAGTGCTTGAATGGAATTGGAAAATTCATGAAAATAATTAACAAAGCACACATTCTTGAAACAGTAACATATGATTATTGTTTGACTAAATAAGCACAGCACAAGGTTTCAAAACAAACTATAACCTCAACACACAAACACACACACCCAGACACACAGACACACCCAGACACCCACATCCATACACACACCAAACACATTCATACATACAACATACACACACACACACACACACACACACACACACACACACACACACAACAACAAACACATACACAGAGTGCACACACACAGTACAAACATCCACACACAGTACAAACATCCACATGCACATAAAAGTGCAGATGTATACACACATACACACACACACACACACACACACACACACACACACACACACACACACACACATCACACACTTTCCACATCACACACACACACACACACACAAACACATACACACACTCACATACACCACACACTCACATACACCCCACACACACACACACACACACACACACACACACACACACACACACACACACACACACATATGCATTTCATTCACTGCTGTTCCATTTTCAAACTATTTTGCTAGTTCCCCTTATGCCTGAAGGCTTTGATCACTGAATCTCTTTGTTTCATCAACCATGTGCTTCATAATCAGGTCACTGAATATTTGATCAAAAAATGAATGGGGGCGTGGTCTGTAATGCCATACAAGTTTAGCCTATGTGTTTTGCTGTCTGTGTATGGAGGAATAACTGAAAGGAAAACACACACACATAAAATCTTCAAGCAGACATTCATCACAAAACAACAAAACCAACCTCTGTCAGATCAGCTAGTGGGCTATTTGCATAAGTACCGCGCTACGAAGGCCACGGGAACACACTGTGTCACTCACCACACCCACCCCTCTCTTCCTTTCACCTTCTCTGTCGGACACATTTTCATCAATTCCATCCCTTCTGACGGGCTAAAACCACTTTCTTCATACTGTTCTGCATCTTCAGAGTCAGACCCCTCGGTAAGAATGACTTTTTTGCCCGACATAAAGTGCAAACACGTCTTGTTCGACCGCTGTGAGCGCAACTCGTTTGCAGCTGAGACGCCATTGCTCTCTCGTGGTAAACAGGAAAGGGGTCAGCACAAAGATAGCTCTGTGGCTGACCGGTCATAGGTCACTCGCCACGTGCAGTGGTCAAATATTACTCTGTGGTAATGAGGCTTTAACATGACCCACTTCAATTTCCACTACACAGCACTCTGTCACCAGTGGAAATTTTTGAATATCAGATCCGCATATCCGGATCTTAGTAAGGAAGCACTTCGCCAAGCCTGTCCTTATATCAGGATGTTAGAGCTGAGTGAGTTAACAAATAAAACCTAAAGAGCAAGTTAGGTTGCTTGCACTTGTAGCTTTTCTACTTTTAACAACGAAAGCTGATGTTAATATTTCTCTTCTTCCTCTTCACATTCTCTAATATGTTTGATTTAACCTGACCACTTTTGGGAAAAAAATCCAAAAACATCTTTATCTGTAACCTGTACCAATAGCCAAAATTTTTCTTCCTCATTGTGCTTATGAAAATATTCTCTAATCAAACTACAAACAGAAGCATATAGCAGGTCACTATTCTCTAAAGTACAGAGAACAAAGCAGCTTTTATCTGTATTTGCAAATATATGGCTATCCGAAAACACGATAAAATGTGAAGATTTTCTGACATCAGAAATTACCATTTTTACTGGCCTACCACTGACTGTTAAAACACTTAGGAAAAAAATATTTTCATCATCATAACACAGAGAGAAGTCTCTACTACAGTGTCATGAAACCTTATGAGCATAATTTTTCATGAACTATATTTGAGACATCAACAATAATCGAAAAAATGCAATTCTAGTACGTATATTATTGCACATTTTGCCGTTTTTAGCCTTCTAAACTCTTCATAAGAATACGATCTGAACCAATTTTTCCTTACTTCTATAAAACTGAAGGTGAAGACATTTTTTCTGAGCCTAAAACTCACAAATCCTTGAAACTGACAAATGGAAAATGGGATAATACTAACTTTAACTATTCTAACACAAATAATTTCATGAATTACATATGGATTTATTTGAAATTTTGCAGTGATATAAAGCAAACACTGTTTTTTTTAAAATTGTCAATGAACTGCAGCAGAATTAAGTCATCACTGTTACTGTAGGTGCAAGTACCTATTGTCTGAAACAAAATAAGCACAGGGATGAAGAATCCATAAATATATTTCTGAAGGGAAATAATACCTGAATGTCCTCAAACATTAGTTTGCCTATTTTTTTTTCTTTCCCAAATGAGGGTCAACTGAAGACTAAACTCATATCCATGTATTCTCAATCCACACCGCAAGTTACTTCCCTTCATCAATCTTCTGTCTTTCCTTTGATCTGCATTTGCCAATCTTCGTTTAAATAAAAATTGGCAGTCTGTATTGTGCACTTTCTGTGCATTATGTGTTCAAACAGCAAATATAAGCACCTTGTGTAACAAATGATGTATTTTTTGTCTAACAGCTTCTATTTTCTTGTCTGTATGTATTAACCATACTTAAATGATTTTGGTTTTTAATTCCATCCTATTCACTGTCAAAACAGTCTTTGTTTAAAAAATGTTTTGTCTCTTTCTAACATGGCTACTACTTGGATGTTATAGAACATCAATTCTGATTATAATACACTAGAGCTTGATCTATCTCCTATAACCATAGCTTGATCTCTCTTATCATCATGCCTAGTTTTAGCATATCGTCTATAAATACAATCACTATGGTGCTTTTTGTCCCACTGCATGTTTTCTAATCAATTTTTCTAATGGTTCTTAGCTAGTTGACTTATCATGAAATCTTGATGTTTTAACTACAAAAGAAGAATAAACGTATTCATATAATCATCACTTTAGCAAGTTTGTTATTCATCTCATGCTTAGTTCTGTAAAGAAAATGTCAGTTAACTGTAACTGTGAAACAGACTCAAATGTGAATAATTGTGAGATCAGTTTGGCAGCAATTGTTTTACTATTAACAAACTGGAGGAAAACTACAGACTATCACAAAAACATCTTGATAATATAACTCCTGATCTATGACTTGGACAGTAGTGATATCAGTTAAACTAAATGAGGAATACTTGTTTCTAAAATCTCCTATTACAATGGAAGAAACAAATAAACAAAACCTACAAAATAGAACAGATCTCAGGCGTCTCTTCCCAAACCAAAGAACCCATAAGTCTTTTTTTAAAGGCCTTAGTTCCCACCCACTCACCCCAAAGAGATGCTGGTTTACAATAAGGTGGAGAGAGGGGGTTCAGAAAAACGTGTACATGTACATACGCATACTCACAATACATACGACACAATGAATTTGCCATGTGTGCAAAATAAAGACAAAAGAAATGACAGATATACAAGGATTAAGAGTAAATGTTCCACTTAAAACTTCACCCGCTACCAAAAACACAAAAGAACAAGCTGCACGCTATTTATTTATGTATCTAAATACACGGATTCTTTCCAAGAAAGCAGCAAAGCTCCAAGTCCAAAAATTCATGTACGTTATGTCTTATTACATCGTATTCACTTCAAGACAAAATACGGTACATGCTTCAGAGAAAATAATTATATCTTCCTACCCATACCTGCGGAAAAGACTATACAACCAAAAAAAGGTTTAAAACACTAGCAGAATTGCTCCCAACATCTTCATTAAAAAATAAAATTACCCAAAGTGTTATGACTGAATTACAATATCTTGCCAAAGTCATAGTTCTTTTTCAATGATGACAGAAACCATAACCCAGAATCTGTTGGACAAAGCAGAGAGGGACAGGGGAAGCAATGACAATTTGGCAAGATTCATTACACATAACACCACAAGGGAACAAGTTGTCAGCAAAGTAAAGTGAGCAGATGGTAGAGCCTGTGACCCACAAGGTACCATCCACCTGAGCTGGTAAACATCACTCCAAATACATGCTGTGCTTCATCCCTTCATTTCTTGGTAACGCAGACTTGGCCACCGAGTCATCTACCACTGCAAGCACATCACAGAGCAACACTGCAGTGAAGCCAATCTACTTTCCCATCCCATGCTTATTCATCAATCCACTCCACTACAGATGGGGTGCCGAGCCAGTAAACTGGAAAACAACACAAGCCAGTCAGCATGTGCCCTTTATCCCCAGCAGCGTGCTGCTAATGCAAAGCAGCCTTCTCCCACTGGTACCACTGGAAGCCAAAGATTGTAACTAACAAGAGAGAATCCAGTCCTGCTTGTCTGTCCACTGCACAGAAAAACTGTCCAGTCAAAACAGTTCCTGCCAACACTTCGATACGCCACTCCTCCTCTCTCATCACCCAGGAATCCTAAAGCTTCTTTATCCTTGTCACTTCTTTCTTTTCCAATTCCACCACACTGTGATGGAAGGCTGGTTTTGTTGTTCCATCTCCTTACAAAGTGTGCTGTGCCGTATAGCACCAATATCAATCCCAACGCCCACATTCCCCATAACTGTGTTTTGCAGCCTGTGTTGAGAGACATTGCCACATGTTGACTAGTTCAGGTACCTGAGGAGCTTCACTTGGCTGGAACTTTGACATCACGGTCACTACGGCGACGGTCAAAACGTGGTTGGCGGCTGTTGCGATTTTCCTTTGCCCCACGGCCACCTGCAAAACGTGGCTCCTTTGGGTCCAAGTCTTTGCGTTGAGCTTCTTTGCTGGAAGGTCGGGCACTAGCACTGGCACTGGCTGACTTGGGAGGGGCAGAGGCAGAGACAGAAGCAGAGGCTTGTGTTTGTGTTTGACTCTGTTCTCGCAATGTGGTCTGAGTGGTGGGACGGGCAGTTGTGGGTGCTGTGGCCTGTGGAGTGGCCCCCTCCTCTGAATTCTGCTTGGAAGCATTCTCAGCTTGCTGCTTACGGGCTACCATCTGGGCATAACTGAGTCGAGTTGGAGCTACATCCTGAAGGCAAAAACAAACACACGATAAATTACATTTTCAACCAAACAAAAACAAAATTAACATGTACAAGTGGTTAACAAACTTAAAAAAAACAAAACTTCTTTAACCCTACCAGACCTTAGCCCCTGAGCGAAATTGTGCCCCCTGCCTGGCCTCCTGAGCAAAATTTTGAAAAAAATGTATATATGTTAGAAAACTGTTCATATCATGCACACCAATGGTTAGAATTATATGAAACGTGGAGAGATTGTAGAAAATAGGCCTACCTTTCATCTAACGCCAGTCCAACCCTCAATCACACAAGCATTCCCCTATCACTTGGTTGGGGGGTACGGGCACGCCCCCTTCTTCCAACACTCTGTCTCGACCTACTTCTTTCATTGTCAGAATCATCACTTTCACTCAATGCTTCATCAACGTAATCATCGTCACTTGAATCGGAAACGTATTCCTGATCAAATTCTCCAATCTGCAAAATGTCCACCACTTGTTGAACTGTGAAGCGAGTTGGCCTCGCCCGTTTACCTGTTGAAGTGCTTGGTTCATCACTAGCTCGCTTCATGGTCAATTTTGCACCCAAATCACCTCAAAATACCATCAACACAAAGGCAGACATTTGCAATAGGCTGAACACACACTCACGCGACGCTTAGCAACGGTTCGGTAGCTATTTTTAGCTCTTGATAAAGTGACGATCATGTGAGTGTGCTATTCCCGCTATAGCGGGAACTCGGTATATAGTCATTTTCGTCATTCCCGCAATAGCGGGAACTCGGTCTGGTAGGGTTAATTTGCGAATAACAAATCACACACAGCATTATCACGTCATCAAAAGCAGCAGCAGAAGCATGAGAAGCTGCAGCTGTCTTAGCTTCACAACAATAAAACTGACACAAATATGCGTTCACCATGGTAATCAGCAGTTCACAATAGAATAGTGAATATGTTGCTGACAAGAGACTGGTGGTTAAAAAAAATCTACAAGCCCACAGGTAATTCTATCAGCCCAACATTTTCTGCCTTACTCATACCACTACAGGAAAACAAGTTGCCTTTCCCTAGATGAGCTCATTTTCAGGTTCTACATTCTTAAGTTATGATGTGATGACTGTCATAGCAGATAAAATCAAAAACAGACAGGAAAATCTTTAAAAGAAAAAAAATCCAAATAAATTACATCTGCATGAGGCAAAACTCTTACTCATCCTACTAGCTTTTCATTTTGACTCACCAGCTAATATTTTTTTCTCACTCGCCTTTCACCAGCCTGCTTTGTAAACCCAGGCATATGTTGAATGGATTTACTTTATACTGACAGACAGCAAGGTTAAAAAAGAAAAAAAAAAGGGGGTGGGTGGGGTGGGGGTGGGACTATTTAAAAATAAAACTTACAGAGGCTGAAGCAGATGAGGATATTGTGGTCACCTTGACAGGGGCTGTGCTGACTGTTGCTTGTTTTGGGGTCACTGATGATTCTGCTGCTGATTTGGCTGCAGGGGACGAACAGGACTGACTCGAGGTCTTGCTGGTTCTGAATACAGACAACATACAAACTCAATGCAATCAGACAAGATCAAGCTCATTTGGAAAACATTCTAGGAAAACCAATATCTCAAATTAACGTCAAGAGTGCCACAGACATATACGTATCACTATACTGCATCATCTCATTTGCCAAGGACATACATGTACATTCACGTTCTTGCTATCGTTATTTTTGTTTAAAGCCCAGCCAACTGAATAGTCATATCAAGGCTGTAAGCATTTCAAAACATACAATACTTCAACAGGGAAAAAAGGAAAATAAAATCAAGTACACATATCAATGCATTCGCGCACATAATCTAAGGAGATGCCCCTGACCACTCTGTCCAACTTATCTTACAGGGGATTTAAAAAGCATACCCAAATACAAATTTAAACAAAACTAAGGACACAAAATCATAAATGGGCTTAAATGATCTAAAATTGCTTTCGCATATCTCATTTCCCTAGAGCCAAAAATGCACTTAATACATGTACTCTATTATAAATCCCAAGAGAAATATATACATACAGGTGACTGAACCAGCAAGGAGGAAGACAGGAAGAGATGACAGAAAGCAAAGAAAGAAGGGAGGAATAAAGAAAGTTACAGAAAAGATGAAACTTCTAGCACAGAATTTCCAAAAGGTGGGGATACTATATACACTGAAAAAACTCCCGGCATTCCAACAGGGGTCGTACGTTCACGTCACCTCAGGAATTTTCCTATCTCTGTTTTTAAGTTGGGAAATCCCAATTTGCGCAAATCAGAAAGCTTTATCCATGTATATCAATTAGGCATGAGGTCAGCACCAATCACATTTTTGCCATGGTCACTGCACTGCAGCTTTCGCAACAACCCTTCAGAGATTTTGACCTTGTTTCAGTATGGCTGACAAAGCAGCTTTGGCTGGGCCAAGTGCTGTGAGAAAGGCAGCATGCTGCCAAGGGTTTTTAGCTAACTCACCACAGCAGATGTTCAAAAAGCTTTACATAATCTGTGACTTTACACAGACTTCAGACTGGGCAATTACCTGTCCACAGGGTTGGGTCAAAGAGTGAGAGAGTGAGGAGGAGATGCAGGCATTGTTTATATCACTCAACTATTGGCAATGTCCATGCGCATCTAGTCAGTGTAGCTCGCTGCATGTATGTTGTACATGGCCACCTCAAAAAGGAAAGTTCAGGGCAACACATGATAATGACAACTGCTCACTGTACTGTTTGTGTTTCTGTCTGGGGTAATGAAAAGAAAGTGGTGGGTGTGGCAGTGAGGGAGAGAGAGAGAGAGAGAGAGAGAGAGAGAGAGAGAGAGAGAGAGAGGAGAGAGAGAGAGAGAGAGAGAGAGAGAGAGAGAGAGAGAGAGAGAGAGAGAGAGAGAGAGAGAGAGAGAGAGTGTTCGTGTGTGTTTACTATTCAGTACTTTATACGCATGAAGGGTTTGGAGACTTATCTCCATTACTTTTATATGGTTTTTTTTTCAAATTATTAATCCATAACGTACAAGATTGTATGAAATTTATTTATGCCCATTTTTAAAGGTCTTTCTTCACTAACCAAAATGTCAAAGAATCATGAATAGTCTGCTCATTTCTCTTTCAGAAAAAAAAAGGCTGTGATTACTTTCACGAGACAGTTTGCACGCTAGGATTTTGTTACCTTACCCATGCAAAAATCACTTGGCAATTGGCATCCTCTAACAAAATAATGTACTTGGTACTGAATGGGATAAAGAAAAAATAGCAAGTGAAACAAGGGCCAGTTTCCATTTCCTGAAGACTCCATCAAAAACTGTCATGTGACAAAATGGTTCAATTTTAAATCAATCTGACAAATGTTATGCTGACAAACTACACCAACACACTTAACAATGCTTTCACTAAGCCAGTATTACTAATCTCATATCTTTACAGTACCCAACACAACTGAGCATTATTGCTACCATATTGGTATATCAATTCAGCAAAACAGCACCATGATGGTTTTCTCAGTATGTACAAGAGTGAAAATTCAGAGATAATCTGGCCCTTCAGATAAGACAGTAAACACAGTAGCAATGCTGCATGTATTTACCGCATTTTCAAGACAGTGAATGAAACTGTTAGAGATTTCAGACTGATAGTGGTTATGTCAAATTAGAGCAACAGGCTCCCACAAAATTGCTGTTGAACACATGCAATTTGAGAAATCTCACAAGTTCCCCCTTTCAGTTATTTCATACATAACACTCTCACATGTTACACTATCGCAACATCATTGATCAATGTCAACATGCCAAAAACTATTACAAAAAATTAACAAAAGATTTAAAATTAAGCCTATCCTCAAGAATTTACTAATAATGAAATTGTCAGAAAGGTGTTGCTCTGCTAAAAACAGAACCAAGTAGCATGAGAAAAATATTCAAAGTAATTACTTTTTGGAGATTGTCAAATGTTGTTACATACAGAGTGGTACATGTAGCATACAAGCAAAGCAAGATAGAAATCCAACTGACTTGGATGGGTGGGCGGATGATTCAACAGCAGTGGCACTGGCACTAGCAGGGTGAACATGGAGTGAAGGGTTGCCATTTGCAGCCACCTCCGTCTCCTTCACAACATGGGAGGTAAAAGCAGCAGTCAAAGACATGGCTGCAATGGAGTTGGTTATAACATTTACGGGATTAGAATCAGTGACAGAAACATGCCCCGGGACAGACACAGTTGTGGAGGCAGCCGCTGGCATAGGAGTAGTAGTGCTGGAAGAAACTGCAGTGAGTTTGACTTTGTCTTCAAATCGAGAGTTGTTGGGACGGGTAGTGCCCTTGACAACATCAGACAGCTTGCTTCCTTCAGGAGCATCCCCAGAGGAGGAATTATTCTGGAACACATTAAAAGTTAAGGTGATGAAAAGGACAAGATAGTGGTAGACTTTAACATTACTTTATCAATCCAACTTTATAGTACTTTAACCATGATGTAGTGGTAGACACAATGGACTACTGACTGGGAGGTCTTGGCTTCAAATCCTTATCAGTTCTCACTGTAGGATTTTTCAGCTCCAAATGAGTCCTACCCAGAGACTGGGACCAAACAGTGAGTCTCATCCACTTCACAGATGCATCAATGAGACTGTAGCTTAAATCCTCTGACCAATACTGCAGGTGTCTCTATCACTCGGGCCTGGCTAACACCAGGATATGTCATGACAATAAGCGTAGAGTACAGCCCTGTCACACAGTCTCATTCCCAAATGGAACTCCACAGCATCACGATTATCACCATCATCATCATTACATTATTGTAAAAATTGACCCAGCTTCTGTGGACATTAAGATTGCATAGAGAATGGGACCAAAACAACAACAAAAGAACTTTTTAGTAATTTTAAACTCACCATTACTTGCATTGAAAAAAAGCAGCTGTTGCACATTTCTTTACCTATCATTAGCATTTAAAGCAAAGCTACAGACTATAATGTTATTTTTCTTTGTTCTGTTTTTCAAAATAATCCTACCAATCTATGCATTTGCCCCAAACACGCTGATCTATACATAAAGTGAACTGATATGCACAAAGAGAATAATATCCTGAAATTTGCAGTCCTATTTCACTCAGACTCCTATCAGCAGATGAAATCATATGGGAAAAAACATATGCCAAGATAAAAAAAATACATGTAATGCATCACACAGTACTAACACGTAATATACCAAACTGACTGAGAAAAAGGTAAAATGCACCTACTTGCTTCTTCATAATTTGTGGGACTAATAATATTTTGAAGACATTACAAAAGACACACTATAAATCAGCTAACAGTATTCATTATGTGATCAGAACTTCGCCACATCATACTGACATGGCTGTCTTCCATCCCATCCTCCTCCAGAATGCAACAATGGAACAACAGATCATCAGTAATAACAACAAAATGATTTAAAATGCTCTAACCTTCCTCCCATCCCCTATCCTTTCAACACAGCTTCATAACTTACCAAAGAGCCTGGCAGAGGAGGGAAAGACGTAGCTTCTAGTTCAAAATGAGGCTCATGAATTTTTCCATCTTTACCACCATGGTTGGGATTTGTTCTCTGCAATACAAGAAATGAAATTAAGCCATGAATGTCCAGACAGCAGCAAAAGCACCAACTTATATAATTTACTGGTTGCATGATGATAAATGAAGACAGAAAATAACCAGCACACAGCTTAATATGAAATGAAGAAAGAAAATAAGCCAGCACATAGCTTAACATGAAAACAAACAGTACTTTTACATCTCACCCGAAAATCAATTTACTTACATCAACTTACTGACATTAACAAAAAGGAACACGCCATGATACAAGGAAATAAAAGCAATGTAGCAGGTTTGAAACTTACAGAATTTTTAGCACCTTCTTCATTCCGTCTCGATTTGCGATAGTTTCCTCTTCTGAAACGAGAACAACATTTTTCCTTTAATAAAGACAGCATAATGCAACCAAATCAATGTAACTAGACCAGATGAATGGCAGTCCTACTACACCATCCAGGTATTGATTATCCTAAATACTAAATCCAAAACAAGTGTGACTGCCCACGTTCAAGCAAACAGGAACCAGACAAAAACATGAAAGAAGAATAAGAACGCAGACTTAATAGAACAAGACAAGACAACGCAAATTTTTGGCCAACTCGCCTTTGTCAAGTGTAAGATCACACACACACACACACCAGGTACAAAAATTAGGAGAAAAAGACTGAAACTTCCCTGCTGCTCCTTTTCTCACACTGCAAGGAGCAGCAGGGAAGTTTCAGTCTTTTTCTCCTAATTTTTGTACCTGGTGTTCGTTTGTTTGTGATCTTACGCTTTAACTAAAAATTTGCACCTGTCTTGTCTTGTATTAAATAAGCGTTCTTATTCTTTTTTCATGTTTTTTCTGGTTCTTATCCTACACTGTCATAAATGCTTATGAGAAGCTGGATTTATACACAGAATGCCTGCTATGCAAACAGAAACAACACTGTCCAAAATGTCGTTTCAAAATTCATTAATCCACATACACAATTTAGTAAGCCTAGTTACAACTGATCAAAACAAATGTTGAACAAGACCAATACAATAGAATAAACCATACAAAACAGCTCTCATCTGGAGGAAAAAAAGATACAAGATACAGATTTCAGTCAAATTACAGGAACTTGCTCAGCGTGTAACTAAGCATTTCCTGTAATGCATGCAATTTGTGGGGGTCAAAGAAACATGCTCAGAATAACAAAGAATCCTGCAAAATATATCCATGTTTATTCACATGTTTACTTCCACACTTGAACAGTGACACATCCCGGGGAATCAGGCTCTATATCATTTAACAGGAAGAAGTATAAAAAAAATTTTTTTAGAAACACCAAAAGTAGATAGACATAGAGGTACAGGTTGTGCCATAATCCTCAGGTCAATGGGGGAAGAGGGGGGGGCACAGATCTCTAATTTTCTTTTGCTGGGGGGGGGGCCACTAATATGAGCCGTCGTAACCTAACTTTCTCCATCTGACTTGACTTATATCCTCCACTAACATGAACTGAATCAGTAACCCATACACAAAGTTTCTCCCAAATCAGACTTGAATCTATGCAATAAACTGGAAGATGGGAGAGCTGTACCTCTTTATTAAGCAAAGAAGCAGACAACAACTTAAACTTACTTGTTGTGTTGGACAGATGTGGACACAGGTTCAGGCTTGCTACTGGGTGGGGGTTGAGCAGGCAGGTGAAGAGGCAGACTTTCCTCGGGGACCAAAGGAGTGGGGACAGTATTCGCACTGCTGGGTAGTGTGCTGTTAATATGATTATTGTTCCCTGCAGACGAACCCTCACTGCGACTGCGAGTGAAGGGGGGAGGTTGGGCCAGTGGCTCAGGGGCATGCTGATGAATGTTGTTGCGGGGACTGGCACGGGTAGAGGGCAGGTGATTGGTGTGAGGCCGGTCCATTGAACGTGCTTCCTGCACTTTGTCCGTGCTGATAGACTGTGGGCGATGATGGGGTTTGCCCATTCTGTAACAAGGTCTGCAACTGAAACCCCCAACTTCATCCAACTGATCTACACTTTCTTCTATGACACTTTTATCAAACACAACTTCATACTACAACATAGGATGAACCTTTACTATTTTGTTGTTTGGCTTGATGGATTTCTTTTCCTAACCTCTGCTGCATGCAGTAGTCCCCACCACCCCCTTATTTTCAAGCATAATAATTTTGAAGAAGTACATCTTTGTTTCTTTGGGGGGGGGGGGGGGGATGACCGTTCCCAGATATTTAAGCTTATCAACCTGTCTTAAAGTTGTGCCATTTGATGTTATTTTGCATGAGGGGATTTCATGTTTTTTACTGATTACCATGACTTCAGTCTTCTTGCTATTTAGCTCCAACCCTTTATTTTTGCTTTCTATTTCTATTATATTCACAAGGTTTTGTACGTCCCTTTCATTTTCTGCAATCAGCACAGTGTCATCTGCATAACAAATGATGTTTATCATTTTCCTCCAACCTTTATCCTAGGGCATTCTTCTAGGTTTGTCATGATGGTTTTGCTGTAAAGTGAAAACAAATCTGGTGACAGAACACACCCCTGCCTGACCTCTCTTTTGTTATTTTGGAAAAAGCTTATTTTCTATTCTCATCGCTGCTGTTGATTCCCAATATATATTTCTGATTATTCATAGATCTTTTCCATCAATATTGAGTCTTTGTAGTTGGTTGATCAATTCTTCATGTCTTACCCAATCGAAGGCCTCGGTATAATCAACAAAGCATAAACACAAATCCTTATTCAACTTGACTGACCTCTCTATGATAGTTCTTAGGATGTACACGACATTAATAGTTCCTTTCCCTTCGACAAATTCACACTGTTCTTCTCCTTTTTCTCTTTCTGATTCTATTCCTTGTCCTCATCATAATTATTCTTAAAAGGATTTTCATTACACAACTCATCAAGCTGACTGTACGATGGAGTTCGCATTCTATAGCCCCCGTTTTCTTTGTAAGTGCAATGAAAATTGACTTGTCTTTGGGGGGTTTCAGGTGCCATAAGTTTCATTTAGGAGGATTGTAATTTTTTCAAAACCGAATTCCTCCAGGGCTTCATCATCTTGGTAGTAATATTGTCTGATCCTGGGGCTTTTCCTGGTTTCATTTTTTCAATGCTGCTCTAACTTCATCTTTTATTATGGGCAGTCCTTCAATGTTCTGTCTTAGAATGTGTTCTTCGTTTCTGTCATTGTTAAACAGGTCTTTTAATATACTCTCCCCATCTATCTTATATTTTGTCTTTTTCCAATACATCTGGCCAAGGATCAATTTCTAGATTCAACAAAAGTCAACTACACACTGTCATTGGAGGATGATTGTGCAGCTGCCCATCTATCTTCATACTTAAGTATTTTTTCTCATATCCATGTTTAGCTATCATGCACTTACCGTTTTTAACATGGGCTATCCTAACTAGCTCAATTCTCTGTCTTGGCCACAATTTTAGACAACGAGATACCTGGATCTAGTTCTGGTACAGGCAATTAATGCCCTTTTTGCATGACAAACATTCATTGGTCTCTTTAAGATGTCCCTTGCGAGAATCAGTGTGACAAGTGGAGGGATGGTACTGCTGGTAAGCAATTCTGTTTCTGTGGAAAAAGCCTAAAATAATGCCAAATCTAGAGGTAGGTTTACTCTTTAGAATACAAACACAAAGTAGATTAAGAGTACTGTGTGCTCAAACAAATTTATAACATATTGAAAATAGCAACAAATATAATCTGATTCAGGTGAAATTATTAGCAACACCACCCCTTAAAAACACACACTCACGAGACGGACAAACAGAGATTTACATGCTCACCCCCTGTTGTTGTTTGTTCGCACAGGATGGTGGTATATGTTACGACTGTGGTTTGCAGACGGCTTGACAGCAGTAGCTTGTAAGCCATTCATGGTCAGCATCTGTGCAACATCCATACCACACATCCTTTTGTTAAAAAAAATCACAAAAACTGATTTGCAGCTCAAGGTAATAATCCTGCCATAATTAAAAAAAAATCAGATAGTCAAGAGAGAAAGAAAAAAAAAAAAGAGAATGTACACCCATGGTAGACGATTAATTTTTATACACACACACACACACACACACACACACACACACACACACCACACACAAATGTCCATGATTTTTCAAGGCTTTGTGATTACTCAGAAGATGACAAGGATATATTATTAGATTATCTGGAGAAAGATTCAAATCACTTCATCAAAGATATCTGAAGAGGTTCAGATTACTTCACCATTTACTAGACCCATGTCCCTTGATTTGATAGGCACTTTGCTCACATTGATGACTATATGAAATTGGATTCTAAATCACAACTACATGTACCAGCATTCAAGAAAACAGGTCCAAAAAACAAGAAAACAGAATAAGAATGCATATTCCATACATGAAAGTAGACAGATGCAAATTTTCTGCCAACTGGCCTTTTGTCATGCGAAAGATAAAAAAGAACAAATACACACAACTTGGGGGAAAATCAACAAGACTGACCTGATCTTTCAATGAGCAAAAATATAACTAGCAAGGCTTCCCTGCTGTTTCACTAAGCAAGAGAAAATGACTGATACTGAGTCAAATTATTAAATTTAGCATGAAGAGGACACTGGTATGTAGAAATAATTAAAGAGGTTCATAATGATTTTCATTCTCTTTCTATGCCAACTTGACACACTTAAGGTTTTGTATCTATTGAGTGGCCTAGTCTGCTGAAGTCTGGTTTCTATCAGTGCATCTTCCCAGAGAGAATCACCTACAAGTGAACTTGTTCAATTACTGCCTTAGATAAAACCACAATAATGCCACTACCAGTTTGAAAATAGTATGTATTACCAAACATAATCCCCAAGATAATCTTTTCTCTCATTTGATCTCATCATAGAATTGGAGAGCAGCTTAAACTGTCTTATTTGTCCAATACCAAGAAATACAGTGTCCAGAGTTAATTCTATGGGACATTTTTAAAACCAAAAGCTATACTATAGTAACATCAACTCACCGCGCCAGGGTCCAGGAAGGCATGTGCAGCAGTATTGGCCCATTGAGGCATCATAGCTGGGAGATTATATAGATGGAACGGCTGAAATCATACATAAAAAGCCAAATGAGTGGTCAGCTAACAAGTCAGGATCTCTGGTTTTTGGTGCAGCAATATAGAAACAACAGGTCTCTTTCCCTATCCACAAGTTCAGTTTAGAGTCCTGCATGTAAGGACATTATCAAGTGTGGGAGAACAATCAATCATTCAAAATGCAAAAGGTCAAAAACACATTGAAAAAAATTCTGGTCATCATCCATTCCCATCCCATTACTTCAAACAGCATGACAATGCCAACTCAACGGAGACACAGCTGTCTGGCTGTTACCATACCAAACACACAAATGTTCTCAATATCTTTTTTAATTATATAAAAAAGAGGTATCTCGTTAAGAATAACCCAATAAAGTTTACTGGAAAATTAATTAAAACCAATTTATTATATCAAAATAGGAGCAATGCACTTCAATATTTCAATTCACAATAAATTTGATCACTAATTGGAAATTTTCTTTCATTTTTGTGAATGACAACATAATACACATATTTTTCCATAACCAGAGCCAGAATCCATCCATGAATTAACTATCCAAGTCAACAGCTGAATCCTATGCTGTCTCCTCGAAAGATCGATTTCACACTTTGTATCCTAACAACGCAAATAGTAACTATCTTAAAAACTGTGACTGCTATGCCCAAACACCACTTTGATGGTTAAAAGAGGCTATACTGACGACATAAAAAAACAACTGTTAAAAACTGATTGCATTGCCCAGACACTGTTTTGACAAATAAAGGAGGCTGTACCATAAGGAAAATAGTTTTACATAACTGTATTCAGTTAATTCCCTTCCAGTGTTCACCTACCTTTTGACAGTAAACTTCACAATCTATTTTATCATATGATCAGACTCATGTCCAACACCTGCTGTGGGATACAGTGCTACCGAGTTAACTCACTCGCTACGTACGATTATGCCCTTTGCAGTTCTGATACACACCATTTATATAGGTCATGAGAAAAATTCTCATACAAACAAATGAAAACAGAGTTTTGAAATTTGGCAGGTCACATATTAAAAGATTGGTGTACAAAATGCTGAAATTTCAACTGTCTAACCCTCATGGTTGCCGAGTAATGGTACAAGTAAAATTAGAGAAATTTTCAGGTAAAAAATATCTTACAAAATACACAGTCAGGTCAATACATCAGTTCCTACAGTCACATTTTGAATGAAATTTCATAAAATCCAACGTGCACACACTCCACATGCACTGAAGGAAGAGATTGTGTTGAACAGCACTGAGTTGTTGAGTACTGTTCAGCCATTTGCTTTTCCGTCGTCTGCTTCGCTGTGGGGGTAGTGGATCGTGAACTTTGCACTGTCCACACACCAACTGTGTAGTACAGTGACTTCACGGCCTGAAACGAGGTTAAGAATGACCAAAGAATCTATTTCTGGCTATTAGTTTCAGTTACGGAAATACTGCAAGCCCTGCGAATTTTCAAAACTCAAGTCGGATTTCTCCAAAGCTCGTAGACAAGCGTTGTTGAGACATGATCAGGAAATCTGGACTATCGTAGCGAGAGAGTTAACTGTCATATGGTACATGTTTGGTTATCATTTGTCTTTTGCTGTTCTTTCCCACCCCCTTTCTTGAACTCATCGTACACCAACAGGCACTGGTAGATAATCCTATAAATCTCATCGTAGCTTTAAATCATGCTGTTATGATATATTGCATTCAAAACTACCAGGCTGCAGTCTATCCATGCATGTACTCTGCTTTGTGTGATATGGAAAACTGAATGACCTGTGGGGATGCATTTAACACTGCAGATGAGGCAAATTGTTTCCCAGCATTCATGATTTAATCAAAATGTTAAAATGTATAATTTATAACCGAGGGTTAGAAATAAAAGTGATGATAATGGATAGGACGAGTCTGATTTTGTTCTATGCAAGGCACTTCATTTTACTGGCAAAAAAAATTACTTCAGTTTGGACACTGTGCTAGCACAAACCAGTTGAGTAAATAACATGCTTTTTTTTCCCTTTAAAACCCCCACATTACAAATGTGTAGATTTTTTTTAAATATCACATTCAAACTCCTGGTATACAGGGGAAAAACTCCTAGCTTGCAGAGAGTTTATGACACTTTCAATCACCCTGTGACCTTGTAAATGATTACTATTAGTAAAAGCCACAAATGGCCAGCAATCAGAAATCACTGCATCTGATTACCTACGCTGCCTTCAGTACCCCCCTCCCCCTTTCACTGTTTACCTTCTAGTTCTACTTACGGATACAGGCTGTGGGACTTGTGGTTGGTTGACAAACTGTGGAACAGGAGATGCCATGATGGGGAACTGAGCCTGCTGTTGGCGCATAAATGGTACAGGGCATCTGGCTGTGGTGGATTGGGTGACTTGCTCGGGTAATGACCACCCCCAACAGGTCTCACCAGAGGCTTGGCCTTGATTCGAGCCTGATGGAGAGAAAAAAACAGTGCAGAAACTTTCTTTTTCAGCTTTCCATTAATCAGAACAATTACTTGGTTCTGGCTCTGTCACACAGATAATCACATGCTCCATAAAAGGTGAAGGTCATTCTATAAACCCAATTTTGTTTTCAGACCTTAATTGTGACCCGTTTTCACGAAGAGTCCTAACTCGCTGGCAGCGAAAAGCGTAGAGGCCCGGAAAAGGTGTGATGGGTCGATTTTGTCAATTGTTAAATTTCGTCAAAAATGGAATATTTAATCTTTAAATTACATGTATCCTACATGCACTCAGCACTTTATAATTCAATCGGAAAATATACTTAAAATGCGTTTTAACCAGATAACCCATAGCGACGATCCTCTGTAAACGGTAAAAGCAGACATGATTTTGATCAACATTCGTGTAGAGCACCCTTTACAGGGCCCCAGTATGTTGTACCTCGTTGGAAAGGTCATGAACTCTACTTTCTTTGACATGCGTTCACTGCATGAAAATCAGCTTATCAGAAACACTGTTTCGAAATCTTTGGCATAAAAAAAAAAGTGAAGGAGGTCGAACCAATAGACCAATGAGAGATCGCATTATGAACTTTTCATGGTAACCGCAGGACGTCGAGCATAGGGATTGGCTGACCCATCATTGTTTATGCCTTTCACCGCGAACAACATGGCTTCGAAAACCACTATTTGCAAAGAAAGATGGTCTTTTTTGCTCAGTGCTGGTCAGTCTTCAACTCTACCAGCAGTAGATCAAGATGAATTGGGCAAACTGGTGACCGAATATTTCACTACAAGTGATTATGAAGATGAAGACACGCTTGACAATGACGACGATTGTGAAATTTCGCCAGTCGATTCCGTGGATTTTGATCCAACACAAGATGAAGTTGACGAACCCCTCATCCACGTACAAGAAGAGGAGGTGCAGAGTGTGATATGGATGTCGACAACGGCATGCCAGATTTAATAGTTCAGAAATAACTTTTTTTTAAATTGCAGCTGACCTGTATGCATGCATGCATGCAATTCTAGCCGGTATTCTCAGTCACTTATTTTTCTCTCACAGCATGCTTTTTGTGTCAGAAAAAGGGATATATAAACTTAAATAACAAGACAATTTCAGTAGACTTTCACACCAATTTTTTTAATCTATTGTGGCATGTTTTTACCATTGTACAAAATTTGATAAAGATTGGTGAAGTAGAAATACCTGTTGCAAAGGTAAAACTTCACTGAAGTGGAGAAAATTTTAAAACTTGATTTTCTCAAAATGGCTGTTTGCTATGTTACTCACTTCAAACACCCATAACTTCCTTATTTTTAGGAGTAGAATAATAAATTTCATATGAAAAGAAAGGTAATAATCTGGACATTTTGAAAATCATAATATCCTAAAATTTGTTCTTTTCACCTTATAGTTGGCACTCACCTGCTTTAAGGTGGTGGTGCCCCAACACAAAGTAGGAGCCATACGATAATGCAAAGGACAAAGTGTAGAAACAGAATGCAGATGATGAGAATAACATTTTAAATGGTAAACAAGTAATGAAAATATGATGGAAGCTATGAATTTTGTAAACATGTTTAAACTGAAACAAAAGGAAGAAAAAGGGCTGTTTAGCAGGTTTCACACAGTCTACTGGCACCGTTTATTCTGTCAAGCATGCATTTAAAATTGCAAATAAGTTGAACCATTTTTTTTTGTAGTGATACTTGAACGAGATTAGGAAAAAAACAAGTAACATTCATAGGATTTTTGTAGTGATACTTGAACCAGATTAGGAAAAACACAAGTAACATTCATAGGATGTTTTATGAAGTAAGGCAAATTAAAGCACCAAGTCATAACGACAAGCTGGAGGGAAAAAGACCACTAGATAGACCCAGGGAGAAAATACTAGACGGACTTGCGGAGTGGATGGAGAATGTACCTGCGCAACAACAGAAAGATTCATATGGATGGCCATAATCACCAACACCATGAGGCAGGGCTGATGATGATTATGCTTGGACTGCTACAGAATTTTCTTCTCATTTTTGTGAAAATTATATTCCAGAATCGAATGTTTAAGATTGCTTTAAACTGAAAGCACTCATGGCAGCAGCTAGTGAAAACTGATGAAGTGCACATGCTCAGATGGGGGCACATCTTTTTAATCTAACATTGATTTTTATACAATACAGCACTAAGTTTCCGACAATCATTCTTGTTGTGACCCAAAGTTTCTTCCGAAGCCCCGAATTCATGAACTGAAGGTCAACATCAGGGATAATTCCAGCAAAATTAGAATGGTCGCCAGGTCTGAATCTGCAATATGAAAGACCACCTGTACAAAGCACGTACAGTCCTAAACAAAAAACACAGGCTAAGCCCATCTTTCAACAGAACATGCTATCCAACAAAGGGCTCATGACAGAGATAAGACCAATCACTGATTTTTCAAACTGATCATCACCTGTCCATGAAACAGCACTGTGAATTTTTTTATGTGCAAGGACAGATACATGTGGCCTTTTGCTGTTGACTGCAAGCAAGTATTACCAGACCATGATGAAAGCATGATCAGCAGTTATCTATATAGAACCATTTCCTTTATTTTTTTTTTTTTTTTTTACCCGTCATGATCTCTCTTCCCATCCTCAACACTCACTCTCATATCACACAAACATACAGGGCCTTAGGTACATTTAAATATGGTTCAGGAGATCACATAAGATTAGACTGTGACAATAATTTGAGGAGCAGACAAATATTTTCATATACAGTTTTTGAAGGAGACAAGGTTGTCCAAATCTCAGATATAATCCAAAACATTTTAAAATAAACAAACTCCTGGGGCATAGTATCACTTTAATCAGTATTAGTATATGTAGCCTGGTAATATAAAATATTCAACTGATAAAGAAAACTTATTCTGAATATTCCTGGATAAGCAAATCGTTCCTGTCATTCTTTTAAACAAACGAGACGAGATCATCTCACCAAATTTGCAGACACTTACCAACACTGGTTTGTTTCTGAACATGACATTCCGTTCTCTCAAGAAGACAAAAGCAGAGGAAGCATCTTCATCAGTGTTGAATGTGATGTACCAGTATCCATTGTGGGCAAACTCACAGTGTACCAGCTTGGGGCATTTCTCATGACGGAACAAAGCTTCCACCTCCTATCCACACAAGCAAAGATCACTTCATATCATTTCATACATAAAGAGATTTATTCTATTTTGATAATTTCATTCCAATATGCCTTCAAAATATCAGCAGAAGCTTAAAAAAAACATGTGCTTCTTCAAAGTGCTTTTATGTACTATTTATGGCACAGGTAACTTGGAAATCCTCTTTTTCATGAGATCACTACCGAACAGACTATATACCGTAAAGTTCGGGCTATTGAGCGCACCGGTATATAAGGCGCACCCACAAATTATAGAAAAATCTGAAGCTGCACTGGTTTATAAGCCGCACTTTTTCAATGGCCAGTTCGATCGCCTTCAACTTGAAGGCTGCTTCGTAGGCATTACATCCGTTTTCGGCATGATGAGGGTGTACGCTTGAGCAGAGCAGATCTGAATACCAATCCAAATATTTCAATGTGTGCAGATTTGATTTAAAAAAGTGAACAGTTAACAGTTAACACTTCAACGTGAACAGTTAACACTTTAACATGGAGCTCACCAGAAAATTCATGACCAGTAAACATGATTTTGTTGAGTTAAAACAGAAGCTAAGAATACACAAGAACGTGAGATCGGGAAAAATCCGCAAATAAGCCGCATCGTGTTTTAAGCTGCAGGGTTAAAGCTGGGGGGGAAAGTCGCGGCTTATAGCCCAAACTTTACGGTAGATGTTTATTTTCTTGATAATTGTGAATTTTCATATGCAATCATATATTAATATATTCTATCTATGTGGCACTGCTTTGATGATCATGTGACACAAATCTTGGCCAACTGCAATGAAGGAAAAGAATGATTACAGGGAAAATACCTCCATTTTCTCACAAATAAAACTGCCAGTGAAGATAAAAATGTCTAAGCTTTATAAGTAAAGATGTAGTCGCCAATAAAAAGTTCAATATTTTGTGTGTGTAAATACATACATTATACATATGTATAACACACCTCAATAAATAAACAAGCATGGCCTGGGTCATGTAAATGAATCAAATATACAAGCACTCACCCCTAATTAACCACAGCTCAACACGACCAACATATCCCTTTTGTGCAACACAACCGAAACTTTTTTTTTTTTTTTTAACGAAATGCTGCGTGTCTTGAATTGGCATGTGTTGCATGAAAAATCTATCATGCTTTCTTCAATACACACTTTATGAGATCAAATACAAAACTGCTCGAAGGACTTGTTTAATGCATCCAGGACAGGGTGAACTATATATCAAATATCAAATCCTTCCTGACCTCTTCTTCTTTTTCCAAGCTATTTATATGTAACATTCTTGACATAAGCAAGAAAAAATGCTGTGATCTCACAGTGTTAAAAAGGATATAGCCTAATAGCAGGCAGGTTTGATCTTTCGTACCAAGCCCACACTAGTCCTAAGACCAAGAAACTTCTTCACATCACCAATAGTTATGCCATTTTCTAGCCAAAGCTTAAATCTGGATTTTGAATGTTCAATCCTGGTGACAATACTCTCAGTCCAGAAAACAATATACACACTTGTTTGTTTCTCTCACAAAATGCATGAACAAACCTGCCAAAAAAAATTTGCCAAGTAATCTACTGGGTCTAAGCTTCAACAGGGAGAAGCATTTTGTAGTTCAAGATGAGCCCAGAATGAATTTTCAGGAGGTTGAACAATTAGCTAGTCACTATTATCATCAGTGAAAATGCCCGACTGTCTCATCTGACTTACTAGTGTCTGTTGTCATCAGAAAAATCATTGTTGCTCCAATGAGGAGGAACATCCAAATCTCTTCTGCCTTCTCCCTTTCTATCCCCTTGAAACAAAAAATGCCAGACTTCTACCTCACAACGCTCACACTTGCATCGTTTGTTGGCCATTCTGGTTTGACTGATGGAGTTAATGTTGTTGAAAGACTTTTATCACAAAAAGTCTCAATGCATCTGCCATTTCCATTGACCATCCCACAGAACTAACCTCTGACCATCACACGCCAATTAACAGGCTGCTTGGGCAAGTATTTAGCAAACACTTGGGTAAATATCTTTTCAGTAAATGCCAATCAAATAATGGGCTGATCAAATAAGCCTGTGGAATTTACTATTAACAATTCAGCTGATTTCATTGATCCATGATTAGTGAGGATTCATCAAACAAAAATTGCATTAGTTCACAACCATCTGAGTTTTTCTTAACAATAAATTTAAGAGACAGCACAAAAAGTATTTCATCACTTACATTTTCATCTACAAAAAGACCGAAATTAGACCACATAGTTTAGACATTACAAACATGGGTGCATTGAATGATCAAGATATCAGACTATGAATCGACAGGTCTGGAGTTCATTTCCACGTGGGTACCTCCTGCCTGGTGGGACAAGGGCAGACAATTTTCCAATTTCCCAGGTTAACATGTGTGCAGACCAGTTAGTGTCAAAACCCCGTATGTATCTATGCACACCCGAAATACCAAATGTGCATATAAAAGATCCTTCAGTCATGAAAGTGTCCAGTGAGTTCTAGGAAAAACAAACATAAACCAGCATGCATGCATGCATGCCCACTGAAAATGAGTATGCAGACTGTGTATCAATATACTGCCTGCACAGTGTGGGCAAAACAATATTCATACATACATCGGAGAAAAAAGCTTAATAATGCCATTTAAAGACCTTAGAATCATGCACAATATCAGCTGTACATGATCTGAATTTGATCAAAAATCTTTTCACTAACAGTAACAAATCCTTGCTGACATCTGTAAACATGTTTTGCAATGACATGAAGATTGGACATCCTGTGGTTTGACATCACAAAGAGTGCATCTTTTGGCAATAGCTCATGCACTTTTCACTCACTACATACCCCATTTCAAGCTTTTTAACGTAAGCTGTATGAATCAACACTTAAGCAGAATGTTCTTACCGCCTTTGGCGTGTTCTCTGGGATCTCTCGAAGCATGAGCACAGTACGGTTGTGTCTTGGTCGCACCTTTGTGCCAGTTTCATCAACCTGCACTGCCTTGGAATCTGCAAATCAACCACATATTATCTTATCCAAAATAACCAACGAGTTCTTATCCAAAATAACCATCCAGTTCTCTTCTCCTCTTCCAGGACCAGTCTCTCAGATAGTCCATTACATACAAACTATCCACCATAGCTGACAAAACATGTATTATACAAACCAATCCATCAATGACGATCATCACAAACTCTAAAATCACCTTTAACCTGTTTATTGCTTCCGACTGAATATTCAGTCAGAAGAAACATACGCCTCCAGTGCCACCCACCGAATATTCGGTTGGGACTTTTCCTATTTTTAGCCAAGAAACCCCAACACTTTCAGTGACGTATGAGATATCAACAGAAACTTCAGGATTTCCTCTATAAATATATGCTAATTATGTATGTGTGACGTTTTACGGTCTTTTCTGCCCGTGCGGTTGAAAAGGTGACCCCCTACAGCTGATAACTATTCAGCGACCGCAAACAATGGCGGATGAACTCGCTTCAACACTGAGCGTCGATCGGACCCAAAAAACAACTTGTACAGCAAAAGAAGTTGCAGAAATCATTACTTGTGGAGCTGATTCTGATTTGCAGTCTGTCGATAAAAGTAAAAATGACGATACTTTAGCGAATGCAGGCAGTATTTCAGTGTTGATGACCAAAGTCGGACTTGACCCAGATAAGTGTCAGAGTGACATTACTAGCACTGGCGATTGTAAAAACAAAGTACTGCTGCTCATGGTGTGTTGTAAAGTATACTGAACAAGAAAATATATAGTGTTGTGGGGTTTTCTGGGCTGAAGAGATATGAATTTATTAAAATTTTAAGTCAAGACGTTTAAAACTCTGTGGCACAGGCAATTCACCTTTTCATTTACACTTTCGCAGTGAAAGGGTTAAACTAAAAATGACACTTCCACATGACACACATTTTAAGCACCGACCTACTGGGCTGAAAGGTGTATTCAGCCAGCCATAAGCTAATTCTTTTCCCCCTATGAGAACATCTTTTTTCCTTAAGAGAATGATAAACTGTTCACGAATTGATCACTGCAGTATCTGTCAACAGCTCAGTAGGATACCTTTTCCAATACAGCCTCCATTCAGTTCTTGCCTTTACCAGGGCCTGAAATGGACAAAGATGAAAGAGGGATGACAAGTTTATGGCTGGGGCCCTGGGAATGCTTCAGACCCCTCTGGTGGAGCGCAAGAGCAATGTCCCATGGATGATCAAGGGGGAGCTTCAAACTACTGGAAAACTGAGATTTAAAATGCATTTGCTGAGGCTTCCTGTAAACAAATTGTGTTGTGCAAACTAGTACAGATAATATTTAACAAACCTGAGAGACAATTACTTCAAGGGTTTTCTTTTTACTGGTTACAATGTGATCTATCAAAACCAAATATGTATTACTTAAAAACCAACCATAAAAACAGGTTGAAAATCTGGATGGACAAAGCAGTCGGGACCTTTTTTAAAGGGAGGAAAATGCACTTTCAGTGGATCAAAAATCTTGTTCGAAGGATGAAAATCCACCCAAGGACAGAATATTTCAAACTCTCTTAGCCTAGCGATTCATAAGTGCTTCTCGCTGTTGCCCTATCTCCATTTCAGCACCTTGTCGGCGAATGAAAGTAACTATAATACGAGATTAATAGTTGGAAGAAAAGACTAGAGAAGTGGACGAATGTCAGAGCAATGTTTAACCCATTCACACTGCTACCCCATCTACCACTTCCCCCCTGGTATATATTACACAGTAGAAAGGAGTGAAATAGTTAATGCTACAGAAGATGCTTGTGTACCACCCACACATAGTGAGGGAGGCTGTTACTACTATACCACACAAACAGCCAGCAGTGTACCACCCACACATAGTGAGGGAGGCTGTTACTACTATACCACACAAACAGCCAGCAGCCCTGAAACTGATCAATAACAGCAAGCCAAGCAGGACAGTGAGCTCACCCTGACACTTACAATCAATCAATACCAAGCCTTTTCCATCCATCACTCTGCTGACCAATACCCATCACAACAACCTCCCCCTCTCCCATGACAGGTTGTGGGGGAAATGATTAAACAAAAACAGATATCAACAGAAAACAAAAACATTTTCTACTAGAGTTGTAAAAAAATTTTTTTTTTATAGGAGATAACTATAACTGGAACAAGCACTTCTTGACAAACTGATATACAGCCTTTGCCCACACTGTCATGATCAGACAGGAACAGTAGTCAAGTGGGTGTATGTCAGACTTCCTATCAAAAGGTTTGGGTTCGATCCTACCTGGACACTTCCTGCCTGGTGAATAAAGGATGAAGATTTTTTTAATTTCCCAGGTCAACATGTATACAGGCCTGTCAGTGCCTAAACCCCATCTGTGCACATACACATGATACATGAGGATTTTTTCCCTTATATCCCTGTTTAAATAAAACCCATAGCTAACCTGGACAGCTTAGCTTAGCAGTCACTGGCCGAAATTCATTTAGATGTCCATGTATCTCATGTACTCTGCATTTGATCCACTTGACCAATCAGTTGTTCAAACACTCAGCAAGTGCTAAATACTGGCCATTTCATTCATTGTCCAGCCCTCAAAAAGATCTTTAGTGAGACCCAGAGCAATATGAGCATGGCTGGAAAGATAGGAATCTGGGTTTTTCTCTGAAGTATGCTAGTTAAAGTGGAATTTCACAAAATAACTTCCCTATTTTAACTTCGAATACACCAAAATCACATGCTAAGAACCTCTAATAACTACAGGAAACTAAAAACTATGATACTAAAAACTATAGGACAGTAATCTAGTTGCTGGCATCAATTTGCATCTAAATTTAATGGCAATTCCTCTTTTGTACAAGAATAAGAATTCAAGACTTTGCAGAGTTTTGTAAGGCTACAGGTTTGTTTAAAAAAATGCAACAGAGATTTCCTAATCATGGTATGTGATCTGAGTAGGCAGTTTCTAAAAGGAAATCATTATCACACAGTAGAATCCAACATCTTTCTGCATGGTATTGGTATGCCTTGTCTGCATGTGAAAAAACAATCTGAGAGCTCATCTTAACACCAGGAACAGATTTGCATCTGAATAGTTTCGATCTTTTTATTCTAGAATAATAATAATAATAATAATTACAATATTTATATAGCGCAAAATCTCGACAAAATCAAATCTAAGCGCTGAAACAGACACACACACACGCACGCACACGCAGTATATGCAGAACCTGAAAACAGAGGAGGTAAAAAAAAAAAGAGGAGAAATGGACAGGGGTCTGGGGGCCACTGTAGGCCCCCAGTGGGTGTCCAGGGGCAATGCCACTGGTAGGGGTCAGGGGGCGGAGGCCCCTGAAGCTGAAGCATTTTTAAGAAATAAATGCAAAAAGTATGGGCTAAAAGTGACTTTTTTTCTTTTTTCTTTTTTTTTTTGGGCGGAGATTTTTTTGGGGGGGCGGAGATCAGCAAAAAATCGGCTGAAATGGCGGAAAAAGAGGAGAATTTTTCATCCCTGACATTAACACCTTTCTGACTGCAACAAGACAATCTGTCAGATGTAGGTAATTCTGCCTGTGGACCACAACCATGCCAGTCGTGATTACCATTTTTGGTACTGGCTGTTGCTAGGTCAACAAAAGGAAGTAGGACTTTGAAACATAAGAGCTTCTGAGAGAAACTACTCTCTGACCTTGCAAATGTGATGCAAATGTACAAGATTCATTTGTTCATTCAAAATCATTTATGGCAAAACATTTTCCACAGTTCATCAAGTGCTTGATGAAATCTTCATGGATGAACTTAGCGCTATGGACAATAAAAATTCAAGCGATGATTTTGACAGAGATTTTGGCAACAATTTCTGTGAAAATCATTACCAAAAGCAGTGACAGTGATGTGTTAAGTCCCAGCGATGGTGATGCTCATTCACTGTTTGTGAACACCACTAAAAGCAATGATCAAAAACATTCTTAGCGCCAACACGGGCCTTATGTAGGCATGGTTACATCGGTAATATTTATTCAAATATTTTCTTTTGCAACAGACAACTATACAATATATCAAGCAATCATTTCTGCACCTTTCACAAAACTTCAAGCAAATCTACTCATTCAAACAAAAGGGGGTAAGAAGACTTTATGTGACGCATCCTATCATGTTGACAGAAAGTCACAGTTACTAGTCCAGGAGCAGCAAACTCAGCCACACTGCGTGGTCAGAAATGTGTTCATGCATCATTACAGATCTCAAGAAGTAACAGATTCAAATTCATTACTTACAACAAAGAACCTATCCCTTGTACATTTCAGTTGAGGTATTCAATATCTGATAAGGACTGCATGTTATGTGCATAGGTCTGGAGGATGCAAGCAGGGGAAGGAAGCAGGGAAGGAAGCAGAGACAGAAACATCAATAAAGAGATAAAAAGACATGAGCTGATGAGGGCAAGACAGAGTGAGGTGCAGGTGGATAATTACAGCTGTAATTAGAGGTGTTATAGTTAGAGAGAAATGTAATGGGAAAGGAGAGTAGGTTCAATGCAGACATAACTGATGTTTGTGTCCAAGTCAGTTACCATGTTTTTCACTAGGTGTGAATTGTGCTTGCTACTGAAGTCCGGATAACTGATTATTTGCAACAATACCATTATGAACAATAACATATTTCTGCCACCATATGCACTAGGGAGACAACGAACAAAACCCAGAAAAGGAAAGTCTGGCTCACTTTTAAGTACTTCCACGATCAACTCGTAACTCCTGGTAAGTTTGACAACCTGGTTGAAGTTGGCGATTGTGGCAATAGGCACATACTGGTCTCCATCCATTTGAGACTGCAAGTAGTGGTCCGACACCAAGTTGTCTCTGAACACACACAGCCAAGCACACTTGCATTTCATTTTTATTCATTATCAAGACCACAGCTTTCAAACATTTCTTACTGTGAACATGGCACAATTATCCCTTACAGAGTCTACCAAACCAGAAATGACACATACAGAGGCTGCCTAATGATAAGAATCCCCGATACAGAATCAACAGGTCCTGGCCAATTACAATGGCTTCAACACACACACACAACACACACACACACACACACACACACAAAACCATCTCACGTCTGGGTTCTTAACTGTTTTGGATAATCAACAGCTGTCCCGTGCTTTTTAGTATTCATACAACCCACACAAGCAACCCCTAGCAACAAAGACTTTTAACAATCTAAAATACTTCAGTACATAATATCCACAGACAAAAGGTAAAAGGGCAGAGCTATTCTCGGGTGATAAGTTCTTCAGAAGAGCAGCCTGTACTTCCAATGGCAAATTTATACATGTGCTATTCCTTCCTCAAAAAAAAAAAAAAAAAAAAAGGGGGGGGGGGGGGAGGACTGTGACAGAGTTGGGGAGGGGTGGGGGGCATAGGATCATTCAAGGAACCCCATTCACAGTTTTTTCGCCTCCCAAGATGGGTGAAGCATAGTGTTATTAAAAATACAAGTGTCTCATTTCAGACTGATCAGGATGGGCGTGGTAGTCAGGCTGGTCAATGTTGGACTTTCGAAAGGTCCTTTGGGGTTCAATCCACCTAGACATCATCATCATCAGGTGCCTTGCAGCATGGCGTTGGCGATCATGGACTTCCATCTGTCTCTCTCTCTTGTTGCCTCAAGCATCTCCTCCACCTTCTCTGTCCCCAGCCACTCTGCAAGTCCGTCTAGTATTTTCTCCCTGGGTCTACCTGGTGCTCTCTTTCTTTCCAGCTTTCCGTTGTGACCAGGTGCTCCAAATCCCCTTTCCTCATAAAATGGCCTATAAATGTTGCCTGTCTTTTCCTAATCTTCCTTATGAATGATCTACTTGTGTCTGCCTCCATCAAGACTGTCTCGTTTGTTTTCTTTGCTGACCATGGAACTCTCAACACCCCTCTTAGAAACCACATCTCGGCTGCTTCAATCTTGTTCTGGCTTTGCTTGTTGACTGTCCATGCCTCACAACTGTACAACAGTACTAGTTCCATATAACATTCAAGAACTCTCTTCCTGATGTTAATGTACAGAACTGCCAGCGCTTGAAGCACTTTCATTTGTATATGAACAAAGAATACCGAATATACGCATGTTAAAGATCCTGAAGGTTATGTCAGTGGCTGACTTACAGAAACAAAAATACCTAAAGTGCTGACAGACTGTTCAGTAACATTACCACCTGCACAGTGTGGTAAAAAAAACCATGCAGACATGCATCCGGGAAAAAATGGAACTCTTAAAAAAAATATTAAAAAAACCTGAATAACACTAACTGACCTTGAGAAGTAGTATTCGAGCTGAGTCTGAAGCTGGCTCCGGAGATCAGAAGGAGTGGAGGGCAAACTGGATGCCTCTGAAACTTGAACCCCTTGAGGTCCTCCATCTGCACTGCTCTGGCAAGGCTGGCCTGGGCCTGACAAAATACCAAAGTTCGAGGGTGAGTCAAAAAGTAACGCCTTTTCATTTATATCAGACGAAGTTTTTGATAAAATTACCTGAAATGTTGCTCGGTTACAAATGATTATAACTGTTACGGACTGAAATATTTTGTTTGGTATGTTTCCGGTTCATAGACTCGTGAGGAAAATTCAAAATGGCTGCCCCCTTAAAGCTGTGTCAAAAACAAAGAGCAGTGATTGAATTCCTTGTTGCTGAGGGGGAAACCCCTGTGAACATTCACAGACGATTACAGAATGTGTATAAGGAAAATACTTTAGATTATAGCAATGTTCGCAGGTGGGTTTGTCGTCTGAATGATGAAAAGGTGGGAATTGCGAGCATAGCCAATGAACCCCGTTCTGGCCGGCCGTCCACTTCTGTGAATCCTGTCAACAATAAAGCAAAAGCAGATGCTCTGATTAGAGAAGATAGGCGCATAACTCTTGAGGAGTTGGCAGAAAACCTTGAAGTGAGCCATGGAAGTGCTTACTATAACATTGTTCGATCACTTGGGTTTTCAAAATGTGTGCCCGATGGGTACCGAGAGAGCTGACTACCGAACGCAAGACTGCACTGAACTTCTTGAATAAAGTCAAAGAGACAACACCTTCTCTGGAAGGCTCGTTACTGGTGATGAAACATGGATTCACCATTATGAACCAGAATCAAAGAGGCAGTCAATTGAATGGCGCCACCCTACATCACCAAAACCGAAAAAGTTCAAGACGGAAAAGTCAGCAGAAAAAATCATGGCGACTGTCTTTTGGGATGCTCAAGGTTTCATTTTGGTTATTTCTTGTCAAGAAGAGAAACAATAAACTCTGAGGCATATATTAAGACCCTGACGAGGCTCAAAGCAAGAATCTGACGAGTGAGACCCAACTTGCTAATCGATAATGTCCTTCTGCATAATGCTCGACCACACACAAGCATCAGAACAAGGAAGACGATCGCCTCATTCGGGTGGACAACTTTACTGAATCCTCTATACTCACCAGACTTGGCGCCTTCATACTATCATCTCTTCGGCCCCATGAACGAAGATTTGAAAGGCAAGCATTATGCCAGTGATGAGGAAGTGGAAACTGCAGGGAAGATGTGGCTCCAAGCACAGTCAACAGAATTTTACAAGGCAGGGTACATGCCCTCATTCGAAGGTGGAACATTGCTATCATGAGAAACGGTGACTATGTTGAGAAGTAGGGATGTGATCCCCAAAGGACCAGCTTCATTTTGATGTATGATACATGTTCCTGTGTCGGTAATTGTTCCTGTACTAAAGAAAAAGGCATTACTTTTTGACTAACCCTCGTAAGAAGCATGGCAGGGACTTTCAGTTTCTAATCAAGGCTGAGTAGACGTGTCTATTGTCTCTTAAGTGTAAAATCACGCGATTTAATTAAAAATATGTATCTTTCAACACCACATACTCCAATGGAACTGAGAAAGTGACTGAAACCTGCAATGCAGAAATATACAAAATGTTTCCAATAACACACCACAGTACATTTTTTACATAAACACAGTATTAAATGACAAAACTTTTTTGGTGCATATCGGTGATGCATATCCCCCCTCACCCCATACCCCAAGAAAGACATTTTTCAATGATACATCATGCTAGCAGATGATACTATGTGCAACAGAAAGATGAATCTGTAAGCTAGCTGCCTCCTTAGAAACTTATGACCCTTCTTCCTTTCTAACCCCGATCCTACCCCTTGAATTATCAGTCAAATTTTTTTTCTCAGAAACCACTTTTTTTTCCTCGGAAGCAGCCTGTGGATTTTCTTGGATCAAGAAAACTCAGAAAATTGGGCGCACTGCACTTTATTATGGTCAAAATTAAAATGGATTGAAAAGGTTAATTTCCTTTATGCTCTCTTGACTAGTTGCGCCTGTTAAAACTTTTGATGCATTGCTGTACCATTTGAAGCTGGAATCCACTGAACTGTTATTTTTGCCATGATGGATCTATTATGGCATAGGGTCTAGATTTCTGTCCTGCCATGATGGGTCTAAGATGGCAAACAGGTCTAGGTTTTTGTCTGTCATGATGGATCTAAGTTGGCAAACAGGTCTAGATTTCTATCCTGTCATGATGGATATATGATGGCAAACATGTCTAGATTTCTCTGTCAGGATGGATCTGAGATGGTAAACAGGTCTAGGTTTGTCTGTCATGATGGATCTAAGATGGCAAACAGGTCTAGATTTCTATCATATCATGATGGATCTATGATGGCAAACAGGTCTAGATTTCTGTCTGTCATGATGGATTTCGTAGAGATGAGGCAAAAATAGGTCTAGATTTCTATCCTCCATGATGGATCTATAATGGCAAACAAGCCTACATCTCTGTCACCTTCATTATTTCCCATCCATTTATCTTTATTACTTCCCATTCACTATTCATACACCACAGCAGTCCCCACTATTCACCTTCCATTTTTCACCAGATCTTTCACTCCAGAAGATTCCCATATCAAAATTTACTTCAAAGAAATAGAAGCTAATGTATGCTCTTACCCATGCCATTGTGCATGGTGACAGGTGTAGCAACTGCTGCAGGAGAGGAACCCATGTCCACTGGAGATACAGGCAAATCCCCACCCTGTTCCAAGCTTTCAGCCATGTCATCTCCAACCAATATACTCTCCGATTCCGTTGTCAGGACCAAAGGTACTGGATTCACACTGCCAACCATTGTGTCTGGTACAAACTCGGGGGGTGGTGCCCCTGCATCCAGGTTTGATTCCACAACTTGGGCAGGGGGGCTATCAGACACTGGAGAGTCTCCAGAGGAGAATCCACCCCCCAGCTCATCTTGGAGATTCAAGTCCCCATTGGTCAAAAGTTCTGTAAAACAAAATACAGTAAATGTTAACAAAAACACTAGTTTACAATTTAGCTAGCATATCAGACAAGCAACCTTAGGCCATATCTAACTGTTCCCATCTGCGGACACTTTTGGCACTTATGCTTGTAAATCTACCTCATCCCAAAGCATTTTTCATTTATTCAGGTCTGTAATGCTGTATGGCCACTAGGTTAGAGTACAGCCACCAGAACTGCTGTCCCCATCATGATCATGTGATGGAAGCATTGCAAGCTTAGGCCTGTACAATTACTCTGTAAGCCAAATTGTACAAAGAAAATGCCAATCATAAAAATATGGCTATATATGTCCACAGCTCATTCAGCCAACCCAGCCACAAAAGCTTGCCTTGCATGCAGGGGACCACTGCCTTCATTATTTTCCAAAGCCATATATTACATAATTTTTTTATTATCATTATTTTTTTCTTTTTATAATTATGTCTTTTTTTTTTCAATTCTTAAAGAGTCGAGCTATTATTACAGAACATAACCTGTGCAAAATATTGTGCCTGATAATGACATGGTAATAAATCAACTGTTTTTTGGTACAGATGACACAGACATGTCAGTTACCCCACATTACTGATGCACACAGTCTACATCACAAAATGAGCCGTTTTCTGCTTGTGTAATGTGCCAATCATTCTGGTGGCGTCAGCTTCAAGTGTTTCAATGTTTCTGTTTCTCCCTCCCTCCATTTCAAGACTTTGCCAAGGCACAGGAATTTGTACAGGTTCAATGCATTTACCACAAAATGGCCGGTTGATATGGGTGAAGTGCATATGGAACTGTCTAAATGCAATGAATCCATCTTGAACAAACACCAAGTTCATGACACATAGATGAATTTCAGAAAATACAGAGAAAAAGGTCAGTGTTTACAAGGTAGCTTAAAATCAGCATTATCGTAAGAGTCTTGAAAATAATATGGTAAAACAAAAATAAAACAAGAAAAAAGGAAACAAACACTTGAAAAGAAACTGCTGGTAAAAGTAGGGGCTAAAACTGAAAATGCCGACACCATAAAAAAAAAATTATGACAAGGTTAAAACTGGTAAAATTAGCATTTTCAGTCTATTTCTGTCTTTTTCCCCTCCTCCCTTTTTACAAGATGTACAACGTTGTAAACTTTCGTCTGATAATGTCTATTTTATGCTACCTTGTCTTTGTACTAAAAAGCACAGTGAACGTTTCTCGTCCATTGCTATGCTGGAACTTGTCCAGTATTCACAGGTAGGGTGAACTTTACCTTATCCTCAACTGAACCTGTTGTTTTGTTGTTGTTGACAGTAACTTGTTATGAACGTTCTTTCTTTGTTTCTGATGATATTATACTATTTAACAGCTTTTGTTTTAATAATGCCTTTGTGAATGTATGGCCAGAAGCTGTGGTGTGTGTGTGTGTGTGTGTGTGTGTGTGTGTGTGTGTGTGTGTGTGTGTGTGTGTGTGTGTGTGTGTGTGTGTGTGTGTGTTGTACTTGTAGTTGTTTCTTTTAGGTTGGGTGTTGTTGTTTTTAATACTGAGTAGCACAACCAACATACAGTGTACATCGGTGTCACACTGTTCATATCTCAAGATGTGCATTTTTCAAAGGTGTATTAATATAATGTTGTTCCCGACAGCTGAACAAATTGTGAAAGCAACAATTTCTCAGCTGTTGAGGATGAAGATTTTATACAGTAAATCTTGACCAAAGTCCAAATTAAACTGAAAGCCTAAAATTTTCACAGCAGAAATTTTCTGTCGTTGTTTTGGAGGTCACTGCAACTAAAAACGCCAAGATCTATGAGCAAGAAGGAATTTCTGACTGTTCATTAACTAACCTAGAACTACAAACACTCGGTCATGTGTTGACGATCTTAAAAAACTTGAGACAAAAACCAAGTTTCTAAGAACCAAATCATTTTTCAACCTGGAGAAGTAATCTACCTTGCCATCTCATAATTATGCTCTGTCCTGTTATGTTTAGAACCATTAGAATTTTTAGTACGACTAGCCCAATTTCCCCTCATGGATCATGAAACCTCATTACAATGACAGGATAACACCACTGTGTCAGTTTGAGTGACACATGCAGGGATGCTGATCTACGTGAAGGTGCACATCATATACTTAAGACTGGTGGTTTAGATCAACACCCAAGGGGGCAGTTCACAACTTCTACCACTCTCATGAATATGCCACACCAAAACCTGCCAGCACTCAACATCAGAACATCACCCCAATCCAGTCAGATCCCCTTTTGCCGGCTCCATCATTATGGGGTGGTGGGGGTAGTGGTGGTTCAAAAATGAATTTAACCAACATGTTGCAAGAGACGTACATGTGTCATTGTGTGCACATGCATGTGCATGCATATACATTTTGACCAAAGGCAAGTGGCACAGTAAATGAAAAAGCAAGCTTGAAGAAGTGAAATGAAGAAGCTGTCCCCAGGCAACTGTTTTTCATTACAGAGCAAAATGGGTCACGGGACTGGGAATATTGGTGGTAGTCAAGTTAAGTTATCTGTTTGGTTGTTGCGAACTGCTCCCATTCAATGTCACAAGATTAGTTTGAAATTGAAAATACATTTTTGTTGGTAGCTTGGTTTTTATGTTTTCTGGGGGTGCTGTTTTTCAGGAAGGTCATCTTCGGTTTCATTACTGCCAATAACACCAGATTTTGTCAATGCCCCCCCCCCCCCCCCCCCCCCATTCTACCTCCTCCCTTCAACTTTAAAAGATGGCAAGTGATCATCTTTCTTACAAAGCCTAGATAATGTCTTAATTTCTACATCAACAGAACAAGAAAACATGGAACCAGAAGAACAAGAAAACCAATATAAGCGCGTTTTGTTTTGTTTTGTTTTGTTTTGTTTTGTTGGACACGCGCTTATATTGGTTTTCTTGTTCTTCTGGTTCCCGTTTACTTGGGCGCGGGCAGTCACACTCGTTTTGGATCAAGAAAACATGGGCCTCATCTGCATACTATTTTCTGTACAAGTATGGGTTTGATTTTGTACAGGAAAATTTTAGGGTAGGAGACGAACAATTTGTTTTGGAAACACTTAAGAGAGATTATGCATTGTTTGTATACCTGACAGGACCAATGGTATGATAGTAATGAAAGATTTGCCCTGTACTCCACAATCAAGTCAAAGTTTTCCATTCCTTTCTTTCTCAGGCATGAAATATCTGATGATCAAAAAAGATGGAAATTAAAGGCAGAGTCTTGGGCCAGAGATGATCCTCAGTGAGGTTCACAGGAACTGTAGTTTAAAACTAAAGAAAATAAAGAAATTTCCACCTAAAAAAGAAAGTTTTCATGCCTGGTTTCTACTGAATGTATTATGTGAATGCAATAAATTCTCTGATACGATCGCGTTTAGATTTTTCTCAGCTCAGAATTCACAAGCTACGATTCATAGAAAATTTAACCTAAACTTATGATCTATTGTGTCCACTTTGCAAAATGGAAACATAGCCTGAAAAATGTATTCTATATCAAGTGTCCAGCGTTGACAGAACTTACAAAACAATATGTAGCTAAAAAATACCTTAACTGTCCATTACTGTTCAAATTAAGTCTGTTGCTTGCCTCTGAAAATTCAAGCTCAAGTTCATATTGCTTACAGCTCAGCTGCCTATTAGATCGATATCAGGGTTAACACTACGTTAAAGCAAGTCCAAGTAAAAACTGATTTTAAAGGCAACAGTTAAAAACCAAGCTCACAATTACCCTTTCAAGCCAAGACAGTCATCATTTGTTTAGCACATTATGTAATGAAAGCTTCTGATAAGCGCCATAAATTATGTCACAACATGATTTGAATTGAAATATTTCAGATGTACTTGTTTTGTGTATTTCATTGAAATATGAACTGTATAAAAACAAAACGCACTTACATCCTGTTGATTGGGGCCAATTTAAATATGAACTGTGTCAACATAATGCAATCACATTCCACTGATTGGGGTTAATTTGGAACCAATGGTCTAATCAATGACCCATTCTCTCTCTCTTTCTCACTCACGCACGCACACTGTCTTTACCATTGTGTGTTTGTGTGCATATATGCATGTGTGTGTGTGTGCGACAACAACAAAAATGAAATGGCTCAAACAACAAAGACTTGTCAACCTACCCTCGCCTGGTTCCCAACCCTTGTCAACTGGTGGAGTCAGAGCTTTGGAATAGAAGAAGGTGTCAGCATTGGGGTTCAAGCCTGTTCCTGGCTTCTGCACCTGTCAACACACAAGTGTAGACAACTCAGAAAAGGATTTGCATACAAAGATCAGAGACAAAATTCTTTTTATCTTACACAATCCAACTATACATAAGTATTTTTAGTATTTTATAATTATGTTGCAATGAATCAGAATCCTTGCCAAGGGGTAAAGAAAGGAACACATAAGTCATAATCCTTTGGCTTTGTTCATATTTCAAGTTTTTAACCAATCCTCTGTCCATTGGTTATCTTGTAGTTTCACAGGATAACAGTTCTGTAGTGCATTTATATTATGTAACCACCCGCTAACAGACCCCAAACTCAACATGCCTTTTACCCTGCTGACAACATAGCTTATCTCTAGACCCTCTTTTCCTCTAACACAAGGCAGTTCAAATGAAGCCAGCTAACTGACGACACCTTCCTTATTGCCCATACTATTACATGATTAAACTACTAACTAAATGGACAGGGTTTTAAAACTGCTCTGGGCCAATTACTTGATTCTCTCTTCCTTCCTCCTTCCTTCTCTCTCTCCCCCTGCCTCCCTCTCCTCCCCAATCACCCTCTGTTCTATTACACTACTAATTCAGGTTATTATTATCATTTGTTTAATTAAAACCCAACCTACTGCTCTAAAGCATATCATCGCTACAACCATCTCAATCAAAAGCAAAGACATCTGTTATTGTTACTTTTGTTTAAAGCCCAGCTGACTGCATATCAGGGCTATACCTGTTCTAAGGACTCTAAAACATATGTATAAAACTAAGCCTTAATTACCCAAAATTGCTTCCGCATATCTTATTTCTCTAGAGCCAAAATGCACTTTATGTACCCAATAATCAATCCTAAGAGAAAGTATGTTAAAGACTTTATCGAACATGTAAGGTGAATGGATCAACAAGGCAGAAAATGATAGGAAGAAATGACAAAGTAAAGGAACAAGGCAGAAAACACAGGGAGTGACAGAAAAGAGGAAATTTCTAGCACAGAATTTCCAGATGGAGGGAACACTATTTATACTGAAAGACTCCCCAGCATCCCCATGGGGGACAACACACATATCTAAACACAACACTGATCATGGAAAAAACAAATAAAACAATTAAGCAGACATACCATTGCATTCACTCAAACAATCTAAGGGTATGCCCCAAGCATCGGCCATTCTGCCCAATTTATTACGAGAAGGGATTTAAAAAAAAAAAAAATTATTAAAAAAAAACAACAACCCAGAATTCAAACACATGAACAAAATAAGTACACTAAAACTGGCCTATACAGTTCCCATTTCCTTGGAGCTGAAACTGCAATTAACATCTGTACCCAATTATCAATCCTAACTGACATATGAAACTATTTTACAGAAAACATACAGTGAATGGACCAGCAAATGAGACAGGATCACAGAAAGCAAAGGAGCAAGGTAGAAACAAACAAAAAGCCAGAAATGAGAAACTTTCCAGCACAGAATTTCCAGAAGATAGGTATACTATTTGTTTTGAAAGAGCCTCCAGCATCTCCACAAGATTCCTGTTCATTCAGATCACTTATCACAGTTCATGTCTCCAAAAATATTACAGAACTAAACTGATAAGACCATTCTTTTATGGATCTCAAGTATGTCTGAACTGAAGACAACCATTAATAGAAAAAAATAAGGGGGGTGTAAATCATTAAAATGCTGAACAATGCAAATGAATAAACAACTATGAATAAAAACAGATTCCAGTTGTGCTTGAGACAACATTTAATTTACCACTTCCAGAATACAAACACAGACAAGAAAAAAAAATACTGCACATGACAATATACAGAAAAAGACAGACTTGAAAACAACACTAAATAATGGGCTGCTAGAATCCACCACAAACTGGGATGTTTCAACAATCTTATCTCAAAGTCAACCCCCAAAAATTTCAACTCACGCTGAAAAAGAAGTGCAGGTGGAGATTGGTGGGGTGTATCACACAACTCAAAACTTATGGAAGAAAAGTCTGTATGGGAGGGGGAGGGGGACACGAACAGACTATGAAAAGAACACAAAACAAGACAGCAGAGAGAAAAAAAGGTTCTAACCTTTTTTTCAGGAAAGGGAAGGGATGGGCAGAAGGAGCATTCCCTTATTTGGCCATCAATTTTTTTGTATAAAATAGGATAACAGAACAGCTTGACAGCTTTTTTTTATTCCAGTTCCAGCCAGAGGACTCTGAAGAGATCTAAATGGGCAAGTGCCATTGTTATCTGATGTATCTGAATGTGTACACAAAGCTACATTGCATGGCACCATGGTTGCTAGAAAGCACTGGCAGGCTTGATACCACAAACATCAGTCCTATGCCACAAACAAAATCAATTCTATAATGTATACTGTGTCCTTCATCATTTTTCTTTTAACCACAAGCTATTTCTTTGACATAGACAACAGAGGAGAAAATTTCATTGGTGTGATCATGTCTTGCAAAATTGTTTCTCAATTTTTTTTTTTTTTATCTTGTAGTTTCACAGGATAACAAGTTCTGTAGTGCATTTATAATGTAACCACCCGCTAACAGACCCCAAGCTCAACATACCTTCAGGTTTCTCAAGACAGTCTTGAACAAATCATTCCATATGTACTGACACCATAAACACATTGTGATTAGAAATATCTATTATAACCATGGTATATATGCTACAAACTTGTGCATTGCTGGCAATATCTTGAAGTTGAAGGGTTCTAATCTTCTATTACTCGTTTATAGGAATCTATTACTTATTTATTGTTCTTGCTTTTATGATTTCCTGATTTTCAGTAAGAGCTGCTTACAGAAGAGCCCAACAAAAGCACTTGCGCATGCACACACACACACACACGCATGCATGCATGCATGCATACACACACACACACGCACCCACGCACGCTCATGTGCGTGCACACACACACACGTTTTCATTAGAACCTTATCTCTCCTGATCTACATTGATATGTCCATGCATGCATAAAATTTGTCCTACAGCTATCTTCAGGAAAAGGCAGTGAAAGCACAGAAAATGAAATTTATCGAGCATAAGGTATAAATTCATTAAGAATTTTTGAGGAAGTGGTTTTCAACAAACATACAAGAACAAAAGTTGTTTACAACTGTATAGCCCAAGTTTTTTCTTGAATGCGTATTTGTAAAAGATCAAGCTTTTGGACAATCCGTTCCACATGAAATAATCTTTTTTTTTTTTTTTTTTTTTTCTCCCTCCCCCAAATGAGATATTTGAAAGGGAAAAGAAGCTAGTGGTTGCAGGCAAGATGAGAAACAGATACATGTAAAACAGTGAATACAGTTCATTTTTGTTTCATGTTAATATGCTCTCTGTCTACAATACAAATTCTCAGCAAAACAATAAAATCCTCAACGTCTTTCACTTTCTTGCCTATTTTCAAGAAGACAGCAAAAGCAATACACTTCAGAGGCAAACGAAACCTATCTACAGCTAAAACCCTAAGGCAATGAATGACCCAACAGGCTAAACATAGTAGCAGATAATGATACACTGGATGCCTGGAGATGAAACGAGACTGGAGTCACTGATCATGGATAAAATGTCCTCTGTCCCTTCGCCACCACACACACAAACAGATCAGTTCTGATCAGGCTGATAATAAGCAAGCTGAGCTCTGTTATAGTACTTATAGTATACAGTATGCATTCGCAATTCAAAAGGCAATTTGAGGAATAAATGTAACAACACAGGCCAACTGGCACTGTCCCCCCCAATCGAAATATGCATGCATCATAAATTCATATATTTGTTTTACCCAGGTGGACTAATACAATCATCTTCAAAATGATAAAGCAGAAGTACCTTAGTATCAAAAAGTAAACTAAGACAAGACACAAGTCCATATAACTCCCACTTTGTTACTATTTCTTTCCCATTTATCTTATTTTATTTCCTAAAACTTGTGATTATGAACGTTTTAATAAACTGATTCGCCTGTATACAAAGCACCTGCCCAACATTTCAACGGTGGGGTGCAAGTGCACTTGTTTATGTGGGTGTCTGGATTTTCAAAGAACCCATTATTTGCTTCTATGCTTTATTCTCTAAACTACCATAGTGCGCACACACACGAGCACTCGCGTGCACGCACACACACATACACATTATCTCTCTCTCTCTCTCACGCACGCACCACACACACGCACACACACACACACACACAAAACCAGCAGCTCAATAATGTCATTTAGTTTTCGTGATTTATTTTGTAATTTGAATTTTATTGCCATTTCTCACAGAAATCACTTCCTATTCACTTAGCAAAGCAAAGATAAACGAAAAAGAACAATGTGATCTATTCTGACAAAATCACTCATCAGTTGCACAGGCTGGAGTTGCGCTAGATGCCTGAAAAGGGTGATCAGGAGTCACATGATAAAAATTGTATTATTTCAGTCTGAGATGCACAGATGTTCATACTGTCATTTCCTATTCACATATTTCGTAAACAAAAAAAATTTAATGTAACAATTGCCATTTATGATGCTTGCAGTTGTATTATCTCAATGTTTAAGATGCAAATTACAAACTGTACTGCAGTTTGTCTCATTAAAAGGTTTTAGCATCTTTTGATGACATTTATGACTGCTGCTAATGATATTACTGTATTTTATCTCCTTAACCAGTGTAAACCAATTTTATGAGATTTAGACCTGTTGCTAATGATATTCTTGTATCTTATCTCCTTGAAAAGTGTTAGCCTATTTTGATGAGATTCAGACTTGTTAATGACTTTTTGTGTGATTAATATCTTTGAAGCTTGTGTTCTGAAAATGGCCAATCCTGCATTTGCAGGCTTTAAAACACCAACTCTCTGTTCCGTCAATTTTAAGTACTGAAATAAAATAAGTATTATTTCAAACTGTGAAGTCTGTACTTTGTTTTGGTATGATGATGGCTCCACCTGTTTGATTTGACAATGGATGCATCCAATGAAGGACTCAGTTGGACATGGAACAATTTATGAGTATAAGTCCTTGGCACTGCTGACACACATGAAGGCTGATGACAACGGCTGGGGGGACAGGGACAAAGTTTTCTTTTTCTGTCTTCTGTCTAACCACACTTGAGTTCATTTCTCCCTAAATAAAATAGCCATGTCAGCATGCACAGTCTGTCACCACACGCAAGCCCTCCCTTCCCAGGTGTACACTCATATCAGCAGATTTCAGGTCACATTTGCAAATGACCCTTTCTGTTCAGGGTATCTTTTGGGATAAGGTCAAAATGCATGCGGCAGACACAGTCAAATCAGCAAATGTTATCACCATGTAAAGATGGCATATGTGCTCTGCATGCAAGCCTGATCCAAGCCATTCCTGCTTGGCACATAGTCCTGCCAGGAAATGCCCAGGATCTGGTACAGCTTATAGCAAGTGGAAGCTTCTGAGACAGTGCTATTGGCGCACATTGGTTGTCCAGCTTTCCATGCTGTAAAAAGGGTACCGAGAATACAGGCTCTGTAGGCTACATGCTGATCTTGGTGGCTGTGGTCAGCTTGCTACAGTGGAGTCCGCCTACAATGAGTTTCAAGGGAGATTTAAATGTATTCGTTATAGCAGTAGTTCATAGTAGCTACAGATAAGAAAAATCAGTCGATCTTATGCAGTGCCTAGCTAGTGGAGTAAATTTATTTACAACATACCTGATTTTATACATCATCATGACGTTTTATCAGTCATTTTCACAGCTTACTCAATGAAAAAGACAAAAAGAAACACACACACATGTTTATGTGCATGCACACGCATGTGCATACATACCCACATGTGCTCACTTCTGGTTTTCTGTCATGCTGAGTGCTGTTGTATACATGCAGTGTACAATGCTGCAGTTGTACCACTGTTGAGTGCTTGCTCATTGTAAAGTAAGAATTTTAGTAAGATTATACATCTCTATGGCAAGCTTGGTCTTTGGGAAACATCACATTTGTACAAAGAAGAATTCATTAAGTGCGATTAATAGATTTTGTTCACTGCCGAATTTCATAAGAAGGGAAGTGAAGGATGTGAGCCAGGAAAATAGATAAAAAGAGAATGTAATTGCAAAAAAAGTCGTTGTAAGCAGGTTCATTTCAGGTGGACTCCACTGTGTTTTCCCATTCTCTCCTAGACAGCTTCGCCATGGCAGCAGCAGCTTTATCAGTCTGCCTGTTGAACTTCGGGTCGAAGGACAGGTTGCTAAGACTGTCAATCCTAGCAGGTGAATTCATTTACCATTTGGGGGTGTGATAACCAATGCTGATACTGGTATCAGCTGCATGTGTGTGATAGCAAAGCCCCAAAGACTGAACGACTGTCTCCCAGATAAGGCATGCTGCTGTTTGGTCTTTGCTCTGAAGCATGCAAGGGTGAAAGAGCTTGCAGTTGGAACACATGTGTAGGTACATTCCATCATCAAATGCTCAAAGAGCAAATCACAGCACGAAAAGATTCAACAGTTTCAATGGGCATCCGGTCTTCTCCAGAAGTGTGAAGAGGCCTCTCTTCTGCTTATCAGATCATAAGCTTTAGTCTACAAAGGTAACATATAAAACTGTCTCTGTTCCTAGCTGTTGTTCTGTAGTTGTCCGAGTGAGATCATGTCAATGGTGGATCTCGCTACCTTGAAGCCACACTGAGACTCAAGGTAGACACAATCTTCTCATGTTTGCAGCCTCTTCAGAACCACTCAGGTAAAGGTCTTGCCAATGATGCCAAGTTATGATATGCCTCTGTAGTTATCAAGGTTGGTGTGGATTCCCTTATTCTTGCACTGCATGACAATGTTTGCATCTCATATGTCTTGGGGAACAGATCCCTCCTCCCAGCACAGGTAGAAAAGCTCATGAAAACGGTTCAGGAGCACTAAGACCAGTCAATGGGTTAAGTCCATTCAAAAAGTAAACTAATCCACTAATATTTAATAAGCAGCCACTTCAAAACAATGTCAAGTCAAAACAGCTATACATATGCATAAAGGGTTCTCTAGTATGTAGCTGAAAAATTATGCAATCATTAATCTAATGACACTCTGAAGTAAAGTACTTTCTTTATGCATAAAAATTTCTTCGATTAAATATATATAAATCCAACCTTTTTAGCACAAAAAACGTGTATGAAATGCAAACTGCATCAAAGTCGTAATAATACTAATGTATACATCATCTCACAACAGCCTGAAAGGCTCCACAAAATCATGAAACAAAAGGCAAACACGCATTCTTCAAATATCTGTCAACCCAACTGCAATGATGAAAACAGAAAACTATAATGACACAAAAGTAGAGATGCAATAAAATGAAAAATAATCAAACATCCACTTCATACCCCATTGTCAATGAAATGTTAGTTGTTACGCTTAATCGCTTAATGAAATGGGTATTCCCAATACGAAATAACTCCTAAGTTGCTATATTGTCTCCCTACTAAAGTAAATATATTTATGCTGTAAAGAGATGTGATGTATGATTGTCAACTGCAAATAATGAAAAAATCATGTCCTTTAGTTTCCAATTATCTGAACCTAAAACTTTTTAATGATTTTAACTATACGACCAAACTTTAATGATTTACTATATGTTCAACTGTCTATACTAGAACTACATACATACATACATCTACCTACCTCTGTGTGTGTGTGTGTGTGTGTGTGTGTGTGTGTGTGTGTGTGTGTGTGTGTGTGTGGCGGCGCGTGCGTGCATGCGTCTATATGTGTGTATGCATGCGTGTGTGCATGGATATATATATACAGATACATACTCTTATATACATTTTATACTGAGAAACTAATCCATGTAACCTGCAGCTCACAAAGCCATTGCAGTTCAGTGTGCTTATTTTTACCATCCAACATAACAGGGTCAGGCAGTCATTAAAAAATTAAGCTCCTTGTATGTAAAACAAGCCAATGTGTCTGCCAAATAACTTCCTGTTGCAAAGGAAATTTCATGAAGGCATTTCAACTTTTGTTCAAGGAAGAAAAAAGTTAAACTATAACGCTTTCTTGTAACTGTACTTTGCACTTGTACACTGCAAAGTATCACTAATCTAATGCTTTGTCAAAGCTGTTTTCTGAGAATTGCTAATATAATCAACAGCGAATTTAATTTGTTGTTAATAACACTTCTACAGCTGAAAAGAAAATTCAATTCAATTATTAGAAAGCATCTCAGCTGCCATTCCAAAGACTGAATTAAACATGAAATTTTGTGTTGTATGTGAATAGTCCAGTATAGCTGCACAATACATTTTGCCAGATCTAAAGAATCCCATCTGCTCTTGCTCATTAACACCCAAACATGACGTTCTGCTGACATAAAGGCTAAGAATAGAATGCCGCGGCAACCTACTATCAAAAAGGATGTCAAAGAACAATCAAAAGCCTGCAAACCTATATCAAGCTGCAAGTCAATGGAAAGATCCGTCACTCGGTCTATCGTTATCAAGTCCCGGTCAATTACAGGAGAATCTGGAGAATGGGACAAAACCTGATCTAACCTTCTGCCCATGACGACGATATCGACGACTGCTGCTTACGAGGTCACAATGCCGAGCACTGGCTAATACTAGAGATGCTGCCCTGGGGGCGAGTAAGAGGGAGAGAGAGGGGGGTGGGTGTGTCTGTGCTGCGAGATATCAGGGAATGATGTTAGAAACACAAAGGGGAAGTCCAAAACAAGTGCGATCGTCCTTCAAGCACACGGGAACCAGGAAAAACAAGAAAATAGAACAAGAACGCGTATTTAACACAACCAGACAAGACAGTCGCAAATTTTCGGCCAACTGCCCTTGCCTTTGTCAAGCATAAACGTAAAGCGGGGGAGGAGGGGGGGGGGGGGGAGCTTCTTCTACTGAACGAAGCAGCCGTGACGTTTTGCGCTTTCTAATTTTTTATATTTATGGTTAAATGTTCGTTTTCTGCTGACCTGGCCAAAAACTTGGACCTAAGACGTCTTCTCTAGTTGTATTAGGCATTCTGATACTATTTGCTTATTTTACAACGGGAAGTGCCGACGAACTTGCTCACACAACACAGCAACGAGACGTCATGGTATGGGCAGAGGGATTCTGCCGAGATTTCAGCGCAAACCGTATGCCTAGCACAAACCACTCATCACGCCCACCACATTGTCATAGCCTCCTTCCCTCGCTGCCATCATGCCGCATGCGCCAATTTCCTTCATCGCCGTCCCCACTATCTCCCTCTCTCCCTCCCTCCCATGCTTTTCCTCTGTCTTCCGCACCGTCTGATGTGCTGCAAGCAGCAGTTCATCAATCACTCTAACCACGCAAAGTACTTGATTTCTACCTAACCTGGAATGGTTAAAACCACACTATAAAAATGTTTGCAAGTAATATTGACATCGAACATCACAGTTATCTGTTCATCAAAGACAACACTTGGCAAAATCATTTATATGTTCCTGATAACGGAAGAATATTACTGATCCGATGGTACAATTTTTTTCCCTATTTCAATGAATATTCTTACCCTTCATCTCAATGCAATTTTATTCTGCACATGAAACAACTTTTCTGTTGAACTAATTTTGTGAATAATGTAACTTTTTAATGTTCAGTTTTGTTTCATTTCTCATATCCTGCCCGTTAATCTCTATCCTTTTTGTCTCCCCCCCCCCCCCCCCCCCATAACTAACAATGAGAAAAACAGTTTGTGACTGTCCTTCAAATCAGCCTGTGGCCTCTGGCATCTGTGTTGGTGCATTTGTAGACAAAAAGACCTCAATTTCTCTCTGAGCATGGATTGATTTTTTTTTAAAACTGATATTTCATTTTTCCTTAACCCTCTGACTCCCGCATCCTGTCCCCTACCATCCTGCCTTGCCAATTATACTAGCAAAGTAAAAAATTAACCCTATGATTCCCTCACCCTATCCAACAGCTTCCTGCAGGAAGCTTGTGGATAGGGTGAAGGAGTCAAAGGGTTAATTTTTTTGGCAAGTGGATAAGGTGCAGGAGTCAAAGGGTTAAGGTAGCAGGTACAGTGGGGGAGATGAGAAATTTGACTTTTTGGAATTACTACTTCCTATATTTTTTTTAACACAGAAAAATCATTTCTACACTATATCCTCAAAGCATTTTGCTGAAAAACAAACAGATTTGCTTCAGGAATTTTTTTAATAAGGCTGGGGTGACCCAAAAATCTCCTGAAAATCAACGTTTGTCAAAATTGACCTTTTTTTTGTCGTTTTGCGTTCCTAGTGCGTACAAATATTAACCAATCTGCATGAATTTTGGCACAAAGCTTTATCATACTAACAGCTAGCTTGTGTCATACCAGATTTTGGATAACTTGTATAGTTTAGTAATAAAGCTTGTAAAAGTGTAAAAAATTTTAATGACATTTAACGCGAATTTTATACGCCCATAGAATGAAGACAAAACTGGATATCAAAAAGTTGGTATGACAAAAGCTTCATTTTGTAATATAGGTTATATTAAAAAAAACAAATCTTCAAAAAGAATTATACCCTGGGAATTAGTCTGTCAAAAACTATCACTATTTTTGGTATCGAAAATTTCACATTAATTTACATAATTAATTACAACACAAATTATATGAAACATTTTACCAAAATAATATTTTTTTCTATTAGAGACATGTATCCTGCAGATTTCTGCCAAAAATCAGGTTTCTAGCTTATGTATATCCACTGTTACTAAAATAAACAAAAAATAGCTTCTCCGCCACTGTACCTGCTACCTTAATAATCCAATGTGAAATTGCATTTTTAATGTGAACATTGCGCTATCTAATGACATGTGATAATCTAAAATATAATCTCACGTATATCCAAACATGTGCATCCATCAGTGCCCAGATATGTATGTGCATCCGCACGCGCCCATACACACACACTCACACTGAGGGTTTGGTACCTAAGCTGAAATAGCAGTAGAGGGCGTAAGGGCAAGTGAACAACTCTGCCATTACATAATTTCTAAAAGATTTTTTTTAAATACATAAATCAATAGAACAGTAATGACTGTGGGAAGACCTACTGTAGGAACTCTAGATTCCTAAAGTCTAAAAGAATACTGCTTTGTGTCAAATACTGACCTGATTCTATATGAGAACTTCTTTGTGCCAAATACTGACAGTGACTGAGGGTGTCAAGTCAGGTTGCTACTATGGCAGCAATGACAACGACTCTGCCCTCAACTCATAAATTTTAGGAGTGATAAGACACAACACACAATAACACAGTTTTCCTCAATGTCATAATCCCTATCCAAAACATACAGAAAGCTGTTTACGAAGGGTCTGGAGTTTGTTCAAGAGGGATTCATTGCACTGAAGACTATTCATATAATTATGCTCCACTCAAATCTGCCAGTAAGTTATCCAGCAAATTCCTTCAGCCTGCGCAAAACGTTTATATGCTGGCAAGGTCTTGGGACTGAAATTGGAAATAAAACCTACAGAACACAGATGCCACCAGAATTATTGCATTAATTAGGGCAGGCAGTGAACAAGTCAACTTGTGCTGCAGGTAAGGCTGAACACAAGACCTAACGAACAAAATAAAATGAAATATTTAAAAAAAAACTGTGGCCCACCCAAGAGTCAAACCACATAACCCCTGTGTGCTCTAATCAACTAAGCCAACAGGCCACTAAAACTAAACTGACTGCAGCTTGCCTGTGGACTTCAGCCTGCCTGAGGCTCAAACTCATGACATCTGCATTATCATCATGGTTGAGCTAACAATGGAGACGGCGGGGCATGAAAATAACACTAATAATAGTACAAGAAATAAAGACAATATGGTCTCTTTCTTTACACCAAAATAAATAAAAACAAATGAAATATTCATTTCTAATGTACACAATTCTCACTGCATATCTCTGTGCATGTGAGAAATAGACCTAGGACTGCTTAGTCTACTTTCCATGGCTGTGTTGGAGAAAGGCACAAAACAAAGCTTTGAACTGCTATAAACCAGTTACAACAACATTTCAATCAAGTTTTATTACAATCAAAAGATAAAATTGATCTCAATGTACACTTACTTGACCTTAAAATTTTTTGTTTATTTGTTGCAAAAGAGAATTGAACAGCCTAAATCTGTCAAAATAAGATCACCTTCCATCTCATATGGGCAAACAAAAAAGTGCTGTTGCTTGAATATAAACACTTCATAAAAAGCTTGAGATCTTGTCTCATTTTAATCAGTGCGATGAATCTTCGAAACAACATCCCTTTGTGATTCATGTCTTACTTCAAAATGAAGACACAGTCACCCTGTTTTTCTACACAAGAATAAACATTCTTCAGGTCACATTGGCTGGTCTCTGTCTTCAGGAAAGGAGACCCAGAGAGAAGAAAATTGTTTCCTAAGCATGGAATAAACTGACTACAAATTTGAGGGAAGCATTTTCCATAAACATGTAAGAACAAAAGTTGTTCAAGACTGTAATACTAAGCTTTTCCCTTCAATACGAATTTGTTGATTTCTTTATCCTTAAAGTTTTGATTATAAGTGGAGGTTGCTCAAAATCATACTTCTATTGTTATGATATTCTCTTTGCAGCTCAGGCCACACTGCTGCACACAGCTACTATAGAAAATAACTTCTCTTCAGCTCATACAGGAAGAAATCTCCTTAAATTTTTGCATTACAATACAAAATAAGACAGACACAAATTTTCAGCAAACTGCCCTATGTCAAGCAAACACAAGGAGACAACAAAGAACAAATACACAAAACTGAAGGGAAAAACAGCAAGACTTTCCTAATGTTTTAATGAGCAGGAGAAAATTACTACGGAAAAAACAGCAAGACTTCCCAATGTTTCTATGAGTCAGAGAAAATGGCACATGAAACAAGGCACAATTCGTCTGCATCAGCCATACCACTCACATTCCTATTTTTCAATTCATTCAATGCTGTGTGTGTATTTCTGTGTTATACCCACTTTCACTCAAAAAGTGAATCATACTTTGTTACTTCCATAAACAGTAATATGGCACCACTATTTTTACACTGTACAACTCGCCTCATTTCCTTCAAGACATCGAATTTATCTCCCCTGCTTCCCAGTTACCACAATTCACTCTTTATGATTTCATATCAGTTATTTTCTCCTGATCATCGAATCATCAGGGAAACCTTGCCCTTTTCCCCAAGCTTTGTATATTAGTTCTTTGCTGTCTTTTGTGAGTGTTTGACAAAGAGACAGTTGGCCAAAAATGTGCACTTGTCTTGATTTTTATATTAAATATGTATTTTCATTCTATTTTCAAGTGTTTATAATAATAATAATTAATAATAATTACAATATTTATATAGCGCAAAATCTTGATAAAATCAAATCTAAGCGCTGAAACACACACACACGCACGCACGCACACACACGCACCCACACACAACGGCTATAAATGGGGAGAAAGAATAAAAACAATGGAAAATTATAGAGAGCATATTATATACAATTATATATTGCAATGTGATTCCCCTCCGAGTGGAGACAGGCTGCAGAGGGGATTGAGTGAGGTCAGGATTTTATGCAGAGGAGAAAAGGTGAGTTTTGAGAGCGGACTTGAAGGAGACAAAAGTAGGTTGCTGACGGACTGAGAGAGGAAGTTTGTTCCAGTTTGTTCTGTTATCTACATGCTTAACACTGGCAATCACTTTGATTCAGATTTCAAAGAGTGTAATCATGTGAAGATACGGATGGTCTAGAATATCATATGAAGATACATATTGTCTAGAATATCAGTCACTTATATCAGTGATCTTGAAAAAGCTTCTTTTGAAATAAAACTTGACTTCATCAAGGGCAATGGTAGACTGTCACAACTGCAAAAAATTATTTTAAATACTGTCAAAAGTTCATGAGAAAAAAGTTATTCACACAACTTACTCATGAAGAGTTGATTTTAGGCACTTTCCTGGGCCATGTGACTTGATCTTGCTGTCCTACCTTTCAAACTTATCATTTCACAACTCCTAAACAGTCCACTCCTTTGACCCAGATTTGATCAAGATCCATTCATAAACAGCTGAGAAATTTGTGTCCACATCTCTCTCTCTTTCATGTGTGTGCGTGCATGCACGCACACACATGAAAGCCTTTACATGCAGGCATGAGTAAGATTCCACAGCTACTTATTCACTTCTTTAAAAGTTTTCATCAGTTTTTACATTTTGGTTGGGCACAACAACAGTCATGCATGTATTATGAACCTGAACAGGTATGGCCTAATTTGGCGATAAATATGTGATTGGTCAAGATGGGGGAACAGAGAAAATTGTCATAAATTAAGTACATGGAAGGACGTTTTCCAATACAAAGACTTGAAAATATGGAACTTTAATAGTAACTCCTATGTGCTCACAGTCCATTTTAAAGTTAATTATGCCAGACAAAACAAAATATGTCACAGAAATGGTAAAGTTGTTAATTCATGTAACCATCTTGGATTTTTTTCCCCTAGCCTCCCTTTATAACAAAAAAAGCAACTGTTCCATACTGACTGATGGCACTATGTGTGTCAGTCTCTGTCTGTCTGTTAACCAAATGTGTCAGCAAGATTTTCTTAAATGTTTCAGGATATTTACCATACTTGAATCAAAGGTGTAGGCTACGGAGCAGTCATGAATGTAAAGTAAGTTTGAAAATCATGCTGACAAGGTCAAGGTAACACAGACCCACACACACACAAACACACACACACCAAAAAAGAAAAAGAAAAAAAAGAAGAAACCTTGAAAATCAGCACTTTTTTAAAGGGTACAACAATCAGATGGGTAAATGTCAGACAACCAATCAGAAGGTCTGGGCTTCAATCCTGCCTGGGTACCTTCCATCTGGTGGGTTCAGGGTGGAGATTTTTCTGATAGCCCAGGTATACATGCATGCCAACCTGTTAGTGCATAAACCCCTTTTATGTGTAAACACAAAAAGAACATGAAATATGCATGTTACAGATCCTGTAAGTCATGGCAGTGCCCAGTGGCTTCAAGGAAAACATAGGAACACCCACATGTACGTCCATCAAAGACTGAAGCTGTACAGCAACAAACCGCCTGCAGTGTTGGCTAAAGGACGTGTGAATGTACGAAAATCAGAGCTATAAAAGTAAACCACTTTTTTCATTAACATGTGTGAACAGCTCTTTCTCAGGAACTTTTTATAGCATAATTTTACATTCTGTTCCCAGTGTATTGACAGCCTACCACAGACATGACTGCATTCACCTTACATTAAGTTTACTTGAACCAAAGCTTCTTCAAAGTTACACTGACCTTGAGAAGTACAAAATCTGGATTTTCTGTAGCAATTTATGTACAAAACAGGAGCTTGTTACAACAGTTTCATCATCCTGCTTATTTTTCTTTCTCACATATTTCTGTGTGTGCATGCATTTAAGAATGAGCCAGTCACGCTGTGAGTGTGTATGTGTTCAAGCATGTTTATGAAGCAGCAGGATAATAAATAATCATCATGTAACAGAAAATGTCCTGTTCGCAGAAACAGATTCTTTTCATTTGGAGATTTTCAATACATAAAATGAAAACTAGAAGGGATCCATGTGATAGCCTAGTTGATTAGATGTCAAACATGTTGAATTAGAAAGTCCACAGTTCAACTCTCACACATAAGTACTGTCTGGGTAGAGGCTGGAATATTTTCCTATCTTCTGTGTCAATATGTCTGCAAACCTGCTAGTGCCTGAATGCCTTTTGTGTATCTGTATTTGTACACACACACACACACACACACACACACATAATACTATATATAATATATATATATATATATATATATATATAATATATATATATATATATATATATATATATATATATATATATATAAATAAAACACAGAATATCAAAACATGAAAGATCCTGTAAGCTATGTCAGAGGCAGGAGGCATAAGGAAGCACAAAAATACCTACTGAAGACAAAGTAAGCAAACTGCAGCAGCATAATGCTTGCACAGCTGGGGCCAAACAATGTGCATATGCACATCCGAAAACTACTGCCCAGAACAAAACAAACTTTATCCTCAAAATCATCTGGAAAAAAGACAAAATATAAATAAGCTAAAAACACAAGCCCAGAAATACAAAGCTGATCAAGTGCAAACTGAAGAAATGTTGCTGCAAAAGTGATGTGTCAGCCAGTCAGGGTAGATTATGCACACAGATCATTCACTTACTGGCTCTCTGACACCCGTACATTCAAGTGGCAACTTGCCTGCACATCTGTTGCCATCTCTACTCCCAAAGCAGCTTACATTTCTAACATGCAACAGGTTGTTAAAAGGAGGTTGCTAAAGAGATGCCCATATCATCAAGCAAGTGAAACTCAAAAACACTGCAACTTGTTTAGACCCTCCCCCCTCCCCCTTTCTTTTCTCTTTTTCCACTTTTCCCCTTTTCTGCCCCCCCCCCCCCCCCCCTCTTTCTCTCTGCCAGGTAGGTAATGGGAGATTTCCCTATCTCTCAGGTAAACATGTGTGCAGACCTCCCAGTACTTAAATCCCCTTCATGTGTGTATATATATATACTGTACACAGAATATCAAATTTAAGCATGTTAAAGATGTAAATCATGTCAGTGGCTGGCTTATGGAAACATGTGAAGACCCAGCATGCAAGCATCATAAATCTGAAAAATAGATTTTAACTTATCATTTCTACCTTTGGAAACAAAGCATTATCCTATCCTCTCTCTCTCTCTCTCCATTCTCCAACTCTTAGTATTTGCTGGGCCAGGGTAGAAGCCAGGAAATATTCAATCCATAATAATTTCTCAGCCAAATAAAATTGATGAAGTTTCAATATTGATTAACCAATAGAGTTATTGTTTCACACATATACTGTTTATTATCAATTAGGCTATTAGTATTACTGTCGTATGTTCCAAATGCAACAGCCCTGTGGTTATAATATCAAATAAATAAATTAACCATTTTTAATCTACACATACACTGATTCAGTATATCATTGTAATACAAAACAATGTCTGTATCAATGCTACTGCGTGAATTCTACACAAAAGCTGTAATGTCATTTGAACCATTTGTTCAAGAAAGCTAAACCTGTATACTGCTCCTTCACTAGTTTCAACCAATCTGTTTATTACAAGTTAACTCTTTTCATCTACTACATACAGTAAAATAAAATGTAAATATTGTAAATATGTCCCATGATAAAGTCTGTAATCAATAGTGTTTGTGAGAGAATGCAACATTCAACACTTGTCATGCTATTCTAACCATCTCTTTACGATAAAAGATAAACCTGTGTTCCAGCTGCTCACAATCCTATGATCACATGTGACCTGGCAGCATTACAACACTAATTATAGATCTATACTCAAGCTATGGGAGTACCACCACCCATGACCACAATACCTATCATTTTAATACTATCAATTTGAAAAAACAGCAATCAGATACTTTATCTTAATTTTCCTGACACACACACACACACACTCTCTCTCTCTCTCTCAACACAAACCCATAGCTATCTCCCTACAATCACATTACACACAATGACGTACACATGAACAAACCATCACCATCAGTAAATGAGACTTAGAACAGATGACCAGTGAAACAAAAGCCACCTGTGTGGTTGATAGGGTGACAAAAGTATCACCACTGTGACTGCTAGATGACAGGCCAGATCTGCAACCAGGTCAAAAGGAAACTGCTCTAATGTTGAGGGAGTCAACAAACTGAGGCCCAACAATAGCCAACAGACAAGAAGAGCTCATACTGACATGCACGACATTGTGAAGCAAGAGGAAATGAGCTGGCCAAACACAATAGGACGACAGTGGACTGTCAGCAGTGATTCATGGCTTTCTTGCCTCATACCAAACACACATGGATTGCCCCAGGCGGGAACACCACACACACAACATATTTTAAGAGACTTGCATAAGACATAAGCATACTGTAGATAAAAGCATGAAACAACAATCCTAAAACTGGTGAATGATAATAAAATAGCAAAGTAACCTTCCTACTGGTGCATGTAAACTTAACTGATCCAACAAGTTTCACCCTTGCACAGCAAACACAATTTCAAAATATTGGTGAATAAAAATTGATAAATACTTATTCGGTTTCACTTTCTATCAACCAATTCATCATCAACTGGTAAAACTACTGTCAACATGAGCAGAAAATGTGAGATGACTGTATAAACATAGCAAAAGATAAGAGCAACTGTCACATCATCCACATCACAATGTTTACAACATCCACACTAACCATCCCATCACATATGTGCACACGTCGTATATCTATAATATATATATACATTTGAACTATTGAAGCTTGAACGCATACACACACACATGTACATACACACCTTGAATGCACACATGTACATGCACCCTCTCTCTCCCCCCTCTTTCTCAAAGTCATACACAAACTCACTCGATGGCCAAACTCAAGTTACCAGTTAAAATATTAATACATAGGTATATATATAAAATCTTGTTGAGAAACACAAGCAAATCCCATGTCCATCTTAAACACACACACACACACCACACACAACAACACAACACACACACACACACACACTACAAGCAAGCATACACACACAAGTGTATAAAATATGACCAACCAGTCCTACAGGTCAGACAGCCCAAAGGCAAGGCCTTGACAAAAGTTCACAGCATAGAATGGTCAAACTGTTGTCAACACTGATTCACATAATGCTCCCAACATCATGAAGACACTTAAACACAGAGGGATGTACCTAGTGCTTTATCTGATAAAATGAAAAGTTCAGTTTAGAATGTACTAGAAATGAGAGCAGAGATTAGATCATGGTCTCCTGACACATTAGTCTACAGTCCAGTTTATATGGGTTTTGCTTATTTCTAATCAAATGTTTGCTTTGAAAACAGGATACAACTATACACAATATTTAGAACCATGGGTCTAAATATCTGAACAGACATGGGCTGACAGTTAAACATGCTAGTTCCCATCTGGTAACTGAACTGAGCAGCACAACTTGTGTTCCAAATCCACGTAATTTCACTGCTAATGAATGGCATATGTTTCTGAATCTCTCAAAAGTCCATTCACTCAATCTGTTGCACTTCCTCCCAAAGTAAGTTCTGAGTGAGGGTGAAAACAAACGAAAGAAAGAAATCGAATGGGTTCCTTACATAACTCCTGTAAAACTGCCGTATTTAAACTATGACAAGCACTACAAACAAATTTGTCAGTTTGCTGTCCTAGGTATAACAGAACACCTAACTGCCGACACCTGTCCTCCACCTACTGAGTTGATATGCCTAATTGTTTTCATCAATATAATCCAAGTTTAAATGTTATTTATTACTGTGATTCCCAGGCAGCCTTTGGTGGATTTGAAAACAACGACTGAAACATCCTTTTTTTTTTTTTTTTAACCACGAGATTCACTCACCTTTTTCAGCTGGCCTCTCTTGACGCAAAGAACGCACGAGTTGGCCGAATAGTAGTAGACATCGCCAGGCAGCATGTGAACAAGCACCCAGGTGACAACCTGTCTCTAATAGACTAACCGGTAAATCTGGCAGGGTTGGAACCCCAGAGCAAGGACTAGCCAAGGCAATAACCTGGCTTCAGCGTGCAAGAGCTGAGAGGCTTCGTGGCTGAGCGGACAAGCGGCTCAAGAAGCAGCAGACTGCTACCATATGGTAGATACAAAGCGAAGGCTTGTGTGGCCCGAGCACTCAGCCACGGCAGCTGTGACATGACCAGAAGACAGACTGTGTCACCACCTCTCCTCTGGCCCCCAGCCGACGGCCGCCTCAGCTTTGGGTACAGGCCTCTGTCCACAAGACGCCCAAGATGCGGGTCAAGACCGATGTCAAATGGCCACAAGACAGGGAGACAGACAGATTGACAATAGTATAGGTAAATATTAGCACAGTGTCCGTGCAGCGAGTCGGCCACTGCTAGTCATAATGAATGAGAGTTGTAGGCAGCCGAGCCGACAGTGGTGGTAGTTGCCACATGGAAGGCAGGCAAGTTAGCCCCATCACACACGGCAGTGCGTTGTCACAGCTAAGCCTAGTAGTGTGTGGCGCGGCTGGCTGGCTCACTCAGTCACTACCTTCTCTTCTCTCTCCCAGATATGGTATAGTCAAGAGTGGAGACAAGGGAGACAGTCAACGAGACATAACACACCAACACCAAGCAGACCATAGCGATATTGCTGGCACAGCAGAGATAGTTTTTCCATAATCACGGTAATGTCAGGCCAGCAGCAGCAACAGCACACGTGCAACACGGCATACGGATCAGCCATCAATCAGTTCACTGACCACAGCTGTTGGGGCCTGTTTCGTGCTGCCCACTCATCTGCCAGCATATCTCACAGAGTGTGATTTCATGGCGGGACATGGCAGTCTAACTTCGGCATCATACTCACTTATATTACATAAATTCTACTACAAGGCCAAGTTAACATCAGCAACAATAATAGTTGCCACTTTAAAATTTTAATCATTTGTGTGTATGCATGCACTATGTGTGCATAAGTCAATGTGTGCATAGTTGTGTGCTGGTGGGACATCATGACATACACAAATTTGGGGACAGAACTGCATGGAACCGTAACTGTTTCCTTATTTTCCTGAAAAAGCAAGCAACTTATGTGGCTGACAGTATACACTGCACATTACAAAACATACTATCTATACAAGTGACTTAACAAATGAAACAAGAAAAAAAATTTTTTTTTAATTAAATCAGATGGTGTTTTTAATCAGATGGTGATGGGTCTGCACCTCAGAGTCAGAACGAAGGATGGTTTTACTCCCACAAGTAACGAGTGCTTGGTTTTAATTTGTACACAGTCATGTGTTCATATTCGGCGCCCAGCTCATTCTCTTTAATGATGCATGAATAAAAGAGGTTCCCTCAAAGATCAAATAATAGTGCATTTGTGACCATGTCACATTTTCATTTGACTCATTCCAATTATTTACAATCATGTGTCTGTCATTACTGAAGAATGAATAAACTTTCATTTTTCACATCCTCATTTACCTTATAATACAATTAAATGCACACTTTCAGTTCACTTAGTTACAGTCCCTAGCTATAATACCAAGATTACAGAAAGAAAAAAATATTGGACTACAGCGAAATGTTGCATTTCAACTTTTCAGTCCCACTGCAACCCAAACCTAAATCCCAGATCTATCCAATTTCAATCATGTAACAAAAATAAAGGTCAAGCTACAAAACAAAATATAATATTTGTAACAATAACAATACTTATAAATCATCTTGTCCTAATGAAACTAAAGCCCCTGCAAACATTTCCTATTCTAAGCATGTACATTCATACAAACCTACCTACTTACCAGAGGGGGCGGATTTTTTCATGCATGATCAATCATCATCTTGCCTTATGGGAAGTTATACTCTGTCTCTGAGGAGCTAGGGAGAGAATTCAGAAGAAATACAGTGAATGATCTGAAGGCAGAAATAAAATCTTTGGGAAGCTAAGGAGAGAATTCGGAAGAAATACAGGTGACTGATCTGGAGGGAGAAATATAATCTTTGGGAAGGTACAGAGAGAACTTGGAAAAAAATGCAGATGAATGATCTGAAGGCAGAAATAATAAGTCTTGTGAGGAGAAAAGAGCATGACAGAAAAGAGAAACCCCTGACTAGTTTAAAGCAAACAAGATAGCTCCTGTGGTTCCAAAACGGGAAAATACCTTAATTTCTGCACCTGAAGTACCCCACTGCAGGATAAAAATAATTTTACCATGTCATACCAATTTATTATTTCATACATTTTAATTTTCATTACATGTAATGAATTTTTAATTTTCATTACATGTAATTAAAAATTCAGAGAATAAAACCTGCCTCACCTCTGAAACAAAAAATTAAGTCACTTCCCTCACCCCACCTTCTTGGGCACGAGGGCAATTTTTTCAAATGAAAGGAAATATCACAAAATTTAGTAGTACTCAAAAAACAATCCAGCTTAGTTACAATTTTATTTACTTTAGCTCTGAAGTCTCAATGATGTTACCCTGTAGAATAACGTTTCCAAACAAATCACAGTTGTGCTGGTTGCTTGGTTGGCGGACAGATGGGTTTGTGCATGCATCATTGTGATTTTGAGTAGTTGGTTTACTATATGAGTGTGTGTGAGTATCTTTTCTCTCTCTCTCTGTGTCACTGTGTGTGTGTAGTGTGTGTGTGTGTGTGTACGTGTGCGTGTGTGTGTCTGTGTGTGTGCGTGTCTGTGTGTGTGCGTATCTGTGTGTGTGTGTGTGTGCATAAAAACGTGTCCATGTGTAATACTAATTAATCAAAATTTTTATGTCTGCACACCACAAACTCAAAACTATCGATCATTCACCATGTGCTACTAAGTACTATCAGTAAAACACAACACAGAGCTGTATCATGTGTCATACACATAACCTACACACTCCACTTAATGCTGGTTTATGAAAAGGGATGATGTGGGAGAAAGTAACATGACCTATGAGAAGAATAAGGGATGAGAAAATGAGAGCATCAAAGTGTCAATCTTTCTCAGCGAACCCCTGGCCTCTCCACAACACTTCTGCCTTGAAAGATGTCAGCCTGGCTGCCACCCCCATGCCAAGAAAGCTGAACAAGCACAATGTAACATTTACAAGTCATTAGCCGAGAATCAATCGGTCGACGGTGGAGACAGGGAAGAACAGACACTGCCTGCCTTCTGGCCTTTCGTCTCAACGCCCCCAGACTAGCAAGACAGTTTCAAACTAAATACCAAAGTTGAGCTTAGCCAAAACGCTGTCATTTTGAACACATCACCTGCATTTCTCATGAGCCACAAACAGTGGTCAATGGTACTGGGAAAATAGCTCAAGTCACAGGTATTGGGGTTAAATTAATGTTCAAAAGGTCTGTTTCTTTACATGATACAAAATACCAAATGATAGTATTCTGGCAGATTTCAAATTGGCACTATACCATCAAACTACTCCTATCTGTTTCCACTCCAGTTCTAAACACTAAAACATACATAGGCTACAACACCACTCTGCTTGAACAACTGAACATAAGCAACTTCACATCATTATGGACAACACCTGTTACTAGTAAATGCTATGAAAAACATATGTTAGTCACTTCAGGGTCATTTTTAAAACCACGAATGCATACTAGTCATATACTTATCCTGGACTTTTTGCAATGTCAATCTGTGTAACCTGGTATAATCTGGAATTTAAAGATTAGAAGATAACAAACACATGAAAGATATCACAATGGTCAAGCCATGCATAATTTTTCTTTTCCCTTTGCCGTAATAAAAATGTTTAAACAAATACTTTGAAAACAGACTTCTTTTCATTCAAACTCTAACATTATGATTCCTCGGAAAACCTTTCTGAGTTTCTCCACTATGAATGACATTTCCTTTTTCAGAATCAAATTCATATATCAAGTAACCGATTGATGATGATTGTTTTGCTCTCTCTCTCTCCCCTAGCCCTCTCACACAAATGCACACGCAAGCATGCAAGCAAGTGCACACACATGTGCGCTCTCTCTCTCTCTCTCGTCTTGATAATATTTTTGTGCTTTTCTGCTTTTGCGCAAAAATGCCTCTTGAAGAACTCTTGGAAAAGTGTGTTTTTGTGTATCATTTAAAAAAAAAAGAAAAAGAAAAAAAGAAAAGAAACACCTATCATACAATTAACTGAGGCTTCAGATTATGCATAGAAAATCAGGTGTTAGTGGGGAAATACTGAAACTCTTGCAAAGTATGTACAAGAGTGTCAAATATGTGTTTGTTGTTCAGTGTTTATGTATACAACAGCCGGAGATTATGAGCACTCTTAGTCTTAGTCATAGCACAGAGTATCATTAGACCATAAGTAATGTTACAGACTGTCATTACACAGTGTTCTTCACTTGTCCTGTTGGTGTATGTTCAGACTGTCATTCAACAGTGTTTTCAACTGTCCTCCAGATGTTATGTTCATCTACTTTTTTTTTTTTTTTTATTGACCCTTTGACTCCTGCACTCTGTCCACCACCATCCTGCATTGCCAAAGCAGAAACGTAACCCTTTGATTCCATCACTCTATTCAACAACTTCCTGCAGGAAGCTGGCGGATAGGGTGGGCGAATCAAAGGGCCAAAAGGGTGTGGGAGTTAAAAGATTAAGAATCAATTAAAAGCAGAAATTTCCCATAAAAGTGTAGTTAACATCTGATTTTATCTAAATATAAATTCTTATTTCATTATTTGCTACTGCTGATGTTTTGAATTACTAATGTATCACAGAGTTGCAAAAAGAGATGTTTTCAAATGATTATCTGATAATTTTTCAGTGAGTTAACCTGGCCAAAATGGACATAATTACCTTTAGAACAGGTGGATCTATAGCAGTAAAAAATTATGGTATGGACTAGAAAAGACAGAAGTTGTAAATGTTTACGTCTGTGCATTACCACAAAGTTGTCCGACACAAACAGTTGGAGATTAAGCGGCAAAATCCAAATATCAAAACTGATCACATTTGTTTTAATGTTTATGTAGATTAGGTAATACAAACATCCATGGAAAATATTAAAAATATCTAACAAAAAGTATTTCTTTAAGATTTATTACTCTCAGGTATTTATTTTCATACACAGAGCTTTCAAGTTTTCAAAGATTTTGAACTATTGAAAAGATGCACCGGTTTCGAGCAAGAAGCTGCTGAATGCTGCCATAAAAACACCAAATAAAGCAGTGCTCCGGTACCTTGAAAGGTACCAACCCTTTATAAAATCAGCTTACATTAAGTTAAGCACTGGCAGACAGTCGTGAACCAGGAAAAAAGATCAGGAAGGCGTACAACACTGTTTTATTTACAAAATGCAAGAGAAGGGGTAACCATAGGGCTATTACATAATATACATAAACAGTAATATTACACAATATTCTACTACATACAATTACTGTTATGTAAGAATGGTTTTAAGAGATTTCAAAACTGAGTTGGTCATTTAAGTAGGTTTCTGTCTATTTTTAACTGAGACCTTTCAACCAACACCAGCAAGAATGCAACACAAATATCATATCAGAGGAACACTTTGATTCCTCTGCTTGTTTTTGATGAGCATGACAGTTACATGGGTAATACATCAAACTTCCAATTGGAAGATCTGGGTTTAATCTTGCTTGGATACTTCTCACCTGGCAGATAAAGGGTGGAGATTTTTTAATCTGGTCAACATGCAATGCATGCAGATCTGTTAGTACTTAACCCCCTTATACCAGGGGGTGGGTAGGAGGGAAGCATCAAACATGCACCTTAGAGATCCTGTAAGTCATGTCAGTGAAAAATGGCTTATGGAATCATGGAAATGTCCAGTATGCAAGCCATTCAAACTCAAAGACAGAGTACACAAACTGTGCAGTTTTGCATTAACTCTTGTCTCTGTGCACTGACTTCCCTTATCAAAAAGGTATCCATCCCAAGGAGTTATTGTGTCCTGTGTGTAAACAAGAGGGCAGATGACATCAATTCCTTGTCTCATGCAGATCCTGTGAAAAAAGCAGAACCGTGTTCTGCTGTTAAAACATGTTTTTTAAAGATTTAATAATACTGATGTTATTATCACTACATCAGTCAGTTTTCCAGCTATCACAGTTTTTGTACCTATAGATGCTTTAAAAAGATATGGAGTTAATTCTTATCTCATAACCATGGTAGTTTGTTATTTTAAAAAAAAAAGTATGTTCCTGTGTTGTTAATTTTCATTCTAAAGATGATACATTGGCTGCTAGCATACAAGGTATTATATACCAAGTTCTACATAAGTGTGCACACTTTCCTTATGACGGAAATGCACACATACAGTTACTGATGAATCCCACCTTCTGAAATGAAATTTGTATTCGTTCAGTACAATGTTTCACATTTTGCTTTTATTTTTTGTATTGGCACATGTATGTGCATGGTGTACTGTGTATGCATGTGTGCATGCCTATGTGTCACATGTTCTCCAACCTTCATATATTTGGCTTTTTCTGTTGTTTGCCTGCAGGGGACCTTTTGGTTAAATGCTACCACATTGAGGCATACTTCACATGCATAATTTAATTTCATATTGCTGAAACACTAACAAATGAAACGGACCAGCGAATAAAACTTGATTAAAACACACACACACACACACACACACACACACACACACACACACACACAACACAACAACAACAACAACAAATTTCTGAGAAATCTGTCAACACACTTTGTTCCTCCACACACACACACACACACACACACACACACACACACACACACACACACACACACACACACACACACACACACACACACACACACACACACACACACACAGGCGTAATCATACTTTTGTGTACACACGCACACCAATCACTATGGAATGATCTCTCTATAAAGAAGGAAAACTAAAAGAAAAAAGGCCATACTGCATACTAATAATGTAATATCATCAAGTAACACACAGAATAGGAAGTAAGAGCAATGCTTGTATTTTTTAACATAGAATAGAAGTCTAGAAAGCATCTCATAGATTGCCGAAGTCAGACTTTCTAGACAAAGAACTTGGCAGCTGGCTATCAGAAAGAAGATTTTTCTTCAAATTTCTTCTGTTTCAATCTTGATTTTACATGACCTGGTTTTGTCTCATCCATTTCCTTCAACAACAGCAAAAGTTTTTAGTGGCCTGGTTTTATTGTCTTTCACCACAAATGAACTGGTAGCACTACAGTGATTAAGGAATTGCAAACGAAATGCTACATTTAAATGTATCATCTGATAATTGTACAAGAGTAACCCATTCTCAACTCTGTGTTATGCCTGTACTGTAAATATAACCATAAATATTTCATATCATTAAAGTGACCATTCCTCAATATTATGTATCTCTTTGGACAACAAAGGATGGTAAGTGCAAATGACACAAATACAACACACACACACACGAGAATATCAGCATTATGGGCATTCTATATATATATATACATACATACATATATATAGGGGGGGGGGGGGGAGAGAGAGAGAGAGATATTATAAAATAAATGAGAAAATTGGGTTGAAATACAGAATACTACAATTGTAAGACACCAAAACAGATGTCATACCTGTGCAATCAAACAAATTTTTTTAGTTGTCTTTCACAATGTTTCTGTTCTTTGTAATGTATCCTTACTGTTTTTGTGTGTGTATGTGTATGTTACTATGTATGGACTAATTAATGTAAAGCGCAGTGAGTCCTTATCAATGTGTGGGAGAATAGCGCTATATAAATGTGATTTATTATAATAATAATAATTAATAATAATAATTACAATATTTATATAGCGCAAAATCTTGATAAAATCAAATCTAAGCGCTGAAACACAACACGCACGCACGCACGCACGCACGCACGCACGCGCACACACACACACACACACACACACACATTTATTATTATTATCCTTCTTGGCAATCATTCTGAAGACTCCCAAAAAGAAATTGTGATTCTTCAATTTCTGATTGTGATACAACAATGATAGAGGTTCAATCTTCACTATGTAGCATAATTCAAGCTCGTTGTTTTATCTCCAGCAACTCAACTAAGCTTACTTCCCAATATATCCTAACCCAGGCATCAACCAGGTGAGAAATACAGAAACAGACACTTGCAGAGTTGCTCAGGAAATCTGAGCAACATCCTCGATGGCATCCATGATGTGGATGCAGCTCAACTGTGTAGTCCCAGCCTTCCTAATGTAGTAATGAGCCCACAGTATATTGGGTCTGAAAATTTGACCAATATTGGTTCAACTTGCACCTCCCAGTCAGTCATCCATCACACTAATCACTTCAAGAAGACCTGTTAATTCTGAAAGACTGCTATTCATTCTTCACTGGTGATGACATTACATAAATTTATGCTTATGTTTGTCAAGGTGGTGCAATAAAAATAATATTGGCATCACTGTGAAGTCTAAATAATGATGCATTACCAGGTAAAATGCAACGAGCATGTTCATGCTACATAAGTGAAATATTATAACTATACTTCATGACTGCTTTTATAAGAATGCTTTCATGTACATTTCAACGTCAAGAACTTTTGACTGAAAAGAGAAAATATAGTATAATAACTTTTTTTAATGATTGAGATTCTACAAGGAAATTTTTTTCCATATAATATATATTATAACTGATAAACATTGATTAATAAAAATGGAGTAATCACAAACCAACTTACAACAATCAAATATTGAAATATTACTCATGAACTTTCACTATACATTACGTTTTTCATGCTTACAATTTTTCTTTTCAGATTTTAACTAAAGTACAAAGTTTGTGGTTTTCAATTCCAGTACTGTAGTTTTGTTAAAGTTTCACAGTTTTTGGAATGTTCAACATTAGGAGATAATAAATCATGACAACAATTGACAGGAGACTTACCTTATCTTATGTCAAGAATAAATGCCAGAAAAAAATTCTTCACCATTCAAATTCCTAAACACCACCACAGCAAATGCAAAATACTAACATCTACAGTGCAGACATTACTTTGCGCAAATTCTATAACATTTGAAACCTTAAAAAGTAAAAAAACTAACAAGTTTGATGTAGCTCATGCTCTGTACTCACAGTATTGCTCAAATCGGAATCCTGTTGGTCTGATGTCATTTCAAGACTGATAACCTGTAAGACAAACAAGAACAATAACCCATCAGACAAGAGATAAATTTAATACAGAAATGATTATGTGCATTACAACTGAAGACGATGAACATGCAAGACAAAGTTTGTACTAGTAAAACAAAACACAGATAAAGTGAAACAGATTTCTAATACATCTTGCGCGGAAAATGGCGGCGTTTTTCAGTTCAGCGTTAGGAAATTAGGGAAATTGAAGTCATATTATATATTATTTAACTTTGTGAAAGATTGTGCATATTTACTTGTATTAGTGAAGACTCAGTGCTGCTGATAGCCAGAACGTGCTTCCAGGATTTTATTAGATAGCAACAGTGTTGTGTTGTTGGAGCACTCTTACTTACTTACGTTCACAGTTTCGTTTTTCGTTTTTTCATTACTAACCAAAGTTTTTGTCAGGCTGTAAGTATACTGCTCAATAGTTAGTACAATTGTAGTTTTATTACTTAGAAGGCTAAACTAAAATGTCCTGCAGGGGTCGTGGAGGTAGAGGTGGAAATCAGGGTCGCGTGGGGAAAGGGCAAAGAGGAATTTGGTACATGGCAATGTACGGGGTGTGCGACACCCCTAGCGAGGGACCTAGAGACCTTGAGTGTTTCGTCTGTAAACAGTGGACACACCAGAAGTGCGCCCAAATGAAGGACGAAATGTATGATACACTGAACTGTCCGAATGTGCAGTATGTTTGCCTTAAATGCATGGACAGTCAGGACATACAATCGCGTTCCGATGTCCGCCTAGACAAACTATTGCAAATGGTTTATGATCTGACCAAACAGGTGAAGGATCTAGAGCAAGGGCTAGGAGGAGAAAGTTTGGACAAAAAAATCGATGAGGCAGTGAGTAAGAAAGTTGAGGAGGCGATGGAGGAGAGAGAAGAGAAAGAAAAAAGAAAGATGAATGTGATCATAGTGGGTGTTAGAGAGAGCTCTGAAGAAAGTGCAGAGGATAGGAAGAAAGACGACTTGAAGGCTGCCAAAACGATTCTGGGAAAACTGACAAAGATAGAATACAATGATGTGAAAGAGCCTGTCAGACTGGGAAAGGTGGGAGGAAATAGGCCCAGGATGTTGAAGGTAACCATGACAAATGAGGAAAAGAAGAAAGAAGTAGTGAGAAAGTCTCCTGAGCTGAATGCCGGAGTGACAGATCTGACAAAAAAAATCTATGTCAACCATGACTACACTCCCCCCAAACAGAGGCAAAAGTACAAAGAGCTGAGAGAAGAACTGATTAGAAGAAGGGATGAGGGCGAACAGAACATAGTAATCAGGAATGGACAGATTGTGACTGTGAGTTCCAGGCCAAGAGGAGCAGAGGGTGGGAAAGGGCCAACAGGAAGTGGGAGGGAGAAAGCTACATATTGAACCGACAAAGGAGATCATGTACATAATGTAAATAGAAGTGAACATGTAACTCAGGAAGAGTGCATTGTTGTATACTCAAATGTTGATAGTTTGTTAAACAAAAAAGATGAGTTTTTGGCCCTCATAGATGATTTAAAACCAAGTGTGATTGGGCTGACAGAAATCAAGCCGAAGAATGTGAGAGATTTTATTGAGAATCAATATTCTTTTCCTAATTTTGATATGTTTGTGTCAAAAAATCCCCAAAGGGGAGTTGTATTATATACTGAAAAAAGGTTGAATGCAAGAGAGTGTGAAGAGTTAAATAATGAAGACCTTGAAGAAAGTGTGTGGTGCTCTTTTAGTGGTGCTAATGGTGAAGAAGTATTGTTAGGATGTATATACCGAAGTCCTAATACAAGCACAGTAGAAAATGACAAAAAGCTGTTTGATGTTTTAAAATCTGATAAACTTAATAAGTATGATAAGATTTGTATTGTTGGTGACATTAACTTTCCAAATGTTGGTTGGGATGGAGAGTGGAGAGGTGATAAAAATGACAAAATAATTGAAAATGTACGTGATGCATTTTTAATTCAAAAGGTATCAGAACCTACTCGAAGAAGGAAAGGACAAATTCCTTCTCTGGATGACTGGGTACTAGTAAATGAAGAAAACTTAATCTCAGATATAGAGCACTTACAACCGGTTGGTGAAAGTGACGACGACGTATTGAAATTCAAATTGTATGTCTCAATGTATAATGCACCTATAGTAGACAAATACAAGTATGATTTTAATAAGGGTGATTACAGAAAACTTAATAATATTGTGAAGGATGAAGATTGGAGTGACTTGGTCAATATGGATGTTGAGAGTGCTTGGGTATGATAAAAAAAGTGTTAAATGATGGTGTTGAGGAATGTGTCCCAAAAGTTAAAGTTAGTAATTATAAACATTTCAGACCTATATGGTTAGATAAAAGGGCTCTGAGGAAAATTAAAAAGAAGTATAATACATATAAAAGATATTTGAGAACCAAAAAAGGTAGTGATTATGATAGATATATAACAGTAAGAAATGAATGTGCCAAATTGTTGAAGAAAACCAGAAAAGAGTATGAGAAAAATATTGCTAAGGAAAGTAAAAGTAACCCGAAAAATTTTTGGAAATATGTACAAGAAAGGACAAAAGTTAATACAGGTATTAGCCCCTTAAAAACCAATGGTGGAAAACTGGTTGTTACAGATAAAGACAAAGCTGAAGTTTTAAATAAATTTTTTGCAAGCGTTTTTACAACAGAAGATATCAGTACATTACCAGATTTAATAGAAAATTCAAAGTCAAATGGTATATCATTATGTGATATCAGAGTTACTCCAACTGCGGTAGAAAAAAAGTTACAGGAACTAAACCCGAATAAAGCTAAAGGACCAGATTTGATATCCCCTAGGATACTAAAGGAAGTAAGTAAAGAACTTGCAAAGCCACTTTGTATATTATTTAATAAGTCCTTAGAATCAGGTGAGTTACCAAAGGATTGGAAAACAGCCGATGTTAAAGCCTTGTTTAAGAAAGGAAATAGGAGTGACGCTGGGAACTATAGACCTGTAAGTTTAACTTGTATTGTTTGTAAAGTACTGGAATCACTAGTAAGAGATTGTATCATTTCTCACTTTGAAAGTAATAAATTTTATGCAAAATGTCAACATGGATTTAGAGGGAAAAGATCCTGTGTAACCCAGTTATTAGAAGTTATGGAGGATTTCACCAATATGATGGACAATGGGGACCCCTTTGATATCGTGTATATTGATTTTAGAAAAGCTTTTGATTCTGTACCTCACGAAAGACTGCTCATAAAATTAGCATCTTATGGTATTACAGGAAATACACTCAAATGGATCCAAAATTTTTTGTATGATCGAAAGCAGAGGGTAATGGTAGGAAATGCTGAATCAGAAGAAACAAAAGTAAAAAGCAGGATCCCTCAGGGCAGTGTACTGGGTCCAATCTTGTTTACAGTATTTATAAATGACTTACCTGATTCATTGCACTGTACTTGCAAAATTTTTGCTGACGATACAAAACTATATGACAAGGTTGCCAATGTTAATTTAATTCAACAGGACTTGCTAATACTACAAAACTGGTCAGATACTTGGAATTTATATTTTAATGTTTCAAAATGCCAGGTAATGCATGTTGGTAAGAAGAATATTAGACGAGAGTATTTCATGAAAATTGGAAATGATGTACAGAAAATTAGTGTGTGTGAAACGGAGAAAGACTTGGGAGTTACATTTGATAGTGAATTATCTTTTGACCTGCACATTAAAAGAGTAACAAATAAGGCTAACCAAATGATAGGAATTATCAAAAGAACATTTTTGTACATGAATAAACATACATTTTTAATGTTGTATAAGGCTTTTGTTAGACCACATTTGGAATACACAAGTGTTGTTTGGAATCCGTATTTGATAAGACAGTCAAAAATGATTGAAAATGTACAAAGAAGGGCAACTAGGTTGCTTATAGAGTGTAAAAATATGAGTTATGAAGAAAGGCTTAAGTTTTTAAAACTTCATTCACTGAAAGGTAGGAGGGTTAGGGGGGATTTAATACAGGTATACAAAATAATGAATGGGATGGATAAGCTATCAGTTGAAACATTTTTTTCCTTTCCACAAGCTAATATAACAAGGAATGCTGAAGGTAAAATATTTGTTAAACACAGAAATACTAACACAAGAGCGTTTTGTTTTTCTAACAGAATTGTTAAATTGTGGAATAAAATTCCTTTTGAAATTAAATTTACTAACAGCATTAACAAATTCAAAAATTTCCTGGACAATGACGCAGAATTCAAAATTTTATTTAAAAAAATAGACTGAAGCAGATTTGCTCAAGTATGAATATTAAGGCATGCTTTTCAGACCCCGAAGAAGAAAGCGTAAAACAAAAAAGATAGGGCGTTAAAAGGCCAGAAGGCCTAGGCTACGAGCCAGCCCTCAGCTACTACTACTACTACTACTTGAGTTAATTAGATCAACAAATTAACTGATAAGTAGTGAACAAATGTACTTTATGACATGAAAATTTCACCTTCACGACTGCTTGTTTGGTGTTGAGCACCAAATGTTTCTGCCTCTTGTCAAAAGACTTTCTTTTAAAGTCTTCTTTTGCACCCAGAGGTGGTGTCTGTATCCTGTTTCCTGTGATTAAGTTTTGCACACTACATGTTTATGGTGTTGGAAAATCCATATCCAACTGCTGTGTTCAAAGATAGACTGAACTATACAATCTTTATAAGTGCTCGATCATAATTTCGAGGGATATGAATATCATGCAGTTAACTTCATCCTTGAACAGTAGATAGAACCAGGAGTTACCAAATATGTACTAACACTTAATCACAGGAAGCGGGATATACTATTTCCAGGTTGCAAAAGGCACATTCTTCTTCACGTGAAAAAAACACTCAAAACAAAAGTCTAAAAATATCTGAGCCACTTGTGGTGGCACTGAATTAAGTCAAACAAGCTATCTTTCAAGAACATTGATATGAGATTTTCACATTATTTTTAATGGCACGGTCAGGAAACAAACTTCAGGTTTTAGTTTCAAATTCGTCACGTTCATAATAAAACATCATAATTGCACACAATGGATAAAATACTTCTCTCTCACACACACACACACCACACACATACACACACCACACACACACACACACACACACACACACACACACACTTTTGCTCACACACATGCACACTTTTCTTCTCCCCACCTCCACCCTTTTGCTCTTGCTCATCGTAACTCTTCAGCAACTGTTAAAAACACATCTGCAACATCCAACCAAATTTCTACAAGTCTGGTCAGTCAAATGGCTTTAGCACTTGTAAAAGAAGCATCTGCAACTCACAACCAAGTTCCTACAATGTCAAATTTTACATGTGTATCAGGCAAGGCTTCCAAAACTGTTTACTATTGCTGGATCAGAATAAATTTCACCATTACAAATATGAGATCATCAAATTAGCACCACTTTTGGTATCTTCTGCAACAGATTTTGGTACTCAAATTTTCAAACGACAACTAAAAACATAAGGAAAACCAAAAAATAAGTTCTTGTGACATGCCAAAATGAGTGACAGAACATCTTTGACATTAAAAATGAAAAATTTACTTTATTACTCTAAAGTTCACCTTTTTTATTCATCATTTGGGTTTTGTTTGCAGAGACAGTGTGTGTGCATGTTGCCTGTTTTACAAAATGATTGTATAATTGTATAATAATAATTACAACAAAAACAGGGGGGGGGGGATTTTAACTGGCCAGGACAATACAACAACTTTTCACAGAAATGGTGTAAAATTAGTACAGCTGTTTGCCTAAGAGTGTTACTGGATCAAATGGTTAAATGGTTGTGTCATTATCTACATATCCATGGTTCTGGTGCCTGATCTTAATCACTAATGCCTGCAGTTATTAAAAGTATTTGTATGCACATTTTTAAACAAAACAAGAAAGAGCAATTCATTGACTTTGTGAGGCAATCATACACTTAGGAATGCAACAATGGGATGGATAACTATCAGGGTGGGGAACACTTGGCAAGAGTTTCCTCTGAAAATGGTGTGGGGTCCAGGGGCCACCAGGCCCCTGGTGGGGTGCAGGGGCAACGCTGAAGCATTTTTACAATTTTCAGATGTTTTCAAGGCCTCTCCTTGAAGTTAAATGTTGTTTTTTTTCTTTTTTTCAACTCCTACAATTTCAGTTCTTTTCAATGATTTTGTAACTGTATTCTGTGCACGTTTATAGTCATACATTGTGCAACAACACTGTGTTAGAAACAAATTTATCGCCACGATTGACTATCTTTGAAAGCGACATGTTGTCCAACGCACAAGATGGCGACTCTGACCGGAAGTCAACACTACCGGTACATATCAACCCGGAAGTTGACCGAAACTAACCTAAAATGCGCAAAACTCGTCGAGGTTTTTTTTTTTTTTTCGTTGCCGATTTTTTTTCACCGCTGAATTTTTTTTTTCTGCCGCGGAAATCCTGTCGTTTTCCGCTGAAAATAACGAATCCGCTGAGAATTCCCCAGCCTGAACTATGTCACACCCGTCAGTTCACCCTTCAGTTTTTTGCTGGGTGTGGTCTCCATCTCATACTCATAGTCATAGACATATCACCCTTATGTTCAAACAGGGGCCCATGGATAGAAAGGGCAAAATGTGTTTACAAATAAGATTCCATGGGGCTGGGGTTGTCTTCTGAGATTAGCAGAGATACCAACAGTTGTGGTTTACAGAGGGGTTTTCATAGTGCCCATATGCTGCTCATGAAATGTCTGTGAGACAAGCAGAGTGATGAAATCACGTAGATGTAGCTACAGCCTAAATTTTACAGGCCCTGGTATTCAATGTGCTCATGTCTTATTGGGTGATTGGTAGCTCAAGAAACTGCTTGGGAAATCCATCCCGATATTGCAGCAGCAGTGATGACTTTATCATGCTTCTCTTGTTTGAGAATAAATCATGTTTTTGTGTGGCGTGTTCATTTTCACGCAATTCCAGCACTTGCCATGTGAAACAGCATACCAGATAATATTCTTCACTTAAATCCATAATGTCTGATGCAGGACAAACAGTACACTAGTAGTTGACAGTTGTTCCAGAGATTGGGTTTTGTTCCAAGTTCTCTTGAAGGAAAGCTAAGGATACATGGAGTTGTCTAAGTGGAAGGTGGTATTATGTTTAGTTGGCTTATCCTTAAGGTTGTGTAGTTCACTCTTGTACCTGCCAGTGACGCGGGTGAATAAAAAGGATATTAATACAATTGACAGCATTGCAAGGGGAGACTTTGGAGCCTGTACTGCATTTTCATTATAACATCAGAGACTAACAAGCTGGGACTCGTTTGCGATTCCAAGTGTCTTTCGATGTCAGACTCCACAACATTTCTTGGAGAAGAAAGTTAACAGAGAAATCTGGGTCCTTTATCTGTTTGAATGTGGTCCCGATATTGAGTAATAATCTTGGATACTGTTTGTTACATGGTCCCCCTTGAAGTGAAGTAGACCATAAAATTTGCCAACTCACTGGAGATTGGAGAGGTGGATTGAGTGTACCAATTCTCGCTGAACCAAGGAACCCACGTTTTTATTTGTAAAGGATTGTAATCTTTTGTGCCTCGGAATGGAGGTGATATGATCATTAGGGTTTTCGAAAGAGTACCAAATTTCTGGTGGGTCGACATGATGAATGTGTTACAATCTGGCCTCAAATTGTTAGCGACTTCTTGTTGATGAGATGGTAGGTTCTGCAGCATAACACTTCAACAGCCACCTGTGGAGGTACAGCAGCTGTTGACTAGAATGTATCACTCCTGGCCAATATTGTTTAAGGAAATCCTGACGAGGAGAGAGTTCAGTCTGTATCCAATTAATGCATAGTGGTAGTACTTAATAAGTCTGACTATATCCAATTAATGCATAATAGTAGTAGTTAATAAAGGTGGATTCCTTGTGCCAGAATGCTGCTTCTAGTACATCTTGAACGGAGAGAGATGGAAGGCAGCTGAGATTGCGAGGGCCCAGACTTCATGGACCCATGGATGATCTAAAAGGGAGGATGACAATCTCTTTGTATGTCCTGATGATGGCCTTAGAGAGCCACCAGTCTATGGTGGATGCTGTGATGTCTTTGGTGTATCATTTGTTAACAGAGATAAAGAGTCTCCACTGAGAGGATCTCAATGAGACTGAGCAATGCCAGTAGTATTTAGATTAAAACAGCGGACGCAGGCACAGGAGATGGTCCTTAGCTTGGGTGTCTCTGGGGTCCAGGAAGGAGACCAGACACGGAAATTTTTTCTGAAGGAATGGGTTCTGGAATCTGGTTGTTGGGTCTTGGCCACGAATTATGGTAAGACAGAGAGGTCTCCAATGCCATGAAACCCAACATCTTCCTAGGCTCCACTTAAAGAGTGGATTTTACAGTGGCAGCAACGAGGACCTGGAGGAAGGCTGTTTTGTGTGAGAGGAGAGAAAAAGGACATGCCTAATGGTTCAAATGGTGGATTCCTAATGGCGTTCAGGATGATAGCTGACGTCTAAGGCCGTTCAGGATGAAACCTAAGTCTCACCTAGAGATCCTAAAGGCGGTTTTTAGCCTCTAGGGCTGATAGACGCCCCAAAAGAAAGAAGTCGTTGGAAAGGGGGGGGGGGGGGGGGGGGCCTAAGAAGAGTAGTGCAGTTAACAGATCCGTAACCCTTAACACTGCTTGAGAACATATTCTCAGTTTGGGAGAGATGGGCAGAGAAATTTGCCAGTTCCACTGAGGATCGAGAGTGGGAAAGCACTGCACTGGAGTTGCACCAGAGGAGCTACTTCTTCCACTTGTAGAAAGACTTGGTGCCTTTCCAACCGGAAAGAGAAGTTAGAGCAGAGTAGCAGGAAGAGCTCCGACTGATGAGAGAGCCACTGATATGGCTCTGGTATATATGGCTAAGAAGGGGAAGAAGGGCTTGCCTTGTCGCTTAAAAAAACTAAGTTAATGCTGGCAGGAGCCACACATGAAAGTGAACCATTGCCAAGCTGGCACGCAAGATTCTGGAAAAGGGCTGCCTGAGCAGATCCCAGTTCCAACACAATTCTAAGGGGGGGGGGGGGGGGGGGGCTCTGGCAATAGATACTCGAGTTCTGGGCACCAAGGCTGGGAGTGCCTAAAAGGAGTGATAAGTATCATGCAGTCCTTCACCTTCCCTGCTTTTCTGATTACCTGGTGCAGGATCGGGAAAGGAGGAAATACATAGCTGACTAGCAGAGCCCAGTTCAGAGAGAATGGGTCCACTGCTAGGGCTTCTGGGTCCTGGATCAGTCTCTTGTTGAACTTCATCATGAAGAGATCAGACACAAACCATTTTCCCAAACACTTCAAATCGAGAGTTTGGTGTTTGAGGGTCCACTATCTGAATGATTGAGTGGCCCCTGCTCAGGAAGTTGGCTTTGAGTATAATGTTCAATTTCCCGATGATGTGATCCACTGAGAGAGAAATTTTGTTGGCCCTGCACCAGTGAAGGAGATCTGCTGCTGCCATGAGAAGGCAGGCGAGTGCCCACCCCCACCCTGTCTAGGACATCCCTGCTTAAAGGCATGGATCAGACAATCAGAGTTGCCTGGTGGATGTCTCAAGAAAGCTTCTCCCTGTACTACCTTTCTCGCAAAGAGCACTGAGGGAAAGGTCTGCAGTCTGCGCAATCCATTCCCCTTCCCAGAGATCAGGGCGATCATCACAAGACTATAGTTGAGCACAGGCATTTCCCCTCCGCTGTCGGTAAAGAGCCTGGAGCAGCTCCTTCCCAAGCTCTCCTGAGGGTATGTGAGAGTGCCAGCTCAAGAAAATCTCTTTTTTCTAATTGGGGAGAGAAGTGCACATCCAGGAATGGGATTCCTTCCTTAGAGGTGGAGATGAAGCTTTTGCATCCACTGCACATGATGGTAGAGATCTACCTCTTGCACTTTGTAAACAAAGTGCCCCTGGTTTCAAGCGCTGTGGGCAGTCAACCATGAAGAAACCCCGAGAACCACGCTTGGGCATCTTCTGATGGGCTAGAAGATCCAGTTCTCATTTCAATTAAATGAATGATCAGTTGAATCGATCATTAAGGGGGTGAAAAAATAATCTTGTATCAGGTTTCTTCAGTGTTGACTTGGCACACAACTAAAACTGGTCAAGAAGCAACAAAGGGGATTGCATTCAAAACTGTTTTTCTTACAAATATTTTCTGGATCATCATTCAAATTGATCATGATTTGGGGAAAAAGTCAATGTACATAAAATATTGAAGATAAAGAAATCACGGGTATGGATCAGCAGAGATAGCAGAGACTGAGTGAAAAACCTGTGATGTTGAATACTGTACTCTGCACAGGAAAAGAGCATGGCCAGGGAATAGAACAAAGAGAGTTGAACAGTCTCGTCAAGCTGGAAGGGCCCTGATTGGCTGTACCAAAATGAGGCCCAGGGATGTCATTCAACCAAAATTCTGGCCAAGACACAGACCTGAGCTAGTTGGGATAGTAATGTATGCATGTAACTTTTTGTAAGAAACGGTAATTGTACATGAAGCTTAAAGAACACCTTTTACCTACCAAACATTACCCAGGCAGGATAGGAAGTCTGACATTGTCACTAACTTGGTTGTTGGGGCAATTTGAGAACAGTTCAGATCAAACTCAAAGAAATAAATTACAGACAGACAAAATCAAGCCCATCATCAGCTTTCAGTTTCCATAAGGTATACCACATAAAACAGCAGCACTTGCCTAAATATTAAAATAATTAAATTTCAAAGCATTAAGAGCTGTTCTTATAATTTCAATGTACTGTTTTCAAGTGAAAACCAAATACAAACCAAATGACCGTAGTTTAAGACACAAAAATGATTAGAGCTGCACTACATATGTATTATTGTATACCATCAAAATCAGTACACAGATATCTAACAACAGTAACAATACATGAGTATGGGGATGATGATGATGCTTTTGGTATAAAGAGGTCTACTCTGAACTGAGACTGCTTGACAGAGCTGACGTTTCGCTGCAGAGATCCATTCTGGATTAAGAATGCTTGACAGGGCTTGTACTCTATAGTCTATACTTCCTAGTGTCTACCAGGTCCGAGTTATCCACACACCTGCAGCATTGGTCAGGCAACTGAAGCAACACCTTCAATCTAACATACATGTAGAACTATGCATAAAACATGACTATGTGTTTCTGGTCTTCTGAATCAGTGAATGAGTCCACAGCATACTAAATTCTGTACAACTACAATAGAAAATATAATTGCAGCTGAAAAATCCCACACTAGTTTTGACAAGACTGATGGGATATGAACCCACAACTGCCCAATCTTTAGTACATTGTGCTAACCACTTCATAACAGTGACCTGTTAAGATTTATCAAAAAACAAAAATGAAAATAAAATTACTAATAAGACAATCTCAACAGTAAAACTTTAAGTGGATGAGATCTTTTCAAGCAACGGTTGTCCCAATTAAATCATGTAATCATAGGGGAGCTTAATTAAGTAACATATTTTGCCTAGGATCAGAATTATGAAGACAGTGCCCATTTCACCCTTGTTGCTTTACATTCCATAACCATAACCATAACCAAGGTCAGATACCCATTCACAGATAGATGGATTAAAGACTGCACTCACTGTGACATCAGATTTCTTCAGATCAGACTTAAGCACTGATGAATAGCACCCATTATATAAAACATCAATCAGAAAGTATTTTCAGCAGAGCATTAAGTACAGAATACTATGCTCAACTGAATTAATAAAATTGGCCCTTTTTAATGATAGGGCTGACATTAATAACCATGTGCTCAGTCAGTTTAGTGGCCTTGCATTGCTGGTTATGGTCAGGCTGTTTCTGTTTGCAAATTTCTGTGAAAGGAAAAATATTGCCACTTGTCCACATGCTGTATGTGCCATGTGTGTACATGAGTGTGTGTGTGTGTGTGTGTGTGTGTGTGTGTGTGTGTGTGTGTGTGTGTGTGTGTGTGTGTGTGTGTGTGTGTGTGTGTGTGTGTGTGTGTGTGTGTGTGTGTGTGTGTGCGCGCGGCGCGCACATGGCACACACATGTATGTACATGCCTGCGTGTATGTTTGTTGAATCTCTTAGTCTGTTAGGGATTCCATACATGTGCAAATAAAGAAACCCAAAGATGTGAACACCAACAAGCCAAGGAATGAACAATCAATTATAAATAAGGAACAAGATATATGGTGAACAAGACTTATTTCTTGATACTAAACGCTCCTCTTATTTGAAGGCGCTTTAGTTTTACACAGTGTGCTCTCAAAGTCACACAGAAACTGTACTCTACACATCCTGTTATTTTACTGCCAAAAAGGAGAGTGTCTGTCAAACTTATATGGATACACATACAACATTTTGCACATGTTTCTGTTCTTAGTATGTATCACAAAGAACAAATCTGGAATGAAATAGACTGATTATGTAATATAAGAGAGAGAACCTACACACTGGTAAGTACAATTATTCAACATCTCCCCAGACTATCACTGAGCACACTGGCTGGGACTTGCTCTGGTACCCAGATAGAGCTGCTGTTAGCCTAAGGGGCTCACTAGTGTCCATTAGAAACAGTTCAACAAAACTCTGCAATGAACCTACAAAAATTCAAGAAATACCCCCCCCCCCTCCCCCAAAGTAAATTTGACATCATTATTCATCTATTGGTCTGGGTGAAAATCACAGAAGTCTGGATGGTCGTGAACATTCTTTAAGGTGTCTGATCCCTTCATCTCAAAACAAGTTGCAAATGAATGTGCAAATGTCTTAGCCTCTAAACCAACATGGAAAACTTTGATTTTATTACTATTGTTATGTTTCGTTTTTGTAAAGGCGCTTATAAAATGACTGAGAAACAAATTTTTCTTCTCTGTCACTAGTGTCAGTATGAAGTCCACTGAATTTATCACTTCATCAGTGATATATTGGGGACTTTATTAACAAAAAACAAAATTAATGGGATTTAACCTTTTGACTCCCACACCCTATCCACAAATTGCAAAAACTTAACTCTTTGACTCCCTCACCCTGCCTGCCATCTTCCTGAGAGAAGCTGGTGGACAGGGTGAAGGAGTCAAAGGGTTAAGTTTTTGCTTTGCTAGCATGGTTGACAATACAGGATGCTGGTGGAAAGGCTGCCGGAGTCAAAAGGTTAACAAAACATGAGTCAAAACTACAAAGTCCACATTTGCAGAGCGTTAAACAAGCAACTGCAACTTTGTGACACATTCTGCACAGGTTCAGATGAAAACGCCATTTTTTTGCCATTTTTCAAATCAGCGTCTGACAGGGCCTTGACATATACTGTCAGAACCGTAAGACGGATCAAAGATGAACGAAGAAATTTGGCACAGAATTACATCATATTCATAGACTGACCTTTTCTGTGACGTAATTTTCCATTTTCTGTAAATGCATTTTCAAGCTATACAGACATGGTCCCATTCTAGTATTTCTACTGGAAAGTACCCTCGTATCCTGGCAAAACTTTTCCTCGCAAAAAAATTAACCCTTTGACTCCTGCACCCTGTCCACCAGCATCCTACATTGTCAACCATGCTAGCAAAGCAAAAACTTGACCCAATGACTCCTGCAGGAAGCTGGTGGATAGGATGAGGGCATCAAAGGGTAAAGTTTTTGCAGTTAATGGATAGGACACGGATTCAAAGGGTTTTGCTTTTTTTTCTTTCTGGCTTACAATTTCTAAGGCATCAAACTATTCAAAGGGTTACAATTTTACTTTTTGCTTTTTTTTTCCTTCTGGCTTGCAGTTTCTAATCTAAGGTATCAATAATTATAGTGATCATACTGGTGTGCTGTAAAAATAGTTATTTTCAGTTATGGTCTTGTTCATATTGACGACTCCCCACATGCAATGTCATCATTAAACAGGGAAACTGCACACTTGTTTTACATCTTTTGTTTAATTTAATTACCAAAATAAAAGAAAATATCAATACCTTATCTACCTTCATGTGCTATGAACATGCTACACCCATTTTTTAATTTCACTTGAGCTTTAAGTCAGGGAAATCAAATGAATGAGTTTCTAATTTTCATACAATGCAGATGTTGCTATGTCTTTATGAGATGGTTTTGACCCTTTTTAAAAGTTACACCTATGACAGTGGTATATATATATTAATTAAATGTATGTGCTTGTAGTACACTCACTTTCTTACAGACATGAAGATAATGCAGCGTCTGAAAATTGATGTGTTAATCAGCTTGTGGTTTACAGTGTGTGTGTGAAGTAGGCATATCTGTTTGCTTGTCAATAATCTTGACTGAAACCTTGCATTTTTTTTATAAATCAGCTACTGTGAAAGAAAAAAAGAGTGCATTCCATCAGCAAAATGTATTTCATAGATAATACATTATACCAGCCAATCCATATCACGACTCAAAATTAATCTAAACTTCAATGATTTGTCTTTTTTTCCTAGGAAGATCATCAGCACTTCTTCACTGAGAGCTACAGCATGTTCCTGTTGCCTCATCCCAACAAGAGGTAAAGTTTCTACATTCCAGATCCTGAACTGCTGAAGACATCCAGAAAATCACTCCATACATGACATTCATGAAATTCTGCTTTCAATTTGTTCTGACACAAAAATCATTTAGAGACTGCAACGATTTTCTGGATTCTGATGTTCTAAACAGAGAGATCCTGTTATTGAAACACTAATAAACAATTGTAAATATGATTGTTTTCCTATTTTTGCATTAAAAAGAGCTTGAGTGTGATGGTACATTTTGTGGAGTGACGGTGAGATCATGAAAAAAAAAAATGTAATTTCCATAATCATAACTTCCTTCTTTTACTGAAACAGAAAGCTACATAACGTACATAATACATACAAAGAACATTACATTATGAGGGAGGGGGAGCGAGGTAATGACTTTTCCTGCCATTTTAAGGCCTGCCAAAAAGAATCTTTGCCAGTTTCAGTTCTCAAGATAATGTCTCTGTGCTTGGCATGAATTTAACATGCACTAATGCCATTGACGGCATTTAATGGAGACGCTTTATCTAAAATGACCATGGTACAGTTATAAGCCTGCACATAAACCCTTGGAGTTCGCAAAATCTTGTAACCGTCACCAACACACACATTCACCCTATGAGCTTGCAAGTGAAAATACCATTTGGCATCAAGTTTGCTTGCTGTCATCATGTGATTATTACACAAAACTGCATAAAAATACCCTTACAAACGTCTGAAGTAGCAGAAATTCTGTGTCATACTACACATTATCCCTTTGACTTCTGCACCCTATCCATCAACTGCAAAACTTAACCTTTTGACTGCCTATGCCTCAGGAAGCTGGTGGATAGGGTGAAGGAGTCACAGGATCAAGTTTATGTTTCGTTTGCATGTTTGACAATGCAGGATGCTGGTGGACAGAGTGCAGGAATCAGAGGGTTATGATAAATGCAGGATGAAGGTGAACAGTGTTACATCATCATTGATCACATCAAAATAAATGTATCTCAGTCTGCATGAATTTTTAAGAAAGTAGAGGGAAAGATATGTTTATGGATCTATCATACAGTATGTTTTTTGCTCAAAAAACACAATCTCACTTCTGCCATTATATATCACAAAACTGGTATGTTTCCAGATAATGGCCCTTGCGTGCACTGACTCTCACTAACTGGTGCATGAGATAGGAAGAAGAATAAACTTTTTCCTCTGGCCTCAACTGCCCTCATTATTTTCAAGTTTTGAATATAGAAAATGCGTTTTTTATTTATATCAAAATGCTTTTTCATTAACTTTTTTCAACATGCTGCTGACGGCCAGTGGTTAACAGGTCCCAAATCAATCTCTTCTTTAAAATGATGCATCATACAAAAGGGTTCTATTTCCAGCAATTTTATGATCAAAACTGAAAAAAACATTAACCAACCCAATTACGCAACACACGCTTTCCATGGCAAAATGCACTTTTGATACAATAATTAAATGCTATGTAACTGGCGTCTCAAAGCCCACAAATACACATCAATTTAAACTAAAAGACTAAATCAGAGAAAAATGAGGCCTATAATCATTTTATTTTATACACAAATATGAAAACTGCAGCAAGCTGAAAATGCTTCTTTTTCATGCCCTGACAAAAGATGGCTGCCTGTAACTACCTTCGTTAATACAATGCTTACATATCTCTCTGGATATTTATAATGAAAAAAATAATATGAAGGCCCCATGATACTAAGACTGCAGTCTGGAAACTGGATCACACTGTACGACAATAATAAATATTTTACAAACATTTATAAATTTAACTTTATCTGAACTGACTAGCCTATAGCATAGGCCTAGCCTATATAAATGCTTTTTATTTTGACATTTGAAATCCAGCGCACAGACCATCAATATGGAATCTGCAATGGACAATGTGTTTCATGTCACCAGACTGCCAATCAAAAGCACCATGCTGACAAGCAAATGTAAGGCTCTCCAGTAAACTGCATATTAATGTCTTGCACAGTATGATCAATTCAATATAAAATACCTTTTTCAAATCAAAAAAAGACAAGCCCATGCAAGGGCTTCATATAAGCTGTTTGTTACTGTTTAATATTTCAGTTTAATTTGATCACTGAACTGGCCTCTGAATAGTGATGCCTAGTTCTGTCACCAGAAATGGTCCATCAGAGGTCAAAACAACTGTTGAAATCTTATTAGCTGTAATCACTTGACAAAATGAGTTTGGTTTTTGTTGGTGGTGGTGTTGGTGTTGTTGCTGATGTTGGTTTTTGAAGGAATTTCCCTAAACTGTCATTTTGCCAAGTGATTACAGCTAGTAAGTCTATCATAAGTAAAGAAGGTTATGTCATTAAACATGTCTACAGAACACATCCTCCTACTCGGTCCTTTCCAGCCAGACAAGAATTTCTTAAGTTATAAAATTGATATATCAGTAGGCCTATGTTCAAACCTGACAGCTTCTCTCTGCCCTTTCTACAATGGTTACCAAATTTTCTTTGCACTTTCTACAATGGTTGCCCCACACAATCACTTCACTCTGTTGCATTATTTAGCCAAAGCCGGGAGTTAGCCACATTCACTGGTAGGCCCATTCAGGCCATTATATTTATAACAAAGCACAATTTTTCAGTCCGTCTGGCGTATTTTCTTTATCTTTTCAACTTTCTTCTCGACTTGTTACAATCGTAGTTTCGTGATTAACAAAGAAGCAATTTACATTTCTGTATCAGAACATTTTACCAAATGTAAAGATTCTATCCCAGAATTTATAGGATAATTTTGATAAACAGCCAGATCTGCTACATGGGCGCCGCCATCTTCTGAATTTCGTTACTAAAATTAGAACAAAGGTGGCCTTGACTTGCAACGAAGACCGGGACACGTGTAGAAAAAGAAGCAATGTATGTTCAAGACCTTTTGTGTCAGTTGCTAACTGACCAAACAGTTAACAAACCGGACAAGTAACTTAATTCCCCAAATGCTTTAAACAGACAGTATGTGGAACGTAACACACCAAACTCTAAATACAAGTATGCTAATCCATAGGGGCCTATATCTCAGCTCATGCTTGTTCAATGTCAAATGCCGACATTATCACACTTGAACAAAAATAGTAATAACGCACTAACAAGCTACAAACGACGTTTGAACTTTTTAATGTTCTAGCTTTGAAGCTCTCTACAAACCCTAGAAAAGGACTTTTAAACTAGGCCTACACGTGACTTGGTTCAACTTGCACACTTAGACTATAACATGGCGGGTGAACACGCAATGCGGCAATGCTAAGAACAAATTTTACATCCTACCTTTTTTCTTGACACGGCGTTGAACACAAACGGTGACTCTGTGGTTATAATTAATGTCACCGATTTTAAGTGTTTTAAAACATTGGAAGTGGCGTCTGTCCAAGGTTGGAAGAAACGAAATACACAAATATCCCTATATCACTCTTAGGCTAGTACACAGACACCGCACTGCTCCTGTCACATGGGAGACCCATCCAACATGGCAACCGATTTTATGACAAACCTCATAATGTGTTTACTCTATATCAAACTCTTTTATACGCACAACGAAACACGGAATCAAACTGCATAAACAAAAGTATATTTTGCTTTATTTTATAGTCATTTTCTTTCTTTTCTTATTCTTTTACTTTTTTTTTTCATTAGGCTTTCTGCACTCGGAAGACAAAACCGAATCACAACCTCGTAAGAATATCCGGAGGTAGGTAGCCTTGTTCGGCGGGCGTTGGTTGCCGCAGCATGTGTGAAGGTCGGCAGTGTGTCGGACTGAAACCAAGACGTGAAGATCTGTGAAACGCTTTTTTTCGGCACTTTTTAAATGTTTGCTATTAAAACAAAACAAATCGGCAATGCTTTGAAAACTGTCAGTTTATGAACACGATAAATTTGTATACGTATTCTTTCTCAAACCATTTATGGTGTAGTCGCTTCACCGGGCGTGGGAGCTTCTCGGAAGCCGGTGAATTTGTACTTTTGCTGACTGCTGAAACGGTGGAGGGGGAAGCTAATAAAATATTTTAAGAGCACGGTATATGGACTAAAGATGTGTAAACGAAAATACCATGAATTACCGAACTTTTCTTTTACACATCTGGGAATCGGCGAAAAGGGAAGCCAACGTTTTCACAAACCTCACTTCCGCGCTACACACAGCCCAGAGCATTTTTGTCTGAAAGCAGTCGGGTTTTTTTGTGTGTGTGTGTTTTGGGTTTTTTTTCAGTTAAAGCATCAAACACCAAAACACTATTACTCAATGATAGTAGATCAGGTTCCAATGGAACTGTTTGAAGAGGAAAAGAAGAAAGCATTGAAAACAAAAGAGGGGGGAATACCTACGCTGACTGACGCTACGATGAAAACATGAACCATGAAATATATTAACATTTAATGTCAGAGAAGTTATATAAATGAATTATAATTATAAAGTAATGTTGACGTGTATATCAAGTGGTCAGGTGCTTTCAAGCGCATGAGAGACAATTAAAAGCAGACACACGTAAATACAAGCCAACCCCTTACAGTAATAAAAAATAAAATTCCAATAATACGATGATAATAGTAGTAGCAGCAAAGACCGTAAATTTTTATCGTACTTGCCTCAGTACTCCCTTCTGTTTGCGGAAGGAGATGTATTCGCTGATTTGTTTTGTTTTGTTTGTTTTTGTTACTGGAGTTTTTGGTATCCATTTATCTTCTTTTCTGTTATTATTCTTGATTAACTGTGATGTCGTCATTGTATCATGAAAATGAGAAAAGAAGAATAAATGGGAGGGGATGAGGAATAGCATCAGTGACCCTCTTAGCGCGTTGTGTCAACACTGATTTAGGTCCTGCAAAGGGAAAGTCTGTATACACCCAAAGCAGGTGACGATCTTTTCGTTTTGCCTGTGCGCAGAATCGGATCTGCTGCCTGGGCACGGGGATCTAGTAGGGCCTGTAAGGAGAAGGGCATTCCACTCATCCAGGCTGCTCCCCAGCCCCCAACGGTCCCCCCCCCCCCCTTACCCCGATCTTTCTTTTCTTCAAGTTGTTTTCCTCAAAGATTTCTGTTTTGTTTTGTGTTTCAGACCAGTCACTTTATCTTGTTCAGTAAAAGGTCTTGTGCTTTGTTTTGTTCTGTTTTTGTTTGTTGGTTGTTTTCGTTTTAGTCATTCTTTTTGTTCTTATCATTGCAAGGGAGGCAACTGCACTTTCCATTACTTGAGGCTGTAAGAATGTGTCCATATCTACGATATGATCTATAGATATGTATACTGCAACTGGCATGCTTTTGGCAGACTGTGCTAAAGAAATGAGATTATTATTACACTTGATTTTTTGTTGTCTTGTTTTGTACTTTTGTATTGTTGTTGTCGCTATCTTGATTTTGATACCACAGAAATCATGACTGGCATCAATAAGATGGAAAAGGGTACAGTGTTTCATGTACTAACAGGTCAGCATACTGATCTGTGCGTGAGTAGCCAATTGATGGTGATGTGACTCTTACAAATGGTTCCAGTCTATTATTGTTTGTTATCAAACACAAATTTCTGTGTTATTTTGTATGGCTGTTTTTGTTTTGTTTTTTCTTTTTGTTTTTGATCTTGTCCATTGGAGTGAAGAAAGTGTGACTGAGCAGATACAGCCAGCACCAGCACTCCAACAATCTTGTATATAAAATAATGCCGCATTTCTTTTTTTGTTTTTGTTTCTGTCTGTTGGTGTGAAGAAAGTGATTGAGCAGATACAGCCAGCACCAGCACTCCAACAACCTTGTATATAAAATAATGCCGGCATTTCTTTTTTGTTTGTTTTTGTCTGTTGGTGTGAAGAAAGTGACTGAGCAGATACAGCCAGCACCAGCACCTCAACCACCTTGTATATAAAAATAATGCTGGCGTTTGTTTGCTTTTGTTTCTATTTGATATGAAGTGCGAGTGAGCAGATACAGCCAGCACCAGCACCAACACCTCAACCAACTTGTACACAAAAATGCTGGCGTTTGTTTGCTTTTGTTCCTGTCCGTTGGTATGAAGTGTCAGTGAGCAGACACAGCCAGCACCAGCACCTCAACCAACTTGTAGGCGTATATAAAAATAATGCTGGCATTTGTTTTTGTTCCTGTCTGCTGGTGTGAAGAAAGTGTGAGCAAGCAGATACAGCCAGCTCCAGCACCTCAACCACTTTGTAGGCCTATATAAAAATGATGCCGGCGTTTGCTTGTTTGTTTTTAATCCTGTCTGTTAGTGTGAAGAAAGTGTGACTGAGCAGATACAGCCAGCACCAGCACCTCAACTACTTTGTGCATAAAAATAATGCTGGCATTTGCTTGCTTATTTTTGTTCCTGTCCGTTGGTGTGAAGAAAGCGTTAACTGAGCAAATACAGCAGCACCAGCCACCTCAACCACCTTGCATATGAAAATAATGCTGGTGTTTGTTTTGTTTTGTTTTTTCCTGTCAATGGTATGAAGTCTAAGCAAGCAGATACAGCCAGCACCAGCACCTCAAACCTTGTTTATAAAAATGCTGGTGTTTGTTTTTGTTCCTGTCCGATGGTGTGAAGAAAGTGTGAGCGAGAAGATACAGCCAGCATCAGCACCTCAACCACCTTGTATATGAAAATAATAATGCTGGTGTTTGTTTTTGTTCCTGTCTGTTGATGTGTAGAAAGTGCGAGTGAGCAGACACAGCCAGCACCAGCGCCTCAACCACTTCGTATATAAAGATAATGCTGGTGTTTGTTTTTGTTCCTGTCAGTTGGTGTGAAGGTTTGAGCAAGCAGATACAGTCAACTCCAGTGCATCAACCACCTTGTGTATAAAAATAATGCTGATGTTGGAGTTTTCAATCTTATGATTTTCGCACTTGGAGAACTTTGAGCACTTCAGGTTATGCAACCTTTGGCTCTGGAGGTGTAGTTGCCAAGTTATGAACTGGTCTGCCATATTCTGAAAGACCACCAGGTAGACCCAGGGAGAAAAGATTAGATAGCTTTGCAAGGAGGATGAGGACAGAAGGGGTAAGAGATATAGTACTTGCAGCGACAAAAGGTAGATTCATATGGAAGGCTATGATCGACAGTGCCATGAGCATGGCACACATTGATGATCTTAAAATCTGGATATATGTTTATCTGGTACCTATCTTTGGTTTTAGCTTACATCATTATTCTTGATAAATGTATGTATACATGTTTCATACTGTGGTCACAGTATAAATGATGATCCATTACGATGTTAAGAGCAACGATCATATGCTTTAAACATAGAGTCCTAATCACTTACAAATCATTTTTTCTTTTTGTTTTAATGGAGGAGGGAAGTGGTGGTATGGAAAGTTGTAAGCAATGTCAAAGTGAAACGTATCATTCTGTAAATCCTTTTAGCTTATGAAGTAATTTGATGAGGCATGTTGTCAAATGCTGATGCTGAAGTCTAGCATTGCAATGTCAATGTGTTTTACCAGAGCCAATGGATTTCATAATCAGCAGCAATTGTGTTCTACATTAGCAGCCTGCTCTGAAATCATAGTTTAATGTTGTTAGTATGTCATTAATAATGAGTGACACTAGTCTATAATTTGCAGATTAATTTTTTTTTTACAACACAGAAGATTTTTAGGCCTATGGTTGTTTAATTAATTTCTATTTTTCAAGTAGGGAATAATAATTCTGACTGATTAATGGTGTTGATATGTACGTAGACTACAACAATGATTTCTTGGTCTTGGGGTTAATTTTCAAATTATAGTCATAAGATTCTCTAATGAACACTGCCAGTCCTCACAAAGTGATATACCTGCCTTTTCATGTCATAATAACGCCATCATCACCATGTAATCGAGGAATCAACCTGCATTACTTTATTCTGAAAGGTCATTACTGTTATTAAAATTACAACACATCCTGATCAAGTGAAATATTTGAGACTGTGTTAAAATGGACACTTCATATTTGAAGGGCTCACAATGTTTTTAAAACAAGAATTTGTAAAAGGCTTATGAACAATTCTTAATTTTTCATAAAAATGGTAAGTGCAGTAGGTGGACAACTCTCATTCTGTTTAATTTGTGCACAGATGAAACCTGGCTAGAAGATGATATAAACAAGTGCAGAGTCATGAAGTCTGCAGGGATGATAACAACAACAACAACAGTAGTAAGAAATGATGACGACAACAACAGCAGAGCAGCAGACACACGCTTCTCTCCAAGAGATTGAAAGACAGAAAGAAAGAAAAAAGGATGAACAAGCGTTAATGATTTTCATTTTTGAGTTATGCTCATGTAAGATGTTTATGGTATACTAATAGACAGCAAATGATCTCAGTGAATTTTTCAGCAGTTTCCTTTAGTTGTTACTGTTATTTTTGTTTGAAGCCCAGCCAACTGCATAGAGCCAAATCGGGGTTATAATAACTGTTTCAAAACACACAATACTTCAACAGAAAAAAGGAAAAAGAAAATAAAGAACACTCTGTCCAATTTATCACACATGGGATTTAAAAAAAACATATCTGAATACAAATCACCCAAAACTGCTTCCGGTGTCTTATTTCCCTAGAGCTAAAAATGGACCCTCAAAATGAAAAACAAATTGCCAATAAACAATTCCATTTTTCATTATTGCATCATTTCTATGTAATGAGGTTTTGAATTTGATCAGGATTCATTGCACATGGACAATTCCATATGCGTTCCATCCAAATCTACCAGCAATTATTTAGCAGACTCTGAGCCTGCAAAAAAAACAACTTTGCATTGGTTAAAGGTCTTGAAATAGGCAAGGGAAGAAAAGTTGAGGGATCTGCTAAACACTAAGATGACACCAACAGAATGACAGAAACATTAGGATCGCCAATTTTTCATGTTGCAGGCTGTGAATGAACACAAGAGTCTGTGGCTCTATCAAAAGAAGCAACCAGCTCCTGTATGCATAACCAGACACAAGCATTATTTAAACTCCTTTTGTGAGGCTATTAGGGCTCTTTTAGGATGAGACACAGCATAAGCAGTCATTATCATGATTATTATCATGATTCATGTGAACTATGAGCAATTTTGAACATATGTCACAATTAAAGTATGCTAGCTGTGCCATAAAGATACTTTACAAATACTGCATGCTGAAAATGTGTAACAAAAATCAAGCAATAAGCAAGCTCACAATGACCCAGATTATACCATTATACAAACTAACATGTTCCTTCCTTTATCATGAGATGTAATTGTCTATTCATTTATACCATAATGGACTGAAGTTCTGCCCATTTTCTTAATTTGTCTGACATTTTATTGGTTCGTTTTTTGTCTTATTTTTATAATGCTTGATGATCTTGTTTTCTTTTCCATTCACAATGCATTTCAATTATCAATTGTAGATACCTATTTTGCACACAATCTAGCCAGGGACATTTAAATTCCTTGCTTCTGCGGGTCATTTTCTGTTGTGTGATCAGTGTCCTTTTACCATGTGCAGCACATGATTTATGCGCAACTTTCATTTGTCTTCTTAACACAAATATCAACACAATTGGTGTAGTTCATACATACCACATGTACACAAACTCACACACTGAGACTTCAATACTTGCGTTGAAAATCAGTCAATGCATTTCCTGAAGACAGAAAATGTGGTATTGTCACTTTGGTATAGGAGCTAGGAGATATTTTTCTCCTGTAGCAACAATGTGTGACAAAAAAAAGTTTTCTGAATTTTGATTTATTCATCTCTATCTCTTGTAGAATTTTGATTCATTCATCTCTGTCTTGTACCAAGGCACTTGATTCTTTGAAACTAGTGGTGTTCTAATACAACTGCAACCAATGATCCAAAACCTTCTAGTTTAAATGAGTCTGGACCATTCTGAAGGTCTGATCATGCACCATGTCTCTCACAAAGCCAGAGAAAGGTGAATTGTTAACTATTAATTAATAGGGCTTGACAGACTTTCTGTTTCTGTTTTCTTTTTTTAACAATGCTGTCTGGCCTGCTATTATGGAAATGCAACCATATGTTTGCATTCATTTCAAACTTTTGTAGACATGATAAATTACCTAAATGCACGTGGTAGTGGCTGACGTTTCTAAATGTATACCATCTAGCGATTGACACAAACTGTGCCTGATGATAGAATTCAGAAACAGTAGCTATCTTGGGAAAATTTGGAAACAGAATTATTCATTATATTGAAGTCTCCCATAGTCAGGGAGTGGATATGACCGTGACCCTTTTGTATTTCTAGAAAATAAGTAATCACACAAACGAAAACTTTCACACATACCAAAACCAGCAAAATTTACCAACCAAACAAAAATGTTTTCCATGTAGTTGGACTGTTTTTCTGAGGCTCATTTATGTGGAGAAGTATGGACTACTTCTGTAGTAAAACACAGGCTAAAAGTTATGATGTATACTTCACATGCATGACACCAGTCAAAACTAAGAGAAAACATTACTGTTAATCTTCTCTTCTGCATAAGAAACACATCTTAAGCCTTTCACTTCCAACTGTGGAAGTAGCCGCAGTATAGGGGGGTACTGTACTGTAAATTATCCCCCTTGTCCTGGAGTTATCTGTGCTTGGATTGACAGAAAAAACGTCTGCAATAAATAGCCAGTTCATTTTCCTTCAAGAAAATATATAGTTTATTAGATAGGCTATTAGGTAATTCAATTATTTTTATTATTTTTTCTCTAATGTAACCCATTTTTTTGCAGAAAAAGTTCCGGAAGTGAAGGGGTTAAAACACATTTTGTCCTGTTCAAGTAAATATGCCAAGAACAGATGTGATGTCTTTCATGTAATAAAAAATCAAATATATACAACTAAGTACAAACAGCCAAACTAAACAGCTAGTAAGAGCAGACAACCACAATAATGTCAGAAGCCAGATCTATTTATTTAAATTTTTATATGCTGACAGGGTTATAACAGTTGATCACGTGCCCTTTCTCCCGATACTTTTCTATGTTAAAATTTCAGTCACAAACTGATACAGTGATACATTTCATTACATTCACATATATAATACACAGGCATCCATTCTCCAGACAAGTATTTTACTGCTTCACAGCGATATAATTTGCCTAAAAACAATGTATGTAAAGAAAATTTAACAATCTCATAATGGGGGAAAACAGAATTCTGGAAAAGGAGAGAAACCTTGGGAGGAAAAACAGCCTGAAATAAGATGAGAGAGAGAGAGAGTGAGAGAGAGAAAAGATTGGGGTGGGGTGGGGAAGAGGGGAAGAGAACAAACAAGCAAGGGAAATTGGGGATAGGGTAGAGGGTGCAGCAGGAAACATACATCCTCATCGTAATGTTTTTTTTTTTTTTGTGGTTATCTGGCATTTGAAAGATGCAACTGGAGGAGGACTAAGGAGCACTTTTCTGGCATCACACACTCAGAACCCGTGAACCTGAAACAGACAGAAAAATAGCATTCTATCACATGTAAACATAGTAAAGATACAAGAAACCACTACAAATCACACATCTTGCAAATCTAACCATTCACAGTAACCTAATGAAAGAAGCACAAACGCTATCCAGACCACTTGGTTTTAAGACAAAGGGCACAACTTTTCCCTCAAAATGCACAATTTCGACCAAGTGTAAACAATTACTAAAAACCAACTACAAACAGCACAGACATACAACAAACACCACTGGAAAATAACATTAACTTTTTAAACAATTTTCCTTTCAGTGAATGATACTAACAGCTGTCTTATAATTAAGGTAATTAAAGAAAGGTATGATTAGGCCGAAAAACAGTTTCCTGGAACACTGTAATTCACTTACAAAGTTACATAACATACTCCACCCTTCTACATAGGTTCAGAGCTACATGTAGTCTTTTTTTTTTTTTTTTTTTTTTCTCTACTGGGAACACTGGTTATGGGGAAAACACAAAAACAGCCATGAACTAACACTACACCATGAAACTTTCACCTCAATCACTATTCTGAAATGCATGTGATTCTGGAAACTCCATCACACAGGGTCAATTGTTATTGTTTTTGTTCAAAGCCCAGCCAACTGCCATATCAGGGCTATCACCATTTCAACACACACACAATACTTCAACAGGAGAAAAAGAAAATTAAGTACACATATCAATGCATTTCCACACATAATCTAAGGAGATATCCCTGACATTAACCACTCCGTTCAATTTATCACACAGGGGATTTAAAAATATACCTGAATACAAACTGAAACATAAGGACTCTAAAACATTATATAAAAACAGGTCTAAATTATCCAAAATTGCTTTCACACATTTATTTCCCTAGAGCCAAAAATGCACTTACTACATGTACCCAATTATCGATCTTAAGAGAAAGTATGCAGGACTTTATCGAATACAAACAGGTGAATGAACTACTTGCAGAAAATGATAGCAAGAAATGACAGAATGGATACTATTTACACTGAAAGAGCCTCCGGCATCCCCACGGGAGAAATAGAGAGCTTGGAAATTTCTTAAAAAGGAATTCATCACACTCAGACAATTCCATATGTGCTCCATTCAAATCTACCAGTAATTTTTTAGCAGACTATCTGACCTATGCAAAACCATATGTACTGGCAAGATCTTAAAATAGGGAGAGATAGAAAGATATATGAAACACTATGCTGACATCACAAAGTGATGAAAATACTCAGATGAGCTCTGAACAGGCCAAGTTTTAGTGTTGCAGGTTGGACTGAACTCGAGATATCAACTCTTGACTTGAGTCCCCAACCAGCCAGTGAGCAAAAGTAGCATCCCTGGATTAGCGAAGGTAAACAACTGCTACAAAACTGTCCCGAGTGTCACAAAAACAGGAACGCTTTTCCTCCCTTGACAAAAGCATGTCAATCACAGGAGGGGAAATGATGGTAAAAACTGGAAAAAAGGTGAACACAATGATGGATACAAGTTTGGACGGGTGAATCTAATCAGAAAATCATTCCCTGAGAAATTCAGAGTTCTTCCAATAAAAAATAAAGTAAAACATTTCAACTCTATCTCTGATCCTTCAGTGTATGTCCCATTTAGATCATCCCATCCTATTTAGATCATTTCAAGCAGTCAATTCAGATCTGATGACAAAAATTGCTCTAAAATGCCTAAAAATTCTATAATCTTGATCATATCTTGACTTCTCTTGTTTGTGACTGCTGTGAACATTTCTCCAGTTGTAGCTGAAATTACAAGTATTTTCTTGAGTACATGTGTCAAGCTGTAGCTTTAACTTAATGAAGTCGTTTTGGAGATGGCCTGTTCAATCAAATGTGGGTGGGTGTTAATGACAAAAGATCAATTGTACTGAGATCTTGTTTTCAAAGCTGGAAGAGACTTTCATTTTCTTCAACTCCCAAAGCTCTCTAGCAGACGATATTTTGCCTGTAAGGTCTATTCTTACAACCAGGTATTATGTCGAAAAAGTTTTGTCCAATGTTGTATGAGCAGTCTCAAGGTGAGTGCCAGAAAAATACTCATTCTACAGTGACAACACAATGCCCATAAAGCCAAGGTCATAGCGACTTTTCCACAGGTGCAATCCATTCAAGTTCTCCTTCACCCACCCTACAGTCCTGACTTAGCCCCACTCAACTTCTGGCTGTTTCACCATCAGAAGCAGAACCTGGCAGGCAGGACATTTTCGTGAATCCAGAACTATGTGGAAAAGCAGTGAAATCACATCTTCTTACTACAACTACAAAAACCACTGGAATCCTGGCTGAGAAGGCCGGAATTGTGTGGAGAGATGACAGAGTACTTCATCATCATCATCAGGTGCCCTGCCGCATGGCGTCTGGTGACCATGGACTTCCAACCATCTCTATCTCTCGTTGCCCCCAGCATCTCCCCCACCCTCTTCATCCCCAGTCACTCTGCAAGTCCGTCCAGCATTCTCTCCCTGGGTCTACCTGGTGCTCTCTTTCCCTCCAGCTTTCCCGTTGTGACCAGGTGCTCCAAATCCCCCTTCCTCATAAAATGGCCTACAAATGTCTTTTCCTAATCTTCCTTATGAGTGATCTATTTGTGTCTGCCTCCATCAAGACTGTCTCATTTGTTTTCTTTGCTGTCCATGGAACTCTCAACATTCTTCTGAGAAACCACATCTCGGCTGCCTTGATCCTGCTCTGGCTTTGCTTGCTGACTGTCCACGCCTCGCATCCGTACAACAGTATTGGTTCTATATAACATTCAAGGACTCTCTTTCTGATGTTAATTGATAGGCATTTGTTGGTAAGAATGCTTGTCATCTTCTTGAATGCTGTTTTGGATTGGCCGATTCTGCCAGCTATTTCCGATGTGCTTTTGCCGTCTGATGAAATGACCGTTCCCAGGTATTTGAACTTATTAACCTGTGTCAAGATTGTGCCATTTGTTTTTATTTTGCATGAGGGGATTTCATGTTTTTTACTGATCACCATGACTTCAGTCTTCCTGCTGTTTAGTTCCAACCCCTTACCTTTGTTTTCTGTCTCTAGTATATTCACAAGGTTTTGTAGGTCCCTTTCATTTTCTGCAATTAGCACGGTGTCATCTGCATATCGAATGTTGTTTATCATTTTCCCTCCAACCTTTAATCCAGGGTCTTCTTCTAGGTTTCTCATGATGTTTTTGCTATATAGTGAAAACAGATCTGGTGACAAAACACAACTCTGTCTGACTCCTCTTTTGATGTTTTGAAAATAGCTTATATTGTTTTCTATTCTCATTGCAGCTGTTTGTTCCCAGTACATATTCCTGATTATTCGTAGATCTTTTCCATCAACATTGAGTCTCTCCAGTTGGTTGATCAATTCATCATGTCATACCCGATCGAAAGCCTTGGTATAGTCAACAAAGCATAAATACAAATCCTTATTCATCTCATTTGACCTCTCTATGATAGTTCTTAGGATATATATGGCATTAATAGTTCCTTTCCCCTCCACAAATCCACACTGTTCTTCTCATTTCTCTTTTGATTCTATTCCTTGTCCTCATGATTATTCTTAACAGGATTTTTGTTACATGACTCATCAAACTGATTGTGCGATGGAGTTCGCATTCTATAGCCCCTCTCTTCTTTGGAAGTGCAATGAAAATTGATTTTGACATATCTTTGGGGATTTTTCCAGGTCATAAATTTCATTTAGGAGGACTGTTATTTTTTCTATGCCAAATTCCTCCAGGGCTTCAATCATCTCTGTAGTAATGTTGTCTGGTCCTGGGGCTTTTCCTGGTTTCATCTTTTTCAGTGCTGCTCTAACTTCATCTTTCATTATGGGTCGTCCTTCAAAGTTCTTTTTTATAATGTGTTCTTCGTTTCTGTCATCCTCAAAAAGGTCTTTAATGTACTCTCCCCATCTGTCTAATATTTTGTCTTTTTTCCATGATAAGCGTGCCATCTTTCGATTTTAAGCAACCAGTTGATGTGCATGTATTTTTCCTGTGGACAATTTCTTCAATTCGTCTGTACATACCCTGAGGATCCATTTTGTGTCGTTCTTCTATCTCTTTGCATTTTGTGTTCAGCCAAGCTTCCTTAGCTTCATTGCACCTATACCTGATTTCTTTGTTTATCTTCCTGTATATCTCCTCATTTCTCTTTGCCTTCCTCCTTTCCTCCATCAGGCCCAAAATTTCATTAGTCATCCAACTCTTTTTTGCTTTTCTATTTGCCTCAGGGATTTCTTCACAAGCTTCATTTATAGATCATCTCAACTTTGTCCATTGTTCCTCACTGTCACCAACGTCTTCCAGAGCACTGAATTTGTTTTGAACATGTACATTAAATTTTTGACGTATCATTTCATCAGACTTTAAGAGTCCAAGGTTTAGTTTGATGTTGCTTTTGGTCTGTTTCCTTTTCCTCAATTTCAGCCTAAACCTTCCCACTACCGGATTGTGGTCACTGTTGCAGTCTGCGCCTGGTAGTGTTTTTGCTGACAGTAAAGAATTTCTAAATCTTTTGTTGATCAGGATGTAGTCAATTTGATTTTTGGTATTATCTTCTGGACTCATCCAAGTCCATTTTCTTCTGTTAGGCTGCTCAAACCAGGTGTTTCCTACTATGAGCTCATTCATCTGTGCCCATTCTACAAGCTTCCCCCCTCTTTCATTTTGTGCACCAAGGCCATGAGGTCCAACTATATCCTCCACCCTATCCTGTCCCACTTTAGCATTAAAATCTCCCATTATGACTGTAACTTCTTGTGATTTACATTGGACCTTGGCCATCTCTAAAACTTCGTAGAAATTGTTGATGTCTTCCTGAGCACTTGCGGATGTTGGTGCATACACCTGTATGATGTTGATATCAAAAGGTTTGCCTCCGAATTTGACCAGTAAAACTCTGTCGGACACTGCCCAGTATCCCTTAACTGCTTTTGATTTGTCTTTGTCCATTATGATGCCTACTCCTCTTTCATGTGAATTACCACCAGAGTATATCACTGTATATTCCCCTGATGTTATCATGCCTGACCCCTTCCATCTCACTTCCCCCAGTCCTAAAATACTAATGTTAAGCCTTTCCATCTCCATTTTGATGTTGTCTAATTTACCTTTCTGTAGCATTGTTCTTATATTCCATGTTGCTATTTTGAATTTAATTTTGATTTTGGTCGCAGTAGCTGGCTGACGGTCTGGTGTCACCTGCGCCGCATGACAATCCCTACCGGACGAAGGTGCTCTGCAGGAACACCTACTGACGTCATTAACTTTCTTCTTTTTCTTTCTCCTGTCCATGGTTTTCCTGGGGAAAAACTACGATGGTGGTTTCTCCTTGCCTTCCATCGGTTTTTTTTTTTAGGGTTAACTCCCTTAGCCTTACTCTCCCCCGAGATGTCCACAAGGCAGTGGAGCTATTTACCCATAGCTTGGGGATCTGGTTCGTGGGCACCAGGGCGTGTCCACACGCTGATGGGCCTGCATGCCTCACGTCTGGGGGCCAGACCTCCTCCGAGTCCTACAAGATTCAGTCTGAGTCCGTGAGGTGCTCAGTTACCGCCTGTCGCCACGAGGAGGCACAGCGTAGGGCTTGCTGATGGAGAGGCTATGTACTGACAGGAAGAGACTTACACATTGCTCTTCTTTTCGCACAGCAGTGCTAGCCAGCGGTGCAGGCCGAAGCCGACACACTAGATGCATCACATCTGCCAATATGACAGAGTACTTGAAAGACTGAAAAGTTCACATACACTGGACTTAACACTTTTGTTTTGTGAAGTAAGTGACAAGACTTTTGGATCAGCCCTCATTAAGGATCCACCCACAAACACCTGAATGATTATTTATAAAATGATGATCATACTTTGTTGAGAAATAAAGAGCAACACAAAGATGCAGGCACATCTTGAGCTTACCTGAATCATCCTGATATCAACCAAGGTAAAGATGATTGATAAGTAATGACATTGTATCATCATAACGATGAATAAAAAGACTATACTCTAATAACGTACCTTGACAAGGTCACTGGTCGCAATTCCAACTGTTGTCAAAAAGACTTTCATGGCATCACGCTTGTCTCCCTGCAGCTGAATAACCTCACCATACTCGGGATGTTCCACTACTGTACCATTGCAGTTGAAGTCCTAGTGGTCAAGACAAAGAATTGTTTCAATCAATAAATCGTTTTAAGACTACTGACAAAGATCAAAACAACAGTGTCAGTACTGTCATTATTCAGAAACAGTATCAGCAGGATATTGTCAAAGTTAAAATATAAATGTAAAAAGATGAGATCTTACCCAAAGCCAAGAACATAAGCTAGTTTCTCATGCAGTCTTGGTCAGCTTGTTTGCTCTCTTACATGCGTGTGTGCGAATGTGTACGCAATTGTGCATATATCTGCATGTGTCTTTGATAAAACTTGGGCTAAAAAAGTAAATGTGGCCAAACACTGAATATATGTGAAAATCCAGTAAGCCATGTAAGTGCTCTATGTTTATGGAAACATGAACATACCCAGCATGAACACCCCTGAAAATGATGTATAACTACCCATCAAACATGGAGCAGTATCATAATGCCTGCAATGTATGGGCTAAACAACCACACCAATGTTCATACATGCATCAGACAACACAGCTCTGAACACAAAATGAAGCACATGTACGGATGGAAGTTGGCCAAAAAAAAAACCAGTTCATCATTAGAACTTCTACTGCTTATGAGTAAATTTGTCCCACTTTTGTGCAAAGATGCAAGCAAACAAAAAGCCCTTGATTTATATTTGAATGAGTATGGAATAATAGTTGGATCAAAGAAATTAAATCTAATAGAAACGTCATGAACTAATCAAGAATTTGTCGGTCATTTGTCATGGAAAAAAAGACCAGATGGAAAAGCCAAGAATTGAAACACATGGCAGTGCCAAACAAATCTTAGGTACCGCCTGTGATAAGGGTGAATATGGAAGCCGGCATCTTTGAGGTTGATGAATGTAGCTCAGTCGCCTTGCCTGATGGAGTCTCATCTGGAAGAGGTCTCCCTCTTGAAATGTTCTTGGCAAGGAATTTGTTCAGAGAAGCATGGTTAGTCACAGTATGCCATCCACCCGTCAACTTGGTATCTACATTTCCATGTAGAACCTAAGCTCACAGGTGGGTGAGGGACAGTTCTGTGATTGCTTCCTTAAGAGCTGGTATATATCCTGCTCTAGCAATAGTTCCTTCTCCAAACTGCTTCGAGACTAATCTTGCGCTAAGTGTGAGTGTGACGGGCTAAATTCCCAGTTGGCCAACTAGGAGAGACTGGAAGTACAGGATCAGCTTCAGCACACCCAGCTTCTGGGACTATAAGCATTTATAACAGGGCCCCACTTTCCACACAGGACATGGAAGCCTCCTAAAACTGCATCCCTGTAGACTGGGTTCAGGTCAAAACCGGAAAAGGACACTTCTAAAAAGGACACTTCTGGCTGTGACCTGACCTTTCCATGATCTAGGACCATGGGATCCTGTTTAAGGTCAGCTCTGCGTTTTGGGAAGGGTTGGGTATACTGCCCAAAAACACATGAAGGTGGGGGTTGTTAGCTCAACGAACTGAATGATCCTCAGCAGTCAGCCCAGAGGCTTTCAAAAACTCATCCTGCCTAGCCACGATAGTGTTGAGTCAGAGCCTAGACATAAAAGTCCATGGCTTACATCAGGTAGCCACACTGCTGCAACCTAGGAGCTGCAGCCTAGCAGTTCTGGAGCTTTGGGATCCGGAGACATCAGGCAGGGCGTTCTGCTCCAGCAGAATGGAACAGAAGCCCTGCAGAAACACATTTCCTGTTGAGTAGGCCAGTAAAATGTGGCGGGCCATTTGTCCCAATCTGTTCAGATGGACTGTCCTACAGAAACTCTGGGAAGCCAGCACAACTGATCTTCCAAAGGGACCTCAGCCAGCTTGAAGAATGAATCAGGGTAATGGTTCCATAAAGTTCTATAGGAAGAAACATTCTGGAACTTACCTACTGGCACAGGCAGGGCCTGCAGTACAGGGGAGGAATCTCTAGTGAGCCTTGTGCCAGTTGTGCAGCCTTGATCTTGGCATCCACTACATGCTGGAGGTTTGATCCACAGCAGGCTCTGAACAGATGACTGAGACTCCTAGAAGTAGTGGCACATTCCTGGTGTATAGACTGTTTGCGGCTCGATCCACATGACTTAGTCTGGGATACTGGTTTTCAAGAACTCCATGACTGATCTAATTACCTCAAGGGAATGACCTTCTCTAGCTTATATGTCTCCAAGCAACTGCAAGGCTAATGCAGGGATGTCAAGGAAGTCTGAGGCTGGCAGTGATGCTTTACTCCAGGAAAGGCTGTGCCTCCTAAATCGACTCAACCCAGTACCAGGGGAAAAAGAATCTCAAGCCTGCAAAGGGAGAGGCTAAAGATCATTTGGGAGATAACAAGAATCCTCTACTGGCCCACTACTCAAATAATGGGCACAGCCACGCTGGAGAGAGCTTTAATGCGTCCTCTGAAAGTGACCAGCATGTGTGGACCACTGGTCAGCCTCAAATTGGTATGGTGCTCCCCTGCAGAGGAGTCGTAGAATCATTGCCAGGCAGGCAGGTGTACACTTGCCCAGCTTGACAATGGGGGCCTCAAATTAAGGCATCACCACTCTTGAGCACAGAATGAACACCCAGTCATCTCTATGAAAGCTCTCCGGCTAAAAGGGGCACCCAACCAAGAGGTAGTTGGGCCACTGGACCCATGAGTACAAACAGGGTCATGCCACTTCCCAGGATGGCTAGAAATGCAAGTGAAATCATGTCAGAGCAGACCTGCACTCAAATCTCTTCCCAAGCTGACCAGGAATAAGGTGGCACTTGAGAGTGGTTGTTAGGCAGAGATACTCCCCCATGACAATCTCTCCCCTTGGACAGGATAAGAGATGCATGTCAGTGAACAGACTGTCCCTCATCCAACAGCGTAAGGCCCAGGTCTCAGTCTCCTCCACTCTGAGTCTGGGTGTTCCAATGCCTGGTCCTGAATGCTAGAGGTAGTCTGCTAGAACTAGCAAGCAGACTGTTCAACAAATGGGTGATCCAGTTCTCAACTCCTGACTTAATTCTACTAAAACCTGCACAATGATCATGTCAATGAGGGGGAAGCAGTTCTCCTCTCATTGAACTCAGCAGAGAGACCTGCTTCTAACTGCCTGACCTGAAAACAAATTGTGCAGGGAAGAAAGAAACAGCAGGGCTTCCTGAGGGCCATGTTCACAACCTATTTCTCCTGAATGGATTGCAGAGCTGTAAACCACTAAAACAGTCACATTCAAGAGCTGCACCATACCTGTCCAAAGTCTTGGAAGATTCGGTAGAAGAAAGTGTACAACTCTACCTATTTTTGTCATTTCTGAATCTCGGATGAAGGAGCAACAAGATCATGCTTAGAAAGTGACAGAGCAGTTTTGTTCCTGACAGAGATAGGCCAATCTTGGATTGAACCAAATTCCTCCACACTGCCTTGATGATCGACAAACACCAGTTGGCCTGAAAGTGTGGATTTTTCACACAACATACTCATCTCATCTTGAGATAAAAAATCTCTGATCCACATTTAAACCACTCATTGTGGTTGAAAAAAATGAAAGATCAATGAAATAAAGGCAAATTGTCAGAGACAGATTAGCAACAACAAAAAAATGTACGAATTCCAAAACAAGTGCAACTGTCCACATTCAAGCAAACAAATCAAAAAAACACAAAAAATAGAATCAGAATGGATATTTAATACTACTAGACAAGACGGCACAAATTCACAGCCAACTGGCTTTTGTCAGGTGTAAACTTAGGACAACAAAGACCAAATATAACAAAGACCAAATATCAAACAGCAAATAAAAAAAAATTGGGGGAAAAAAGGGCAAAATGTCCCCACTATTTCATACAGTATGAGAAAATGCTAATGTAAGGAATGTAAAAAAGGAGATGCGCAAGGCACAGCTTTAAATCCTGAACATTTTTTCAACAGACGTCATGACCAGAGAATAAAAGACAATGATCTATGACCAGGCTATCTCAGCATGGACAGCACTGATTGGTTGAGGAATAACCTGGGCCCAAGGGTGTCTACTGACTGAAATCTGGCCAGATGGCATGAACTACTGGGTTTGGGTGGCACTCTGATCTGTATGGTATATGATACTAAAATGGCCTGATGGTACACACACACACACACACAAAAAAAGGTCTGATGAAAGTGATCCTCAGTTCTAGAGAAGAATCATACTGGGTGCTGCTGATGTGTTCTTGCATAGATAAAACTTCAGTCTTCACCCCAATGTATTTCAGATAGGTCTGAAATGAAATATCAGTGCAATGAACATTTAGGCTACACACTCAATGCTGACTAAAGAGTAAAGCAGTGCCCCCAGACATTACTTCTATTTTGTCTGTATTCAACTTTAGATAGTAGTCTTTATTCCTGACAACATTTTTCTGTATTCAACTTTAGATAGTAGTCTTTATTCCTGACAACACATTATCAATGCACATCTGAACACAACTCTGAACAGAGGAAAATTATTCAGTGAACAACTTTTTGACAATTCTGCATCATCTGCATACTTGTAAAAATCAGAGTCATATAGTATAGATATACAGATGTATACCAATTTTTATATAAAGTATTAACACGTTTTGTGAATGAAGTTTTCCCCTTGTGAAAAGATGAAGAAAGATGAAGAAAGGAAGTAAAAGGAAGTAAAAGGATTTTTGGGCTTTCTTTTTGACTGTTTTTTCCACCAGTCCACAGACGAAGATGAAGAGAGAAAAGCTTGGATACTTGGGCTGACTAGGTAGTGGGCTGGATCCTTGTGCGATTCCAATCACAACTGTTACTGAACCATGCTTTTAACATTTTTTAAGACAGTGTGTGTGTGTGTGTGTGTGTGTGTGTGTGTGTGTGTGTGTGTGTGTGTGTGTGTGTGTGTGTGTGTGTGTGTGTGTGTGTGTTGTGTGTAAGTGCGTGTGTGTGTGCGTGACCTATCAATCATCACACCAGGATGAGACAAGATGAATAATTCATAGATCACAAAATTCCTTCACATTTGATGAAATCAGAAATACAACACCCTCCATCAAGATATTTGTACAAGAAATAGAGAATATCAAATTAGTTTATTAACCCCTCCCTATCACAGAATAATTGCATTTTGGCATTACTCAACTGTGTGCAAGGGGAACATTTTGCTTTTTTTGGTAGGTTCACTAATTTGGTTACTGCTCTTTTATTTATTGAGATATCTGTTTAGGATTTGATGTTTTTTCCCTTATTACTTATATTTTGGCTATGACGTAATACCACAATAATCTGATTTTGTTTGTTTGGTATGTCAACAGTTGACGTAATATTATAAACTTTCTTTTTAAATGTTAGTTTAATATGAATGACTCCAAAAGTCCAAAAACTGGTTTTTGAATATAATGAATATCAACGCAAACATCCGGTACTCACATTACAGACAGTAACTGTTGTTCTGTGTGATAATCCATAACTCACTGGGGATAATACAGTCCAAATACAGAAGATTTCTTCTTCTTTGTTAAGTTCTTCAATCGTTTACTGCTTATTCATTTATAAAGATATCTCTTTAAACATTTGACATGTTTTTCCCTTTATACCCTTGGTTATGATGTGTTATCATAATAATTTGATTTTGTTCATAATTGGTATGGTAAGAGATGATATAATGAATATCCCCCCCCCCCCCCCAAAAAAAAAGAAGTTTCAGAACATTCACACACACACACACCGCTCAACATAAAACCAACAAAAGATTCCAAAAACTGCTTCTAGTGTAAGCAAAATCTGCAGTTCATATTAATTACTGACAGTAAATGTTATTCCATGTGATGATCCATAAATCACTGAGGGCAACAGTCCAGGTACAGATGAACAGTATGGATACTCATGAACAAACAACAGTTTCTGAACATAAGCACACACCAAGACACCAAAAAAGAATAGGTTAATACAAACCTTACCTTTTTACAAACTTTGACCATCTTCTTGAGATCAAATTTGGGGTGGATTCCCTGAACTGTGGTTAAGGTCTTTCTTCCATTTCTTTGCTGGATACGGATGTGTATCAGACCTTCCTGCTGCCCTGATCCTCCACCAGCATTGTCATCAGTATCGGCAAAAGGATCTGAAATTATATCAGAAAACAGTGTAAATCCTGCATCAGCATTGTCATCAGTATCACTATCAGCGAAAGGATCTGAAAATAGCATAACCGTATCAGAAAACATAGTGTAAGTCACAAAAAGTGTTATAAATACTAGCCAATGTTAAAAGCAAGGGTGCAACTTAGAAAAAGTATAAAAACTGAAAGGGGTCCACGGCAGCTGCCCCGTAGGGGCTCTGGGCTATATGCCTCCCAGATGCTGAAACTTTTTCAAAAAACGGAAATTCTGTTTCTGACTCTTTTGAAAAAGCGGATTCCGTCATCAAACGGAAAAAGTTGCATCCATATAAGTTATATTATAAGTGTCTACGAAACAGACAAGGATGAAAACAGAATTAGAACACATTTTAAATAACAAGGTAAGGCATGCAAATTTTCAGCCAACTGGCCTTTGTCAATCAATCATAAATGTAAGACTATAAACAATAAACATATATAAAAAATTTAGTGGAAAACAGGAAAACGTCTCGTGGAGCCAACTGAATCAGGAGTTTGTCCGAGTAAGGCAATTTTATACACTCCACTCAAACACAGCATAACCCAACCATGATCTGATAGACCCCTTGATGATATTTACACAAACCCAACAAACACAATAAAGAGACGCTCCTTAAAGTGAAATGAAAGATGTGGCCTTGATTCTGTAGTGTAAAACTACAAATGGAAAACTCTGTCACCTTAAGAATTATGAGTAGTCAGGCCAGATTTATATGTTGCAACTTTAGAAATTTTTTCAGCTTTATTTTCACCACAGCCCAGCCACATTTTACTTATTAATTCCTAAAGGTAAAGGACACTTTAACAAAATACTGCACTTTACCCAGTTGTGTACTAAAATTCAATCAATACTGATTATGATTTCTGGCAATTTTTCAAATTAATTAATAGTATATACTTATATTATAATACTGCTGTCACTCTGTTATGTAAAGTGCAAACCATCCAACCAAAAAAACAAAATGGATATGTTGTTGATTTTCCTGTCATGTGGATGATAACAGAATTCAGCAAGGTGGTATGTGTATACATGTATGTGTGTGTGCGCGTGTGTACGTGTTTGTGTACATGTGTATGTGTGTGTACGTGTGTGCGCGCATGTGTGTGTATATATATAGCCTATAAGGACTGACTGGAGTTTGAATTCCAACAGGTCACAATGTCAACCGTGAATATGATGAGAGGAAATTGGTCTTCTTAAAGGTTATCTGGCTCAGAAACGTACTCTCTAACCCTCTGAGACAGTAACCTGGGTTATCAGGAATTTCCAACCTGACTCTCAATCAAATTCCCAGCTTACTGGATACACTGTAAAACACTCTCAAGGATGAATTAATAATAAACTGGCCATCAGAATATAGTGACATTTTGAATGTGGTAGGCAAATGATTTGCAAAGAGTCTGTGCCATGTGTTAGGAATTCAGTGTCTTCAGGACTTTTACTGCGCAACTTTTTTTTCATCATGAAGCAAAAATCCACTTGAATCAGGATTTCAGGAGAGAAGAAGCAAAGGTATCAGCTGTTCACAGTACTGGGACTAGATGAAAAGAAGCTTATTTAGAACAATTTTGAAAACGCCCCCAATTTTTATGAGTTTCTGTGCAGTGTTTTTGATGTAATCTCTATTTCAATGCATCTGTGTATTTTTTCACTTTTTGCTGTAGAGCAATTAACTGGCAGACTCCATGAGCCATGCAAAATTCTATGCACTGTCAAGTCAAGATCTTGAAATGTTTTACAAGTCTCTGCAACCCCACTGCAGAGGGACTTTTTTTTATGAAACAGTATGCCAACAACAGCATAAAAATGGATACTTTCAGATGGGCTGTTAACATGCCAATTTTTAGGTCTCATGTTGCAGACTGAAAGATCTCCAGTCTACAGCTCTATCAAACCAACCAACAAACCAGCCAGTGTAAGAAAAAAATAATGTGGCTTGCCCAAGAGTTGACCCTACAACCCATTCATTACGAGCATGAGGCTTTAATAGCTGTGCTAATGGGCAAAAAATCAAAACCAAAAATTTTTAAACCAAGAAAACGGAAAGCAAGGCCCACAAGACGAAGCAACATGAAATAAAAGCATGGCTTGCTGAAGGGTTGCACCAACCACCCCTGCATTAACCCTTTGACTACCGCACCCTATCCACCAACTACAAAAACTTAACCATTCAACTCCCTCACCCTATCCACCAGCTTCCTGCCCGTGGCAAGGGTGAGGGAATCAAAGAGTTACTTCAGTGCTTGCTTTGCTAGCATGGTTGACAATGCAGGACGCTGGTGGACAGAATGTGAGAGTCAAAGGGTTAAGAGCATGGTGTTCTAACAACTATGCTAATGGGCTACTGTCAAAGAGTTTAAGAACCCTAGCAGGTATACACTAGCCATCTTGTAAACAGTAGATAGATTTTAAAAAATGTAAGATAATGACTGCTTGGAACCAACTGCATATAAGGCAAATGGATATCATAGCCCCAGAGGATAAGGATTGTTTCCCTTGCAAAGGTAAGAACGAATAGAAATGAGGTGATATAAAGAGAGAGAGAGAGAGAGAGAGAGAGAGAGAGAGAGAGAGAGATACAGATATAGAGACAGAGTTGACCTTTTACTCTACAGAAAGACTTGGCTGGGTCTTCAGCACTGCTACCGAATCATTAAGTTTTCTACAACTTTAATTGGTTGTTTTATACAGTCTCCCTCAAAAGTTTCTGTTTTGTATTGTATTTTCCACCAGTTTATTCTGTCCAGCACAATTACTAGAATTATAAAATGTCACTTGAGTCTGCCCCCCATGGCCCATCCTCCCCTTTATAATTCATTATTTGCCTCACAAAGTAACGGAAATCGAAATATGAAAATTATGATTGATTCATCACCATCTAATAAGCATTATAACTAATCAATAAGCCTAAAACAATGTTAACTCATCATACTGCCGTCAGTTTTTTTGTTTTGTTTTTTTTACTTCGGGACGAACTTATGTTAGGTGTCTGGATTCTATCATCTACATGCGCAAATAACTGATCTGATTTTCTTCAGTCGAATCAGTGCACTGGATCAAGTGCTGTGAGTATGACCAACGGCAAGAAGCATAACAACAACAAAATTACCGAATCCTTTTAAATTTCCAAGTTCACTGGTCGTCATTGGAAGCAGTCTAAAGCCAATTCAAACAGAGAAATATGTTGATAAACTTTCACGATCTCCTTTCACCGACTTCGTAGTTTAAAAGCTCGTGGTGTGCAAAGCTTCCGGTTGCTAGCCATTTAGATTTGAGAGTAAGCAAACATTAATCTCTGGACTCTCTTCCTCTTTGTAATTCCCAACTATGCATTAGATTAGAAAAACGTCGAAATCATGTGTCTTATTTATCTTAATGCAATTTGAAAATTTAATAAAATAACATTTTAACTCGAATCGGGCCGTGGAGTGTAATGTGAATTCCAAATAAAAGCTGGTATAAAATAAGGATTCAGAGCAACGTGTTTCTGCTCCGCGCTTTTGTTCTTTCTCACCTGGGCTATTGCAACGCTTTGCTTGTTGGTTTTCCAAAGTACCTTACTGAAAAAAATCCAAAACGTTCAGAACTATTATGCTCACCTTGTCTTTCGCTCTCCCAAGTTTGACTATATTATCCCTCTTCTTCAGCTTTCGCGTTGGTTTCCTGTTAATTAATACCAGAATTGATTAAAGATTTATTCTCTAGGTTTGAAAGTAATAGAATCTACTGCACCTTTTCCTCTCTGACCTATTAATCTGTACAGTCCTTCCCGTCAGCTTCGTTCCTCATCTGATGAGTTTTCCATCCTTGTAAAGTACGAATTAAAATGTTTGATCAGCCTGCTGTTTCCTACCAAACCCTTGCTATTTGGAACCAGCTCTAGTCTCTGTTAGACATTCACAACACTTACAGTCTTTCAAAACCAATCTGAAGACCCTTTATCCCCAAAATAAGGATATCTTAAGTTTCCTTCCTGCCTCAGTTCCCTTCATATTATACCATGGCAGCTTTTCTTCTTTTTCTTTTTCTTCTTCTTCTTTTTCTTCTCTCTCTTTCTCTCTCTGCCCCCGCTCTCCCATTTGTTTTCTTACACGCATTACATGGTCTGTTTTGCAGTCTGTCATGTGTGCATAACGCATAATGATGTGTTGTTGTGGTATTCTTATTGTTAATTTGCCTGTAGTATTTGCTTCTGATAAAAAAAAGTGTTGGATCTAGTGTGTTTCGTACTGATGAAGTATGTTGTATGTTGTAGTTTATAAGTACTTTCGTTGTTGTGTATGCGTAGGCCTATGCGGGTTGATCTTATGGTTTTAGAAATGAGCTGAAGATGAATGTCATATTATTGAGTGTATTTGATTTTGTTTATTTTGCGCAAGAATAGTACTTTGATTATTTTTTGTATCTTTTTAATTGGTTTTGTACACGCCTACGGCTGTCATTTTGCTTACCGACATCAATGAACATAACAATGTTGATGCCTTTGGATTTTGGTGATCCAGATATATTGTGCATGGATTCGGAGCGCTTCAGTCGTGTTGAAGAGATTTAGATAGCGTTTTCTGATCTTCTTAATTAAAAGTAGGAGAGGAGGAGTTAAATCAGTTCATATCGCCACGAATGTGTCACAGTCATGACGGTGTCACTGCGCAGAGTATCTAGTCTCATGTCTGAAAACAATGCATCAGCAAATATTTTTTCTGAGTACTTCATAAATGGAATTTGCCAATTTGATTCATACGCTCTGTGTAATGAGAAACTGTGATGAGAAACGACTGCAAAAGGCTGCATTTTAGAAGAAAAACAGAAAAGTGGGGAAATGGATTTCAGACCCACACTTCCGCGTGATCGTAATAGGTGGAGATTTTCCCCATCTCTTGGTAATAGGTGGAGATTTTCCCAATTTCCCTGAGGTCGACATGTGTGCAGATCTGCCAGTGCCTACACCACTCTCGTGTGTACGCATGTGCACAATATCCAACATGCAACTTAAACATCCAGTAAATCATGTCTGTGCTGGCTGATGGAAACAGGAAATCTTCCAATATGCACAGCTGCCATGGCCGAAGATGGAGTATGCAGACTGTGCAATATGCTGTATGCACAGTGTTGCCAAAAACAATTAACGTGCATACATACATTCGCCAAAATTCGGAGCAAAAATTAAAGTTATCTTTGTATTAAACTGAATAAGCAACGAAAACAAAAAGAAAGGGGGGGGGGGGGGAGGAGAGGGAAGAAACAAAGCAAACAAAAGATCATCACACAGACACAAACACAACCAAACACAACAGACAGACACACACAACAACAACAACGACAACAACAACAACGACAACAACAACAGTAACAACACATACACACGCACGCGCGCGCGCGCGCACACATACACATACACAAAACAACCACACCAATAGGTTTACTGCTAAGTAAGTACAACTGAAAACAGACTGCAGTTGCTTCATCCGAAAATTTTGCACAGTGCAATATGACCTTACTCTGAAGACTTTCTGCTGTCCCGATCTTCCCAGGGTTTCTTGCTACTCATTTTAAAACTGATAATAATAATAATGATAATAACAAAGAGAATAATTGCAAAGGACTGACTATCAAGTAAAATAAGTTCTATAGATTATCATAATCCAAGAGAGGGAAAGACTCAGGATTGTCTCATACAGTGGATGATGGGATTAGCAGACAGAATGACAAAAACCTGCACACAGGAACCAGAAGAAAAAGAAAAACAAAAACAAAAAAACGCGAAAACAGAATCAGAACGCGTACTTAATACAACCAGACAAGACAGGTGCAAATTTTCGGCCAACCGGCCTTTGTAAAATGCAGTCTTAGAGTAATAAGAAATCTAAAACAAGTGCAACCGCCTGCGTTCAAACAAAAACAGAATTAGAACGCGTATTTAGTACAACCAGACAAGACCGGCACAAATTTTCGGCCAACTGGTCTTCGTAAAATGCAGTCTTAGACTTTGTAACATGCAGTCTTATTACTCTGAGATTGCATTTTACAAAGGCCCATGTCTTGTCTGGTTGAATTACATACGCGTTCTGATTCTGTTTTTGCTTGAACGCAGGCGGTCGAACCTGCTGACAGTTAGACCTTTCACTCAACAATATAAACTACAAAACGAAACAGGAACCTTTGAGAAAGACAACTCATGATAAAGAAAACATGAAAAACAAAACCACACAATGAATATTTTTTTAAATCTTTAAAACACTGCTGGTTGCTGGAGAGTAGCCCACACGGGCAGGTTGATTCTTTTGATAGAGCCGTGGACTCGGGATCTGATAACCTGAGTTCAGTCCCAGCCTGCAACATTAAAAATTGGCCTATTTCCTGCCCATTTGAATGTTTCCATCATTCTGGTGGCGTCAACTTAGTGTTTCAAAGGCCCCCCCCCCCCCTCCCCTTTCCGCTCCTCAGTTCAAGGCCTCGCCAGCACATAGAATTTTGTGCAGGCACAGTCATTCTGCGTGGAGCGCATATGGAACTGTCCGTTTGCTACGAATACCTCTTAAACGAGCCCCAAAACTCTATACTCCGGGAGATTCTCCCATTCTAAACATCCTGCCAGTCTGGAGTGTCTCCACGGCTGCTTCTCAGAACCCAGCAGTCGGGCTTATCCAGCAGTCTTTCTTTGATTAGAACTGCACACAGCCTTTTTTTTTTTTCAATATCCAGTCATTTTTTGTATTTTTCAATTGCTGACGTATTGCTTTTGTATTACTGCTTTGACCTAACCTGGCTTCACTTGACTACTAACGTTCATCCTTTCCGAAACATCCACCTGTGAAAACAAAAGCCAGGTTTATCAGTACTATCTCTGTGCCCACACTGATTCATTAGTGCCAGACCTAGAATTCAGAAAAACTCGTTGAGAGAAAGATCACAATCTGTGAGAGATGTCTCAGAAGAGCAGAAGACAAGACCAGAAGAGATATGATTAGAAACGAAGATATCTGACGGATGATAGGAAGAACCATTACATCGCACAACAGCGGCTTAATCGGTTTGGCTACCTGACCAGGTTGACAATCAGTCGGCAAGCCCTTCGAATCAGCTGACAGATGCAGCAAGGGGTAAGTCAAAGCTGCCAAAAATGCATCTTGGCATACCTATGGAAAAGAACTGAGTGAATTCAGTAAAAACTCACCAAGAAAGTTCTACAAGAGTGTAGACACTGAACAGAGCAGCAGGGAAGTTTCAGTCTTTCTCTCCTAAATTTTGTATCCGGTGTGTGTTTGTGATCTTACGCTTGACAAAGGCTAGCTGGCCGAAAATTTGCGCCTGTCTTGTCTTGTTGTATTAAAGACGCGTTCCTATTCTTTTTTCGTATTTTTTACTGGGTCCATTTTTATTTCCTCCCCTCTGAATCCTTTCTTTAACAGTTCCCTGGAGAGTTGATTTCGCAAACCCACCGGTTCTTGTTGCATGGCCATACCAACGTTGTTGTTGTTGTTGTTTTTATTTGTTTGTTTGTTTGTTTTTAACAGAAATCAGCAGATCTTCATATGGCCCGTTGTGCTACTTGATGGTTTGGATCACTTGCTCATCGGATGTGATCAGTGTATCTGACGTTTAGCATGTCGTGTCTTGCGATAACACGTCGTTTTCATGGCTTGGATTTGTCTTTTCATGTCTGCTGTGAAGGTCCGTGTCTCAAATGCGTGCGGGCAGATGGGATATACCAGTACACGTAAGTGCCTGATCTTGTGTTTCTTGGAGATGTTCTTGTCCTTCCATACAGGTTTTAGCCTGGTCAGGTTTCGATCCCTCATTGCTAATGATGGCTCCCAGGTAAGTGAGTTGTTGAGCAGTTCATAGCTTGATTCCGTGGACAGTTATATCAGCAGTAATGGTGATAACGTGGCTGATCATCAACTTGGTCCTCTGCGATGATTTCCATGTCATTTCTTGTCAATTTTTCATCCAATCTTTTATCCCTTACAAGAAGCTTTTGCTTACTACCTCCCCGGCCACCTATGTCATCTCCAAAGCGAAGGTTTCTGATAGTTTTTCCTCCGGTGCTGATTGTGCTACATGATATTCAGGTACATCAGTCATGATACTTTCCAGAAATATGTGTGGAAGATAGAAGACAACCCTCTTCAACTCTAACCAAAGTACGCAAACACTCCAGTAACATCCTCTCTCTCTCTCTCTCTCGCTCTCCCCCTCTCTCTCTGCATGTGTGATGTGGTGGAGTGGTAAGGTTAGGATCAGGGGTCAGAATTATTATTATTGTTTTTCACTTCAGACTGTCAGTTTTCCGCTGTCTAATCGCCAAGCATCGTCTATGAAGAGTAGAAGACACTGAATACATTCAATGTGCTCTCTCAGCCATACAATGAATAAGCTAGTGATTAGATTTCATTTGTTTTACTTATCTCTGTGGTTAAAAATACTGAGGGATAACATACTTTGTGGGTTCAATTTCAATCCAACACGAGAAAAGTGCAGAGCTTAGGCTACTACAACTGCCGAAGTTCCAAAAAAGAAATCAACGATCACAAAATCAAGTGCAAATATATGGTGCAACGTCCTAAACGTCCATAAGAAAATCCATAGGAAATATGGTACGCTATGGAAAGTCAAGACAGTCCTGTCAGCTACACACAACCCTTAAGAAAAGAAACAAACGTGTCCAACGCGTCTCCATTCTTCAGTGACGAGCTGCCTGTTTGCTCTAGGGTCGGCAAGTGGTGATGGTAGCCTATCCAGAAGGACAGTACTTCGTCTGTTTCAGATAAGATCTTTGACAAGGGGGCCGTTTTAAAACGTGTCAGTTGCGATGCACATGATATTGGACGAAACCATTGCCCCATACTAACTGGTCATATCTACAGTTGGTTGTAAGTAAAATTGCCTGTCATGCTAGATATTTATCAATAAAACAGCAGTTGAGAAGGTGACCTCCGTACAGGTCCACGTAGCAGCAACAGCACACAACTTTGAGAGTCGCCCATCTTGACCCACACGAACCTGACGAACGAGTTAAACACACAGATCTCTTATAAGAGGTCTGTGGTTAAACATAAGCTTACGCTTGTGAGGTCACCCTGTCACATTTACAGCCAAACATACACACACGCACACACACACATACACACACACATGTGTATATATATATATAGATAGAAAGGCCTTATATGTTGATATAGATAGATACAATAGATAGATAACAGAGACAGAGACAGAGGAAGCAGCATGTGTACAGAAAAGACAAAACGACATAAATATTTCCCAATTTTTTGGTGGTACACCTGGGGGACTTTGCGTGTGTGTGCGTGCGTGTGTGTGTGTGTGTGTGTGTGTGTGTGTTGTGTGTGTGTGTGTGTGTGTGTGTGTGTGTGTGTGTGTGTACGCACGCGCGCTGTGTACACATATCCATACATATTTTTATCGGAACACCTGGGGGACTTTACTGTGGTGTGTGGTGTGTGTGTGTGTGTGTGTGTGTGTGTGTGTGTGTGTGTGTGTGTGTGTGTGTGTGTGTGTGTGTGTGTGTGTGTGTGCCAGTGAATACGTGTACACATATCCATACCTACACACACATATTATACACACACACATAAAGTCCCTCGGGTGTCCCGCTAAAAAAATGGGAAATATTTATGTTGTTTTATTCTTTTCTGCACACATACTGTGTATATGTGTGCATGTGTGCATGTGTGTGTGTGTGTGTGTGTGTGTGTGTGTGTGTGTGTGTGTGTGTGTGTGTGTGTGTGTGCGTGCGCGCGCGCGCTGTGTACACATATCCATACATATTTTTATCGGAACACCTGGGGGACTTTACTTTGTGTGTGTGTGTGTGTGTGTGTGTGTGTGTGTGTGTGTGTGTGTGTGTGTGTTGTGTGTGTGTGTGTGTGTGTGTGTGTGTGTGTGTGTGTGTGTGTGTGTGTGTGTGTGTGTGTGTGTGTGTGTGTGTGTGTGCCAGTGAATACGTGTACACATATCCATACCTACACACACATATTATACACACACACATAAAGTCCCTCGGGTGTCCCGCTAAAAAAATGGGAAATATTTATGTTGTTTTATTCTTTTCTGCACACATACTGTGTATATGTGTGCATGTGTGCATGTGTGTGTGTGTGTGTGTGTGTGTGTGTGTGTGTGTTGTGTGTGTGTGTGTGGTGTGTGTGTGTTAGTACACATATCCATATATACTTAAACATTCCCTTTTAACTTTAAGACATAATGCATCCCACACACTCCCATCCACTCCCTTTTTTAATTGGTTGTCTAAAGGCACACATGTCAATAGTAATAATATACACACAGACAAACTGCAATACAATAGGACCTAAAAAAAAGCCACAAGCATTAATTTATGCAATTTTTGAGATATTTTTGAAAGAGATGTGTTTTGAGGTGTATGTGTGTGTGTGTGTGTGTGTGTTTGTGTGTGTGTGTGTGTGTGTTTGTGTGTGTGTGTGCGCGCGCGCGCGTGTGTGCCTGAGCGCGCGTGCGTGTGTTTTGTGAAACTAAGCAGATACTTGTTTTGTTTTAACGACGTTACAAGAGAATACGATGTTGCTAGGCTAAAGGCAGAGGATTTCTTTCCGCAAGTACATGTATTAGAGAGAACCAAAATATGGTTAATTAAGAAAAAAGCTCATTGAGACGTGACAGCTCTAGAATGCTTGTAGGTCAGGAGGAGTTTTGACATAGAATTATGTTGGCATGGTTTTTCGAATTTAGACACCGAAAGCAGAGAGTGGCACTGCTGTATATAATCAGTCTTGGTTTGTTTCGAAGCTCATGTAGCTTTTGTTATAGTGCTTTTACATTGCACTGGTTGCTCTCTTGTTTATGTAGCACATGTCGAGTGGCATCGATTTGGATTGTTGAAGTAGGGAAACTTCTCATCAGAAAGCCCAGCCACAGTAATCTAGTCTATATAGAACGAAAGATACGCACGCTGCTTGTTCGTGGTATCAGCAGAAAGAAATGGACGGAATTTATTTATTCCATGTAGTTAGAGAAAAGCCTAGGATTTTTCTCGGGTATTTAACCTGAATTTCTATGGACAAGAATTCATCAAGGAAAACATCAAGATTATTCGCTGATTTGTTGAAAATTATAGTACAGTATGACATAGTCCACTTTAGCTAAAAATGCTAAATTGGGAAAGGATAGGGTGGAGGATATAGTTGAACCTCATGGCCTTGGTACACAAAATGAAAGGGGAGGGAAACTTGTAGAATGGGCACAGATGAATGAGTTCATAGTAGGAAACATCTGAGCAGCCTAATAGAAGAAAATGGACTTGGATGAGTCCAGGAGATAATACGAAAAATCAGATTGACTACATCCTGATTAATAAAAGATTTAGAAATTCTTTACTGTCAACAAAAACACTACCAGGCGCAGATTGCAACAGTGACCACAATCCTGTAGTGGGAAGATTTAGGCTGAAATTAAGGAAAAGGAAACAGATCAAAGCAACATCAAACTAAATCTTGGATTCTTAAAGACAGATGTAGTGATACGTAAAAAAAATTAATGTACATGTTCAAAACAATTTCAGTGCTCTGGAAGACGTTGGTGACAGTGAGGAACAATGGACAAAGTTGAGAAATTCGATAAATGAAGCTTGTGAAGAAATCCCTGAAGTAGATAGCAAAGCAAAAAAGAAGTGGACGATAAAAGAAATTTGAGGCTTGATGGAGAAACAGAGGAAGGTAAAGAGAAACGAGGAGATATACGGGAAGATAAACAAAGAAATCAGGAATAGGTGCAATGAAGCCAAGGAAGCTTGGCTAAAAACAAAATGCAATGAAACAGAAGATCGACACAAAACGGATCCTCAGGGTATGTACCTTAGACGAATTGAAGAAATTGTCCACAGGAAAAATACATGCACATCAACTAGTTGCTTAAAATCGAAAGATGGTACGCTTATCATGGAAAAAGACAAAATATTAGACAGATGGGGAGAGTACATTAAACACATTTTGAAGATGACAGAAATGAAGAACACATTATAAGAAACAACGTTGAAGGACCACCCCTAATTATTGAAGATGACAGAAATGAAGAACACATTATAAGAAAGAACATTGAAGGACCACCCATAATGAAAGATGAAGTTAGAGCTGCACTGAAAAAGACGAAACTAGGAAAAGCCCCAGGACCAGACAACATTACTACAGAGATGACTGAAGCCCTGGAGGAATTTGGTATAGAAAAAATAACAGTCCTCCTACATGAAATTGACGACACTGGAAAAATCCCCAAAGATATATCAAAATCAATTTTCATTGCACTTCTAAAGAAGACAGGGGCTACAGAATGCGAACTCCATCGCACAATTAGTTTGATGAGTCATGTAACCAAGATCCAATTAAGAATAATCATGACGAGGACAAGGAGTAGAATCAAAGGAGAAATAGCAGATGAACAATGTGGATTTGTGGCAGGGAAAGGAACTATTAATGCCATATACACCCTAAGAACTATCATAGAGAGGTCAATCGAGATGAACAAGGATTTACATCTATGCTTTGTTGATTATACCAAGGCTTTCGATCGGGTAAGACATGAAGAATTGATCAACCAACTAGAAAGACTCGATAATGATGGAAAAGATATACGAATAATCAGAAATATGTATTGGGAACAAACAGCTGCAATGAGAATAAAAAACAACAACAACAAAACAAAACAAAAACAAAAAACGATATAAGCTGTTTCCAAAACATCAAAAGAGGAGTCAGGCAGGGTTGTGTTTTGTCACCAGATCTGTTTTCACTTTACAGCGAAAACATCATGAGAAGCCTAGAGGAAGACCCTGGAATAAAGGTTGGATGAAAAATGATAAACAACATTCGATACGCAGATGATCATGACACCGTGCTAATTGCAGAAAGTGAAAGGGACCTACAAAACCTTGTGAATATACTAGAAATAGAAAGCAAAGGTAAGGGGTTTGAACTAAACAGCAAGAAGACTAAAAGTCATGGTGATCAGTAAAGAAAACATGAAATCCCATCAAACAAAATAATAGCAAACGGCACAACCTTGAGACAGGTTGATAAGTTTAAATACGTGGGAACGATCACTTCACCAGACGGCAGATGCACATCAGAAATAGCCAGCAGAATCGGCCAAGCCAAAACAGCATTCAAGAAGATGAAAAGCATTCTTACCAACAAATGCCTATCAATTAACATCAGGAAGAATGTTCTTGAATGTTATAATTATAGAACCAATACTGTTGTACGGTTGCCAGGCGTGGACAGTCAACAAGCAAAGCCAGAACAAGATTGAGGCAGCCGAGACGTGGTTTCTAAGAAGAATGTTGAGAGTTCCACGGACAGCAAAGAAAACGAACGAGGCAGTCTTGACGGAGGCAGACACAAGTAGATCATTCATTAGGAAGATTAGGAAAAGACAGTCAACATTTGTAGGCTATTATATGAAGAAAGGGGAATTGGAGCACCTGGTCACAACGGGAAAGCTGGAGGGAAAGAGAGCACCGGGTAGACCCAGGGAGAAGATACTAGACGGACTTGCAGACTGGCCGGGGACAAGGAGGGTGGAGGAAATGCTTGAGGCAACAAGTGATACAGATGGATGGAAGTCCATAATCGCCAACGCCATGAGGCAAGGCACCTGATGATGATGATGACATAGTCATGGTCTTTGAGATACCTGTCGCCGTGGTGTAGTGGTTAGCGCAACGGACTACCAACTGGAAGGTTGTGGGTTCAAATCCCCATCAGTCCCTTCAAAAAATCATCGTGGGATTTTTCGGCTCTAACACACGTACGCACACACGCACACACCACACACACACACACACACACACGACAAATTGCAGTACCACTGGATTTAGAAGAACCACAAGTATTGATTTATTAGTTGTGGAGATACTTCTGAAATAGATCTGTTTTGAGACGCTTTTTTGAAAGATTTCTTTCAGCTAGTTGTAAGTGTTCTTCACCCAATCTGCCAGTAATTATCTGGTAAACTCCCTGAACATGCACAAAACCCAATGTGCTACCAAGGTGTTGAAATGGGGAGGTAGAGAGGGACCTTCCAGTCAGCGCAACCACTTATCATGTCTGACTGTGACACACAATATAAAAATCTGTTAGCAGCTAAGAAATGTTCATAGATCTTCCTATCTATATTCCCCTCCCCATGTTTGTCCCATCGGCTATATTCCCTTGCCTTTCCCCTGTCTGTTCCATCCCTTCACGTATCCATCCCCTTAACTGTCCCACAACTTCTCTCTTTCGACCCACTCTCTGTCCCATCCCCTCTACCTGTCCACACCATCTACTTACTTCACAAGTAGTTCTCCAGGACGGCAATGTGCTCTTTCTGGGGAGTACATCCCTAACTTCACATGATACATCCTTTTTGTAACAAAATAACAATTGGATACAAATACATGTACCTCAGTTGCATATTTGAGAACAACAGAGTGAGAGGGAAAGAGAAAATAATGTTCTTTAAAGGAGCATGGCTCATTTTTGTTGACTTTGACACAAAATATGAAAAATCTATGAGCAGATCTTAAACTTTTTATAAGTCTTTCTATTTACCCCCTATCGACCTGCGTATGTCCCATCCCCTCTATTTCCCTACATACTCATCCTCCCTCCTTTGACCCATCCCTTATCTGTTCCATTCTCTCTGTGCCCCCTTCCTCTTATCTGTCTCATTACCTATACTCATCCTCACCCATGTCTGTTCCGTTCTTTCTACCAACGCACATCCCACATAATATACGTACTACCTACCATCCCCTTATCTACTCCATCTATACCTTCTGCCTACCAACCCCCTGTCTACTCCATCTTTAATCTGTCAAATCTAACCTAAGTGCCTCAAATCATCATTTTCTTTTCTTTTTTCTTTTGTTTTAAGTTTTAGGAAGTGCTGTTTCTTCCCTTTTCGCGTGTTTGGAGTTTGTTCAAGAGGCCAGGTTTCATTACACTCAGACAGGCCCACTTTTTTTTGGTTATGAAATGTACCTTTTCTCAACGATTTTCTAACAGTTATTTTCATTGTCCCGACAGTCTACTCTTACCCCCTAACCACCCTTTTGGTGTCCCATCGTTTCTTTACCCCTACGTACTCATCCCCTATTATGTGACCCATCCCTTAAGTTTTCCATTCCTCTGCTCCCCCCTCCTCTTATCTGCCTCATCACCTCTACCCACTCCCACACCTACCTGTTCCGTCCTACCAAGACACCCCACATAGTATACATACCACCTACTATCACCCTATCTACTCTATCCATAATTAGTCAAATCTACCCCAAATGCCTCAAATCTACATGTTTCTTTTCTTGGCCTTTTTTTTTTATTGTTCGTTTGTTTTAATTTTTAAGACAGTACTATTTCTTCCCTGTTGGCGTGTTTGGAGCTTGTTCAAGAGGCCATGATTCATTACACTCAGACAATTCCACTTTTGTTGTTGTTGCAGGTTTGTAGGAAGGTTATGAACTATACTTTTTTCACGAATATCTGACAGTATTTATTTCATTGTTCCAACATTCTATAGTTGCCCTTTTGATGCCTGTAAAGTTTTGATTTAACTGAAACTTTATCAAGGTCACAAAGAATTAATTAAAAAAAACAACAAAACCTGGATGTTCTGCTGAGAACAAATTGTAGAAAAATGGATATTGTTAGAAATGCTTGGCCGTCTTTTTTTTCACTTAAAAAGTTAATATCATCAGACATGAAAACATGAGACTTACACTTTGCAAACCTTGGTGCACAATACCACAGTTAACTCAAGCCAGAATGGACACCTCTGAAGCGCCAAAGTAGTAATTGTTCTAGTGCACACTGTGACCGAAGTTCTTCGAGTTCAGTTTTGGGGAAAAGACATATCCTCACGAGTCGCGTTGGACAGCATGTTACTGGACTAATCAATTGTACGCTGTAACAAAAAAGTGTATCAAAACGGAACATAAACATTGCACGTGCATTTCCTTCTAGAGATGTCGTAATCCGCCGAAGTCCAAAATCCATTTCAAATAATTTGTTCAACTTGCGGAGGAGAAACTAAGCCGCAGAAGGTTTGTGAGTTGTTCATTTTCTCTTATCATATTGTTTTTATTTGCTGTTCGTTATAATTTGTTATAAGAGGCTGTTGATCTAAGAAGCTGATATGATATGTGTATGTTCGTAATTTATTTTAATACAGATGGTTCCTACTGTTACAGAGCAAAGATGTGTCCTGTTCCTGCAAGCCTCCGAACTCGAAAACAAGCGCAGAGAACCCAGTACTGGCAGTAGGTCAAGGGATTGGAATACAAGCGAAGCACAGCAAGGCGGACCACTTGTTACTTCGTAACGTGGCGCGACTGCGCAATGGATTTTTATGATCCAGAATCACCAACAGAGTATGTTGTTTATATTATAACAATGTGTGATATGAACTTGGGGGAGCATAACAACAGTAAATATGCTGCCTACTCGTTACTCGGTGTACTGTCCCCCATGAGCCGTGAGGCGTGATCGTGATGATGAATGAATATCCACAACTGTTTGTACGTTTTTAATTTAATTTCTGATCAATTTATTGGAAGAGGCTGTGTTATGGTCTCCAAGCAATGACGCAGAAAGTACAGAATGGGCAATAATATTCTGTCAAAACAGAAAACAAAATGGCAGTGTTCAATCCCACACCCATCTTTGACAATCCCAGTTATCTTCTCTTGCTTGGCTGGTCCCGTCCTGTTTAGTTTTCGTTTTCGTTGGACACGTCAGTTTGCAAGCTTTCCAGAAAAGCCTTTATCGGCAGACTTCCCCTAGAGAACGGGTAGACTACTGGAAATAAATCAATCGATTAAGATTGTTACGTTTAGTGATTATTGTAGTGTTTAATTGTCCCTTTTCTGTTGGCCATTCAAACTGTTGCCTGCTGTAACAGATTTTGTATTCCTTAACCATCTTGCAGTCAGACTTCTCTGAACTGAAACTACCCCTAGTGTTTATTTTTTAAAATAATAATTAGTGTTTTAACAGCATGTGTGTGTATGTATGTGTGCTTCTCTAGTTGTAAGTTTACATGATCATTTAGAAAGATGAAATTTGGCATGCTAACAAGAAATAGAATGTGTATTGTAATCTGTATCATACACTTTTGGTATTTGCAGCATACATGAATATGTTATAATTAACACAAGATTGAAGCTGAGGTCACCTGACATGATCCCCCAACTGTCTGATACTAGAATCAATAATGATAATTGTAAATATAGTACCACAACTATTACTACTTCTACTGCTACTACTACTGCTAAATAATAGTAATTATTATTCTGTTTGTGTAGTGCAGACAGTCCATAGTCCATGTAGAAAAATGCGTATTGCACTTTGCATAGAGGGAAAGAATTGGGGATGAGTGGGAGGTTTGCCATGTCAGTAGATTAATGCAGCATAACCATAGATACACATAATGATAGTAGAGATCATACGGGATATCTGACTACTCTCACATTGTTGTTGTTAGTTGTCACTCTATCGACTTAAACCAAATCCATGACAGTGCAAGATATATTTATAGTATTGTCATTTGACACTATCAAACCAAATTCATAACAGTTCCAATATCCATATTCTGTGTCATGATGATGATTATTTAACTTTTATAACCCTGTGATATATAGTTACATATTTGTTAAATATACTTAGTGGAATCACTTGTGTCAATGTCACAAATATCACCACATGAGAAATATGGGTTCATAAAATATCTATAGGATAAAGAATGTTGCTATGTCTGAATATATTATTATTTATATAGTTAGGGAAGTTTTTGAGTGCAGTGGTCTTGGAAAAAGTCAGTTATATGAAGTTGGTAACACACCAGACTACAAGTGGGAGATATACATACATCATTTAAAAAAATTATTGTGGGATTTTTCAGCCTGGACTGGCTCTTACTCACAAGTTGAGTGTCGTATGGATTTATTTGGAAGTCATGGATCACGCTGTGGAATCTCATCCACTTTACGGATGAGCCATTGACAGGGCTCCCTCTTTTCTGCGAATTTGCGGATTTCCGCTAAAACCGAGAGTGAGAATCCGCGAAAAAAACTATAAAAAAACTATAAATTAAGCTCAGATATGTGTCAGATTGCGCCATTTTAAAAGTAAATTTTTAAAATTTTCCAGGTGGGCAAGTCCCCCTGGACCTCCCCTGATTTTTGAGGATTTTTGCTTTTCCTCAGTGGGAAGGGGCTGTTAAGTCCATCAAAGAGCCCTGACAGTCTGCTCAGATGGTAGTCCTGTGGCTTGACATCATTGGCTGTTGTGGGGTTCTTGGTACTTGGACTTTGAATAGACTTGCAGTGGTGGTGTGTTGAAGAGCAAGAATAAGTGGTGGATGATCAACACCACTGAAGTGCAGCACAGAAGATGGGGCATGGGAGTGGGAGAAGGGGGAAAGGACACACCAGAAAAGAAAAAGACAATTTATTTATAATTATTATTTTCTGAGAAAAGTACCTTCAGTCACTACCTCAGTCCTCAGTGTGCATAAAATCAATTTTCAAGTTAGCACTCGCTCATCTGTACCATTTACCATGAAAAAAGTGCAAGTAAGATAGCAGTGTCTTCACATACACATTTTGAAGAAGTGGACAAAAAAACACACAAAAAAGAGTCAGACCTGTATGCCTTCTGGCCTATGCTCACTAAAAAGTAAAAGATCCCATGCAGTTGAAAATCGTGAAGAGAGGGCATTTGCCTGGCTGCCCTAGCATAAAATATTGAAGAGATGTGTTGATTTCCCAGGTCCCTCCCCTTGAAAGCCAGTTAGCCTGTTTGCCTTTCTGATGATTTGATAAAGAAATGGAACTGTACTGCGGCTATGTGCTCTCAACAGGGAGAGCAGCCTGAGTTTCATATAGTAACATTATACCAAAAAACAAAGCCCCCCCCAAAAAAAAACAAAAAAACAAAACAAACAAACAAACAAACAAACAAACAAACAAAAAAGACAAGAAAAAGAGAAAAAAAGAAGAAATGAATATGAATTTGTCAGATTTATTGTTGTCAAATTTGAATGGAAAAATAAACTGCCACTTTTTAGGGTCAGGTAATTTTTCCAGCATAGCACTTTACCAGTTGCTCAAAACAAGGGCCACCAAATCATCCAAGAAAATTACATGCTGTGTCACAATTATGTCAAAAGGAAAAAAAGGAAACCTGCATGGTTTGTCTTTTTAACCATTGCCAGACTCTTGGGTGAAATTTTGCCTCTGTAGAGATATTTATTTAAATATTGCTGACTTAAAAGATGTTTGATTTGTGATAATAAGATTTTATGACTGTCAAATATATCATTGCCTACATGATAAAAAAAGTAATTTTTGTAAAATAAAAAAAATTGTAGATACATAAAAATGTTTAATTTTTGTTTGGAAATTCACCATTGGTTTTAAAGAACAAGTTTTCAGCCACATTAGAGGTGAAACCTGATACTGGTAGTGATAGGCAGTATGGTCTGTGTAGCTGACAGAATGTCATAAACACCAGTCTTGGGAAGGGATTCAAGTGTTAATCTTTCTGTGTGTTGGGAGTCGATGTGGTGTGCCAGCCTGTTGGTGTGTGTGTATATATGTGGCAATTGGACCATCTGCATGTCATGTGTGAGAGCATGCATGCAGCTCATGTTTTCCCTCTGTGTGTTTATGTGTGTGTCAGTGTGTGTGTGTCAGTGTGTGTGTCAGAGTGTGTGTGTGTGTGTGTGCGTGTGTGTGTGTGTGTGTGTGTGTGTGTGTGTGTGTGTGTGTGTGTGTGTGTGTGTGTGTGTGTTTTCTGCAATTAACCCAAGGCTATAGAGGATATAGAGAGATAATTTTTCGAGGAGGAAATTTATTTAATGTTCCCAGTAGGCTGCGTTCCAGAGAGTTCATGTAGATGTGCTCTACCTTTATTTTGATTTTTTCCTTAGAAGAATTTGTCATATTTGATTGGAAAGTCATGAGCTATTTTACTTGTTGTTCTATCTATGCTTTTCAATTGTTCAGTTAATTACTGGTCAGTAGTAGAAGATGTTATCTGATTGGTAGATCCAAGGTAAGTTTTAATCAGCCTAGCAACTCTTGCTAAGATCTAAATGTTGTTATTTTATGTTATTTTTGTGTGTGGACCTCAGTTGCATGCAGTAGACTTTCCTGGAACACCAGTTTTTTAAAGTGCTTCTTATGCCCCTCTTTGTTGATCCTTTTTAAAAAAATAAAACTTTAAATCAATTTTTGTTGTTGTTTAGACATAAATTGGTGAGATACAGATACCTGTTCATGGTGTAGTCTGTACTATTTAGAGCTCTATGAATTGGCAGTTTCACATTTTCATTAGTCATTTACAACATTCATAATTCAGTGTCTGTGATTATCTTTAAACAGATAGTTTGACATTTTCACTGCCTTTTACAGCATATTATCATGCCTGGGTTTTTCTGTAACGTAATTATATGTGTATATGCGTGTATTGTGTGGTAACACTAACAGTAACATATTGATAATACATAAGAAATTGCATCACAAGACATGTCAGCAGATATCTTGTTCTTCTACATATGTCATTTTTCTGTGTATTTGCATGCGTGTAATGTGTGTTTGTGAGCGTGTTTGTGAACCACGAGTGCATGTTTGTAAGCAAATATGTGTGTATATAGTATATCATATATGCATGTTTAGATTATTTTTGTAATGTTAGTCACATATATTTTATTTCTTGTTTGAAAATTATGTGCAAGGAAAATTTATTTTATTTCTTATTTTCTGATACATGCTTATCCCTTAAGACCAAGTAAAGAGCAACATCCAGGGCAGGTTGGCTTACCTATGTGCCTTCAGATTGTTTGTTAAATTGTTGATATTGGTTAATTTTTCTAATATAAAAAGTGAAAAGCTCTGCATTGTACTTGTAGTGCTTGTTTTTTAGAGATGCTGATGCACATTTTGCCAATTACTAGTATTAGAAGGCAAAATGCTAGTAATAGGCAAAATGTACATCAGTATCATCATCATCATCAGGTGCCTTGCCGCATGGCGTTGGCGATTATGGACTTCCACCTGTCTCTGTCACTTGTTGCCTCAAGCATCTCTTCCACCCTCCTTGTCCCCAGCCACCCTGCAAGTCTGTCTAGTATCTTCTCCCTGGGTCTACCTGGTGCTCTCTTTCCCTCCAGCTTTCCTGTTGTGACCAGGTGCTCCAGTTCCCCTTTCCTCATAAAAAGGCCTATAAATGTTGCCTGTCTTTTCCTGATCTTCCTTATGAATGATCTATTTCAGTATTTGTGTCTGCCTCCATCAAGACAGTCTTGTTTGTTTTCTTTGCTGTCCAATGAACTCTCAACATTCTTCTTAGAAACCTCATCTTGGTTGCCTCAATCTTGTTTTGACTTTGCTTGTGCATCAGTATCTCTAAAAAACAAGCATTATAAATGATAATGCTTGTTTTTTAGAGATGCTAATGCACATTTTGCCTATTACAAGCATTTTGCCTTCTCATACTAGTAATAGGTAAAATGTGCATCAATGCAGAGCTTTTTATATTAGAAAAATTAACCAGTATCAACAGTTTTTGCCTATTACTAGTAATGTGGTATTAGAAGGATCAATGAAAGATTTAGAAATTCTTATTGTCAGCAAAAACACTACGAGGCACAGACTGCAACAGTGACCACAGTCCTGTAGTGGGAAGATTTAGGCTGAAATTAAGGAAAAGGAAACAGACCAAAAGCAACATCAAATTAAATCTTGGACTCTTGAGGACAGATGAAGTGATGTGTAAAAAATTTGAAATAGGTCTATATGTTCAAAACAAATTCAGTGCTCTGGAAGACCTTGATGACAGTGAGGAACAATGGACAAAGTTGAGAAATTCGATAAATGAAGCTTGTGAAGAAATCCCTAAAATAGATAGAAAAGCAAAAAAGAACTGGATGACAAAAGAAATTTTAGACTTGATGGAGGAATGGAGGAAGGCAAAGAGAAACGAGGAGATATACAGGAAGATAAACAAAGAAATCAGGTATAGGTGCAATGAAGCTAAGGAAGCGTGGCTGAAAACAAAATGCAAAGAAATTCAAGATCGACACAAAATGGATCCTCAGGGTATGTACCTGTAGACGAATTGAAGAAATTGTCCACAGGAAAAATACATGCACATCAACTAGTTGCTTAAAATCGGAAGATGGTATGCTTAACATGGAAAAAGACAAAATATTAGACAGATGGGGAGAGTACATTAAACACCTTTTTGAAGATGACAGAAATGAAGAATACATTATAAGAAAAAACATTGAAGGACCACCCATAATGAAAGATGAAGTTAGAGCAGCACTGAAAAAGATGAAGCCAGGAAAAGCCCCAGGACCATACAACATTACTGCAGAGATGATTGAAGCCCTGGAGGAATTTTGTATTGAAAAAATAACAGTCTTCCTAAATGAAATTTATGACACTGGAAAAATCCTCAAAGATATTGCAAAATCAATTTTCATTGTATTTCCGACGAAGACAGGGGCTATAGAGTGCGAACTCCATCGCACAGTCAGTTTGATGAGTCATATAACAAAAATCTTATTAAGAATAATCATGATAAAGACAAGGAATAGAATCAGAAGACAAATAGCAGAAGAACAGTGTGGATTTGTCAAAGGGAAAGGAACTACTAACTGCCATATACATCCTAAGAAGTATCATAGAGAGGTCAATAGAGATGAATAAGGATATATTTATGCATTGTTTATTATACCAAGGCTTTCCATCGGATAAGACATGAAGAATTGATTGATCAACCAACCAGAAAGACTCAATATTGATGGAAAAGATCTACGAATAGTCAGAAATATGTATTGGGAACAAACAACTGCAATGAGAATAGAAAATGATGTAAGCTCTTTGCAAAATGTCAAAAGAGAAGTCAGACAGGGTTGTGTTTTGTCACCAGATCTGTTTCATTTTACAGCACAACATCATGAGAAAGAGGAAGACCCTGGATTAAGGTTGGAGGAAAAATGATAAGCAACATTTGATACGCAGATTACACTGTGCTAATTGCAGAAAATGAAAAGGACCTACAAAACTTTGTGAATATACTAGACATAGAAAGCAAAGGTAAGGGGTTTGAACTAAACAGCAAGAAGACTAAAAGTCATGGTGTTCAGTAAAAAGCATGAAATCCTATCATGCAAAATAACAGCAAATGGCACAACCTTGAGACAGATTGGTAAATTCAAATACCTGGGAACGATCACTTCACCAGACGGCAGATGCCCATAGGAAATAGCCAGCAGAATTGGCCAAGCCAAAACAGCATTCAAGAAAATGAAAAGCATTCTTACCAACAAATGATTATCAATTAACATCAGGAAGAGAGTTCTTGAATGTTGTATAGAACTGATAATGTTATACGGTTGTGAGGCATGGACAGCAACAAGCAAAGCCAGAACAAGATTGAGGCAGCCGAGATGTGGTTTCTAAGAAGAATGTTGAGAGTTCCATGGACAGCAAAGAAGAAAAAAGAGACAGTCTTGATGGAGGCAGACACAAGAAGATCATTCATAAGGAAGATTAGAAAAGACATGCAGCATTTATAGGCCATTTTATGAGGAAAGGGGAATTGGAGCACCTGGTCACAACAGGAATGCTGGAGGGAAAATAGTACCAGGTAGACCCAGGGAGAAAATATTGGAGGGACTTGCAGAGTGGCTGAAGACAGAGAGAGTAGAAGAGGCGCTCGAGGCAACAAGGGATAGAAACAGATGGAAGTCCATGATCGCCTACGCCATGTGGCTAGGCGCTTGATGATGATGATGATGAGTGTTAGAAGTGTTTTGCTGACGGTATTTCGTAAACAATATTAATAGCTTGAAGACCAAACAGTATGTCATGCAGACTAAATTTGACTACTTTTCTTTTGAAAATACTTTTCAACTTTTCCCCCAGACGTTTTAAATTGGGGTGCATTTGAAGAAAGAGTGCACCATGTAGTTGGTTTCATTCTTACAAAAAGAACATTTGTTATTTTCTTTTATTTTTCGTTTTGTGTAGTAATATATTTGTAGGGTATATTGATATTGTAGAAAATTTTCATTTGTAGTTCTGTTAATTTAGTTTATCTTGTTATGTTTTGAGACATGGTCCAAACAGTGTATATCTTGAAATTTAATAGTTCTCTTAATTTAGCTTAATTGGGCAAACAGTATGATCTATCTTAAAATTTAGTTTTTGGAGGGAAAGCTGGTTGCATATGTTCATTATATTGTAGTTAAATAGGTTACTTTTTCTTTTTTAGTTCACATAAGATTGCTTCTGGTTTAGTATCGTATGCTCCTGCATCACTCCATGTTTTTTCATTATCCAGATTTGTACAGATCTACATCATCATTATTTATATAATTTTTTCAAGTTTTGGGGATAGCATTTATAAGAACATTATGTTCAAGTATGACATTTTATTCTGTTTTTTTCTGTAATAGCTCTAATATGGCTTTGTGCAGTTGGCTGGGCTTTAAACAACAACAACAACAATAACCTGTTGTAGACAGCACCCAGGGAACTTTAGACAGAAATCTAACACTTCAGTAGAAACCATGATTGGTTCCGCTGTTATTCAACTTATTGGGTTGGGGGGTCATATTGACCAACAGATTTCTGCCATTGCGTTACTTCCCGATAGATGCACAAGCATTCAAACATGTGTTGAGGCAAGGCACATAATCAACAAAATGGTTGCCTTCAGAATGTGATAGTTCAGCTGTCCATTACTCTCATGGATAAATCTTCTTTCAAAGAGATTGTCAAAGGGACTGACGAGAGGAAACATGATGTAAGTAACAGAAAATTGCATTACATAAAATTGTGTATGTTGTAAACGTGTGACTTGTTCTCTGCAGTTTATGATGTGATATGAACAGATCAGTTGTTTTTGATTGTTTCTCAGGGATGATGTACAAGAGCCAGTTCCAGAAGCAGCAGCTAAACAACCTAAACCAGAACTACAAGAAGAAGAAGAGTGGAATGTGCTGGATTTGGCCAATGTGCCTCTACCAGAAGGGAATGCTCCTCTGCCCAAACCCACTGTCCTCCCACTGTACCACCCCTTCCCCCATCTGCTGCTTCCCTGATACCGGCAGTCCCTCCACCATTGCCGACAGATGAGACTGGCCATGACAGTTCAGAGAATACACATGCCAAGAAAAAAAAGAAAAAGAAAAAGAAACACAAGGAGGATGACAGAAGCATGTTGTATTATGAGGTATGCCTTTGTCATGCTTTTATATTTCTGGCCACAACTAAAATAATGATCTGGCAGTTTTGTTAGAGCATTTGTTAAAATTGGTGTTCATCTGTTTTTGATCTCCCTTAACCCTTTGACTCCCGCACCCTGTCTATCAGCATCCTGCAATGCCAACCATGCTAGCAAAGCAACATTTTAACCCTTTTACTCCCTCACCTTATCAACTAGCTTCCTGCAGGAAGCTGGTGGGCAGAATGAGGGAGTCAAAGGGTTACATTTTAGCAGTTCGAGGATAGGCTGCGGGAGTCAAAGGGTTAAAAAAGGGAAGTTACCTCATATCGACCAGAGAAAGGTTGTGTGTGTGTGTGTGTGTGTGTGTGTGTGTGTGACAAAAGTGTACGGACATGAGTTTCTCATCTCTTTATGGATGGATCTTTCCTTGATTTAGATCAAAGCTGTGGACTGTTGAAGTGAATTCAAAAAGGTAAAGCACCAGGGTGAAGGTCACATAGACCAGGAAGTGCCTAAAATCGGCACATTTCAAGGAAATGTATGGACAGTTTTTCCTCAGGAACTTTTGACAATGATTCAGATCTATTTTCACAGTTGTGACAGTCTACCATTGTCCTTAATACATGTTCACAGTGACTGGTATGTTAGTCCATCTGTGTCTTCATGATTACCGTGATAGAAACAAAAAGAAATCATATTTCTGTTTAAACTTAAAAGAAAAGTTGTTACTTAATTGTCTTCTTCAGTATGTGACCTTCCACCACAGAATGAGTTTCTTGTGCCTGGCCAGTTTTGAGATAGAGCCAAAACAATTGGGATGGGTGTACCATTGAAGTTTGGGTTTTGCTTGTATTTTAAGATTAATAATTTACGTCGGCAGCCATTGATTTTTAGTTTTTTTTGTATTTAAAGATCAATAATTTACATGCTGTGAAGTGATAATGTGATATTTTACTCCTTTCAACAAAAAAGAATGTATTTTAAGACACTTACCCGATCATTTTTGGCTGCAGATTTGCATCAAAACCAGCCATTTACCAATATCCTGTTTTCCCCACCAATACAAGTAAACCCATCTTGCCACATACTGTTGGAAAGCATGGCATCCCAGTTTTTAGATTTATTGCTCTTGATTGGTTAATGAAAAAAAAAGATGAAGGAATGAATATGCAGTAAGTAATTGTATTCCTGTAAACAATAATTGTCACGAAGTGGAAATTTTGCATCCCTGGTTGGCCAAGAGGGTCGCGTGATGTTAGTCACTCACTGAAAGCGATGTCTACAATGGCATTTCTGACAATCGTGCGAAAGTGTTCGCTACAGCATTTAATTCTGCTTATGGTGCATGTATTTTAAATCAGACAGATTCAGAATACATTGGTACATTAATAACTGACTATTTTGCAACTCGGACCATTATTTTGTTACTTGGAGTGCCTCTACTGTTGATGCAATAGTTAACATGAGAAAAGATGATGAAGTGGCTCAAAATCTTTGTCACCAGTCAGATGTCGGTGTTTCTTTGTTCAGTTGTAGTCTCTGTTAGATGTCCATGTTTCTTTGTTCGGTAATCTGTGGGTAATGGTAAATCCGAGTAGTACATGTATCTATGTGACTTTTTGCTATAGATTGTGCTTGTTAGTGTTGTTATTTGTACTTGTGTATTGTGCATTTAAGCTCATGTATGTGTGTGCGTGTGTGTTTCAATGTATTTGTGTGAGTCTCAGTGTGTGTGTGTGTGTGTGTGTGTGTGTGTGTGTGTGTGTGTGTGTGTGTGTGTGTGTGTGTGTGTGTGTGTGTGTGTGTGTGTGTGTGTGTGTGTAAGTGTCAGTGTGTGTGTGCAGGTGTGTGTGTGTGTACATTTGCATGAATATAATCATGTATACATGATGCAGTTGTCTATCCATGTGTGTATTGTTTAAGTTTTAGGCCACTCTTAAGGTTTAAATAATAATTCTTGATTTGTGACTTGGCCTCCACTGGGTACGTCTCTGTCTAAAACAACTCATCGTCACCAATTCTAATGTCCTTATGATGGCCCCGACCATATCACTGACTAGAGTGACAAGTTCCACACTTTTGACATCAAGGGCGATTCAGTGAAAGTCTCTGTAGACTGTCTCAAAACTGCATTTGTCACACTGCTCACAACTTCAGAGGAAAAGACTGGTTTCATCTGCTACTGAGGATCCGCCAACATCATTGATGAACATCCTCGCAGCAAGTTCTGCAGTGTTGCAACATCACCGCCACCATCCCCTGCCAGAGATCCTCCTGTGATAACTTGCTTTCGCCACATTTCATGTTTGCCACCAAGATTTCGACGACTGATTTCAGTTTTGTTCTTCTCAGTGTTGTACTTTGCTGGGAGGGAGGTAATGTGGCAACTTCCTGTGATCTAAGGGGTTTTCTTTTTGTTGTTTTTAGTAACCAGGAAATGAGAGTATGTCCTTTTGGTGAGGTTTGGTCACTGTTATGTTTGTGAAGATTGTTGTAGTGATAAGAAATCTCAGACTTGCACTTCAGTATGTATCTTTCTTTTGAGTTGTGTGCGACTAATGTTTGTTGCTCAACAAACTTAAGCAATTTGCAGGGGGGATATTTCTCTTTGAAAATAAAGACTTGTCAGCATCACAGCTTCAATTCATTGTACACAGGTGGAAAATCCAATACCAGAGACACCAAATGAGGAAGAGGATGTTTATGTACCTCCCATGGAAAGTGCTGATCCCCCTATACAACTACCTGTTCAGCCATCCAATTCGGAAATAAAAGATGCAGATCAATTGAAAGAAGTCAGAGGTAAGACAAACACTTATAATGGCACCAGGAATATGATTATATTTTGTAGTATAATGAACTACCAGTGGGAGTGAAAATTACGGTTTTAGTGTTAAAAAATATTTCCCCATTTTGTTTCATCATCACATTATATTGCGCATGAATGAATCAAAAACACTTTGTTTTCTGAATATGAAAAGAATTCTGTTATGCTTGTGAAAGGGATACTCATTTCTCATGACTGAACAGTATCAGAAATTTTTGGAATTCCAAGCCATGGGTCATAAGTAATGTCTTGGAGATGTGTGATGCTGGAAGGAGCTTAAAAGTACAAAAGAAGAATGAGAAAGGAAAGGAAAAGGATTAGTCAGGAAATTAAGCTGGATTGAAGAACAGTGTGAAGACATTGAGAAAAAAACTTGACACTGAAGACACAGAGAAAGTTTTTTTAAACTCATTTTGGCCTGTGCCCAACAAATTGTTGGCCACAACTGATCACCTCTCAGCTCCTGTGCTCGAAAACTGTCGAGCAGACACACCCACTTACTTTAGGTTTGAACTGTATGGATATGCATTAGAGAAGGGACATTACTCTGTCTTTTCCCTTCTAGTAACTTTGAAGATTCCACCAAGCCAATTTGAAGCAATTGTACGCATTTGTTTGTTTGTTTTGTTTTGCATCAAGATGAGCATTCAAGCTCAATACAGAGTGCAGCAAATGTTATATGAAATCTTTGACCATAAAGAAGTGATTTTGAGCCTGAAACAGAAGAAAATTAATGGCCTCTAAATAGCAGTGTGTTCAGCAAGTGTACACTGAACAGAGTGGTGTGATGATAAGTGAAAGCAAGCTGTGACTTGCGTGAACTCGTGTAGCTTGGTGCTGTTTTTGTGTGCATTGTGCGACTCAGTTGAAGGTGTTTGAAAGTTATTTCTGAAAGTTATTTCTTGTGGATATTCTTTCAAGGCGATCATATCGTTTTTGTAATGTCTTCTTTTGTGTTTTGTTGTGTGCAGTGTGAGTTTATTTTGTCTCATTTATGAATGATGACAACCAAAATTTTTGTTGTTGTAAAATGATATAAAATTTTATTTAAGACCAAAAATGTGAAGTGGTCTGAAACTTCACTATAATACAAAATTTCATTAAATTTCATCAAGCAGTTGAAATTTGCTGAAATTTTGTATTCTTGATAGTAAATGAATGTACTGTATTAATTTCATTAAGTAGTTTCCCCCATGGGGATGCTGGTGACTCTTTCAGTATAAATAGTATCCCCACTTTCTGGAAATTGTTTGCTAGAAATTTCCTCTTTTCTGTCACTCTCTTTGTTTCTTTCTTCCTCATGTTTTTTCTATCATTTCTTCCTATCACGTTCTGCCTTGCTGGTCCATTCATCTGTATGTGTTTGATAAAGTCTTATGTACTTTCTTGTAGGATTGATAATAGGACTCTAGGGATATGAGATATGTGGAAGCAATTTTAGGCAATTTAGGCCTATATATATATATATATATATATATATATATATATATATATATATATATATATTATATATATATATATGTTTTAGTGTCCTTAGTTATGTTTAAATTTGTATTCAGGTATGTTTTGTAAATCCCGTGGGTTATAAATTGGGGGGAGTGGTCAACGCCAGGGGCATCTCCTTAGATTTAAAGTGCATGAATGCATTGATATGTGTACTTAATTTTCTTTTCCTTTTTTTCCTGTTGAAGTATTGTGTATGTTTTGAATTGGTTGTAGCCCTAGTATGGCTCTACGCAGTCGACTGGACTTTAAACAACATTTACAGTAACAATATCAAGTAGTTTTTTAGATATAGGTGTTTTATTGGGGCACCCATGTAGTGACACCTGTCATTTGTCTGTCTCTTTGATATAGTTGTGCATCGGAATTAATCTCATAAAACCTTAACAATGCATCCAAATTAAATAGCATAAAACCTTAACAAGAGTGTGTCAGAAAAGCAGTTTATCTGTTGAATATTGTTTCGTATAAAGACAGAGATTCTAGAGAGAGAAAGTGGATCTATGAATAACACTTGCTAATATTTTCAGTTATTCATCAATATTTTTATGGGATGAATTTAATTTTTCTTTTCAGATGAAGGAAAAACTGAACCTCAAACACTGGCAAAGATGTTACTACATAAAGCTCTTGGGAATGTGAGCAAAGGGGAGAGCACATCATTGGCAACGACAGAAGAGAGCAGCAGTGCAGGTGAAACTCCTGTATCCTCGCCCATGCAAGGCAAGCTTAAGTTCTCCATGAAACCAACCAATAAAATCCAGAAAATTTCCTTCACATTTAAGTCCAAAAAGAACATGCTCAAGAGTTCTGAAGATGAAAAAGAGGAGGAGGCTCCTAAAGTGGACAATGCTACAGCTGCTGAAGAAGTTGCACAGCCAGCTCGCTTCAAGAAATCTAAAGCAGAGCTGTTTCGACCTGACCAGGAGATTGCTGCTGAGCTTCTCTTTCAAGAGCAGCTGTTTCAGCACTCACAGATGTTGGTCTCTGCAGCACTGCAGCATAAAGAAAAACTCGTTAGTCAGGGAGAAGTGATCAGGAAGATCGTTTCAGGTGATGAAGATGGGAGTGAACAACATAGAATACAAAAGGAAGAAAAAGAGTCCCGACGAAGCGAAAAAAGACAAGACAAAGAGTCCAGGGAAAAGAGAAGTGAAAGAGGCAGAGGTTCTGAACTGAGCAATGAAAGTAATGATGACGGTGATGGTAAAGTGGAAGGAAAAAATAAGGAACACAAGGGAAACGAAGATGGAAGTGTTACTGTGGCCGATGAAAAAAGTGAAAGTATAAAAAATAGTGACAGCAAGGATAGTTGTGAGGTGAGGCAAAGGGAATCGAAGAAGGTAGCTGAATCTTCAGAAGCTGATTCTGCAAACAACAAAACCAGTGAATCAAAGTCACATGCACTTGCTGAAATTTCTGAATTATACAAAGATGTCTTAGATGATGAAGAGGACAAAATGAAGTCTGATGGTCATTCAGAATGTGTCACAGAAGAACAAGTTGACAAAAAAAGCACTGCCAAAGACAACATGCCCACAGATAATACTCAGGAAGAAGATGGGCATTCAAAAGGAAAACTCAAGAAGGGTAGGAAGCAAACATCACTTGATCAACAGTCAGAAAGTGCAGAGAAAGAGACTGAAAAGAAAGCTGCAGAAAAAGACACTGACAGCAAAGAAAAGATGAAAAGTGGCACCAGTCAAATTAAGGAAGACGAAGATGCAAAAAGAAGCCGCAGAAACCGCAGTGAAAGCAAAGAAAAAGAAAAATCCAAAAGGAGTGAAAGAGAGTATAACAGGAGAAGAAATAGAAGTCGTAGTGATAGCAGAGACAGAAAAAGATACAGAAGCAGAAGTGATAGCAGAGAGAGAGACAGAGATCGCCGTAGAAAAGCAAGAAGCAGGAGTAGGGAGAGATACAGGAGAAGACGCAGCAGCAGCCGAGACAATGACAGTAGGAAGTGGAAACGAAGCAGAAGTAATAGTAAAGATAGATCCAGAAGACGGCGTCTAGATAGGAGCAGCAGTAGAGATTCTCCCAAAAGAAGAAGGCGTAAGAGTCGGAGTACTAGCCAGAGAAGGGAAGTGATTAAACGGGATAGGAAAAGCCGAAGTAAAAGCAAGAGTAAAGAGGAAAGCAGCAAGGAGAGAGCTGATACATATCAAGTAGCTACTAAAAAGAGGTCTGATACAAAAGAAGTGAAAGGTAACAAAATGGACATTGAAAAAGAAGACGAAAGAAAAAAGCGAGAAAGAAGTACAAGTTCTGAAACAACAGAGTTTCCAGCTGCAGAACTCGGAGACAAAAGTCGCAGTACCAGTGCTGAAACAACAGTATTTCCAGTAACAGAACATGAAGATAAAGGTCGTAGTTCAGTGCTGAGACGGCAGAGTTTCCGATCGTTGAAGCAAATGAGGAGACTGCAGAAACAGCCAAGTCTCATGAACCATTTCCTGGAAATAAAGCTGAGAAAGCATCTGGATTAACACATGAGCAAAGCAAAACTTCAGAGTGCATTAAGAGTGATGAAAACCGCCAAACTGAGAGTGTCAATAAGAAGAGCATACCTCAACCAGATACTGTGGTCAGCATGGAGAAAGCAAGCATGTTAGAGCAAGATGAGATCTGTGGTCACAAGGATGAGACACAAATGGTACAACTACATTGCAGTTCTGTAAATGAAGATGGAGAAAGCAAGGTGAAAAAGAGCGAAGACAGGCCTGGGACAGACAAAGAGAATGAATCAGAGCAGATTTTAGAAAGAGAGAACACAGAAGAACAACCCCTGAAAGAGGATGTTGGCGCTTGTGGTGAATCTACAAAACAAGTAGAAAATCATGGTGAAGACAATGAAAAGTCCAGTGTAAAAAATCAGCATGATAATAATGACAGAGAAAACAAATCAAAGAAGGGAAGAAGAAGTGAAAGCACTGAAAGCAGTGACAGAGAAAACATATCAAAAAAGAGAAACAGAAACAAAAGCACTGAAAAAGACAGCAGTTTTCAACATGACAGCAGAATAAGTCTGAGTGAAGAAAGATATCAGAAAAGAGGAAGGCAAGGTAGTAGAGAAAAGGAGAGCATGTCAAAGAAATCAGACAGAAGCAATAGCAGAGATAAAGAAACCAGCTCAAGGAACACTGACAGAAGTGACAGTAGAGATAAAGAAACCAAATCAAGGAGGAAAGACAGAAGTGATAGCAGAGAAAAAGAAACCGGAGCAAAGAAGACAGAAAGAAGTGATAGCAGGGATAAAGAAATCAAATCAAAGAAGACAGAAAGAAGTGATAGCAGGGATTTGGAAACCAGATTTAGGAAAAAAGATAGAAGTGACAGCAGGGATAAAGAACTCAAATCAAAGAGGAAGGACAGAAGTGACAGCAGAGATGAAGAAACTAGATCAAGGAGGAAAGACAGAAGTGACAGTAGAGATAAACAAACCAAGTCAAAGAAGCAAGACAGAAGTGATAGCAGAGACAATGAAACTGGATCAGGGAGGAAAGAGAGAAGTGACAGTGGAGGCAAAGAAATCAGATCAAAGAAGACAGACAGAAGTGACAGTAGAGATAAAGAAACCAAGTCAAAGAAGAAAGACAGAAGTAATAGCAGGGATAAAGATACTAGATCAAGGAAGAAGGATAGCAAGGAGAAAGAAGTGAAATCCAGGAAGAAAGAAAGGAGTGACAGCAGTGATAAAGAGAGAAAAAGGAACAAAAATGATAACAAAGACAAAGAAAGATTACAGAAAAGGGGAAGGAGTGAAAGTGTAGAAAAAGAAATGATGCAAGACAGAAGTGATAGCAGTGACGTGGAAAGAAGTTCCAGGAAAGATGACAAAAGTGGAGACAAGGAAAAAGGCCGCCAATCCAGAAAAGCAGAGAGAAGTGGTAGCAGAGATCAACAGAGGTGGAGCAAGAACCAAAGTGATCAAAGAGGAAAGGGAAATAGTTTCTGGCAAACAGGTAATTACAGCGATCGCAAAAACAGAGACAGCAGATCAAGCAGAAGGGACAGAAGTGAAAGTTCTGATAGCAGTGAAGGTAAAGATTGGTCAGGTAAAAAAGACATTTTGAAAGAAAAGCGTTCAAGAAAGTCTGCTTCTGCAATTGACCAATCTGATTTGTATCGCAAAAAAGACAGTAACAGCTCCAAAGGTAAAAATGTTAGAAGAAAGAATAAAACACAGTCCAGTAGTGACAGTGAAGGGGACAGTGACACTAAAACTAGACGCAGAGATCAATCTCGAGATGAGAAGTTTAAGCGTGGTTATTCCAGTTCTAGTAGTGACGACAGCATGGATAAAGTCCGTAGACGCCGACGCAGTAGGAGTGAATCTTTCTCTCGCATACCATCACGTCGAAGAAGAGGACAAGACCGAGACAGTGAAGAAGAAATGCTTCGACAACATGCCAAGAGCTGGAGCAGGGATCAAGCCAAGCGCCACTACAAACGAAGGCACAAAGCAGCTAATAGTGATGATGAGGACAAAGATGGTCTTGTTTCCTCATCAAAAATTCCCGAAAGTGGTAAAGGAGATAAGACTGGAGAGAGTAAGAAATTACCTACTGGTGTTGATACAATGACATTTGATTTAAAAGATGTTCTATTGCCAGGAGAAGCACCTCTGTCACATGCTACTGACTTGGAGAAATTACCAAGTGGTTTTACTTCTAGCAAAGCTGGAGGGAAATCCAAGGAAGGGAAATCCAAGCTTCAAGTTACAGCAAATAGAAAAAACGAATCTGATATGGATCTTGATGAGTCTGAGAACGATGAGAAATATAAGTCTCAAGGAGTGTTGTTGGACAAAGGAGTATCTGACATTGAAATTGATGAGTCAGGCAATGAAGGGGGCAAGATTTTACCCCTTCTACCAGCTGAGCAAATGGACCTTTCACTCAAAGATTCGAGTGTATTAAGAGCTGATGAACTCAAGCATCCCAGAAAACCATCTGTTTCCATAGGTATTGAACAGCCTGTGCATGAGAGAGAAAAGAAGCAGCCAGAGAAAATATGTTTTTCTGTAAAATCGTCCAGAAAAAGCAAAGGGCTTAAATTAAGCAGTGCATCTGAACATCTTCAAGAACCAGATGACAAGAACGAAAAATTGTTCCTTCCTGAAGAAACTGGTAAAGATGATACTGACCCATCTGTACTTGGTTCTTCTTTAGAAAGAGTAACAGCCAGAGTAGAGAGAGGCAAATCACAACTTGAAGCAACTCATCACTCATCTGAAGACAATCAAGAGATTCTGAAAACAAATTCGACTGAAGTTGACAAAATGATTGAAGTAGGTACAATGGAGCAGAATTTGACTGAAGTAGAAAAGTTCAGCAAAGATCATGATACAACCAAAAGCAGTGTGACTGTTGAAGAAGCTTTTCTTGAAAATAAAACGACACCAGATACTGCTGACACAATTGAAGGAATTGAAACAGGGTCAGTAGCTAAAGAAAAAGATGATCTTAGCCAACAGGCAGAAGAAGAAGAAGAACATGAAGAGAAAGATGTTAAACCTCGTGGTGGACTCTTTCATTTCAAATCAGTGCCTCTTTGGGAGCTCGATAAAGAAGAAGAGAAAGCCCGATTGAGCAGAACAGCCCCAGTCGTACAGGTTTGGGGCTATACTTCAAAGAGCCAGGCTCTGAGCCTTGGATTGGATTATGGAAGCACCAGCGAGGAAGAGAGTGAAGGAGGTCAGAACAAAAGCCCTGTAAAAGACAAAAGCCCTTCAAAAGACAGAAGCCCTTTAAAAGAAAATTCTCAGAAAAGAGAAGAAGCAGAAACATTGTCAAAAGTGATCGAAAAAACAGCAAGAAAAAAAGCAACCTGAAGAAGCTTTGCCCAGGTCTTTGTCAGCAAAAATGTTTCATTCGAAGGAGGCCTCTCCAAAAATAGAGGTGCCTATGGATGAAATGCCATCAGAAAGTCATAAGTCAAGATGGGATGATGACGAAGAAGATTCCGTACCCAAGAGACACTCAGGCAGGCCTGAACTGAGAGGGAAAAAAATAAGTGCAGAAGATACCCAGACAGGATCAGACAAACATGTTGCAAGAAAACGCCAAAGAAAATCAAGTTCTAAAGACAGCAGAAGAAGCTCCAGAGATGCTTGTCCAAAATTACATGGAGATGAAGAAGTTACTCTTGGAAGACTTGCCCTCAAATCTACGGCTACTAAAGGAGAGAGAAACTTAAGGACAAATTCTTCGAAAATGGACAGGTCAGAGACAAAACATAAAAAATACAGTAAAAGTTCCAGCTCAGAGGACTCGGAACAGTCCTCTTTTGATTCAACATCTGATTCTGACGAAGAGGATGCCTCAAAGAAATCAAGAATTTCTGAATATAGGCGCAAAGAGAGAAGTCCTCAACAGTCTTTCCCAAAAAAGGGTGACTGTGACAAAAAATTAACCAGGAAAGACTCTAGAACTTCAGAAAAAGACTCTAGAATTCCAGAAAGACTGTCAAAGGACATTCTTACAGATGCTGAGCTATCTTCTGTAAAGTCAACCAGAGACAAAAAACAAAGTCATTCTAAAAAGTTCTCATCAAGAAGTGTTTCCCTTTCAGATGATGATGGAGGAAGAGATTCAAAAGTGCCAACAGTCTCAGAAACTCAGAGAAGATTACAGTGAAAGAAGCATTGAAAGACTCGGAAGACGTGTAGAAAGCATTTCAGCAAAACAGGGTATCCCCAAAGAAGACACCAGAAAGCATGCAAAATGGTTAGCTTCTGACGCAGAGCCTGTAGGGTCCAGACAACCAGCTAGTCATCATGAACTTGAAGAAGACCAGCTGCTCATAGATTCTGAAGATGTGATAAGTCATAGGTTCACTGAAGATGCTGTGTTATGTTCCAAAAAAATACCTAGTCAGTCCAGACAAGAAGATGCATTTCCTATAAGCCCTGAAGAAAGACCTATTCAGCTGTCAGGAACAGAAGATGGGCTTCATTTAGAAACAATCAGTCAGCATCCTAAAGCAGGTGTTCTTCCTTTGGGTTCAGAACAAGTAACTGTTCAGCAATCCATTACTGGAATAGTTCCAGCAGAATTAACTGTTCAGCATTTGAAAAAATCCAACATAGAAGATGCAGAGAAGAGTGGTGAGGTGACATCATCCAGTCAGAGTGAGTCAGATAGCATGGCAGAAGTAAAAGTCTCTCAGGTATTACCATTTGAAGAAAGAGAAGCAGCCCCATCAAAATCTGATGTTCTTGTAGAAGCCTCATCTACCTGTCTGGAAGGAGTCAGCACCTTTGGTTTGTTTAAACAGTCTGAACATGTAAAAGAACAAGATGAGACAAGCAGCAGCCAGATGTCATCTGAATGTTATGATGATGTGATACACATGGACAAAATGCTAACAGAAGAAATCCAGCTGGGATATAAACAGGTATTGGACACCGGTGTGGATGTAGTGAGTGAGTGTGATAAGATGGAAGACCAGAATAGTGGACATGATAGCATGATTTCATCAACTCAGGCTGTAGTTGATCCAAGTGTTGGGCTTTGTGTGGAGGATTTGACTGTCCAAGTGCCTCATTTAGAAATACAGAGTGGTCTGTACTCACCAAGCTCGCTCTCTCCTGCTGATGATATGGAAGTGCTGCCAACTGCTGGTGTTAGAGATAGTAGTATCATTGTTAGTATCATTGAAGGACATTGTTCAGATAGTATTGGAATCACGAGCACAGAACAACCCTCTGTTGTGAAAGAATCCAACCAAGAACCTGTTGTATGTACTGATGCCTCCAGTGACTCACAACTTAGAGTGCTCCATGTTTCTTCTACAACCTGCCCAGAATCTGCTGAACATAGTGAGTCAAAAAAGTCTGTTGATGCAGAAAGTAAAAGCCCAGACATGTTTGCAGATGAACAGAAGAAAAGTTGTGCACAGTTGCCCGAATCAAGTATAGGTGACAGATCTCATCAGATAGAACAAGAGAGTGTAGTTGGCACTGCTGATTCCACCACTTCATCAGGGACCTCAAAACAAGTCACCACATCAGACGAAAGAGCTGCTGAAGTTGTCACTGTAGTGAAGACAGAAACTCCTTCTCATGTTACCCAGACAGCGACCTCTCCTCGAGCTAAAACTGGACGCTTTGGTACAGCCAGCTGGAGTAGTGGAATCAAGAGAAGAGACAGAGGCCATCGACCTCCCATTGAAACCATTGTAGCTGTGCGGTCCAAATCTAGTTCTTCTCTGGCAGCTTCCAGTTCCTTCCAGTCAAAACCAAACACTGTGCCTATAGATCCAACTCCCAAACCAAGTTCAGTCTTTTGGGATATTCCAGTTTCTTCCATTCCAGTGCCTGGAGAAGTACATCCCATAACAAGAGTTGGGATACCAGGAGGGGAACCAACTGTGTTCACAGAGGAACATTCCAACCCCACCCCAGGGTCTTCAGATTTACTTTCTTTGTCAGGTAATGTCACTGGCCCCAGTGCTGTGTCATGTGATGTACCCAGTCCAGCAACTCGTGACATACATAGTAATGTGACTGCTATTACAGAAGAGCCCATTTCATCATCAGAAGCATTTTCTAAATCTTCTGCCATGTCTTCTGAGGAACCTGCCATGCCCAGTCTACCAGTATCAGAAACTATAGTTAACCCTGCTGTAACAACAATTTCTGAACCTTCTGTTTCCACATCATCAAAGCAGACATCTGGAAGCATGTCCATGAAATCTAACATCTCTTTCTCTTTGCGAGGTCCATTGAGCCGGCTTTCCAAACCTTCACCTCCTGTTGGCAGTCCTGCCAAAGTGGGTAAGATCCAGATTGTTCTTGGCCGGAAGGTGGTTCCTTTGCATGAGAGCCCTTTAGTAGCAGCCAGTGAGGAAGACACTGTTCCTCCTATTCCTCTTCCAGAGTCAGCCCCAGCCTCAGCTTTAGACACAGCACAAACTCCAGATACAGCCCCGGCTGTAAATACTGCTCCAGCTTTGACCCCAGAGGTCACAGTAGGGTTCCCTGTGATGGTGTTGACAGGAACACGCAAACCCGGGGAAGTAGAACCTAGTGAAACCATCTGGCCTGAATGCAGAGCTGTTGCCAAAGAACCAGAAGAAGAGCAAAGTACTGAAGAAGATACATCAGAGGAGGAAGATACAGACAGCAGTGAATCAGAAACTGAAAGCAGCAGCAGAATTGATTCCAGATCCTCCGGAAGAGATAATCGACAAGACTCAGAAAGGAGAGAATCAGGTAGTAAAAGAAGAGATCAAGGTGAACGTTATCGTAGGGATGATAATCGAAGTCGTCGAAGTGAGGACAGTGACAGAAGAAGACATTATGAAGATGAAAGACGCAGACGAAGAGAAGATGATGACCGTCGGCGAAGAGAGAGAGAACGGGAAAGGGAACGCGAAAGAGAAAGAGAACGTGAAGTTGAAAGATTATTGGAACGTGAAAGAAGAGAGAGAGAACGCGAACGTGAACGTCTACGAGAAATAGAAAGGGAACGTGAAGAAGAGAGAAGACGCAGAAGACGCAGCAGCAGAAGTCGCAGTCATAGTCCTGATAAGAGCAGGGGTCGGGATTGGAGCAGAAGTCCTGATAGACGACGTCCAAGAGAAAGAGACCGTGATAGAGCAAGAGATCGTAGTCCTGCCACTCCTGATCGTGGTCCAGATCGTGGTCCAGATCGTGGCAGAAAAACGGATAAGTGTTTCTCCTGATCGTGGTCTAGATCGTAGCAGAAAGCGTCTGACTGATTATCAGAGAAACAGAAGTCCGGATCGCTCTAGACGTAGAACTCCTGAAAGGCGCAGAACACCAGAAAGAGGTACCCGAGACTGTGGTCCAAGTTATGACAGAATCCCTTCGCTTGACAAAGATTATGATGTAGAACCTAGAGGAGAGAGGGGGCGTGAAAGGAGTAGAGAAAGATCTCCTGGTCGTGGTGGAGGAAGTCCACGTGGTCGAAGTCCAAACAGACGCATTGGAGATGATGAACGGAGGTCCTGTGATCGCAGCAGGTCCCCTGGGCGCAGCTTTGACAAGCCAAGGGGTCGCAGTCCCATTAGACGTCGGGACAATAGCATTGATAGATATCGGGATCTGAGCAGGGACAAAGTGCAGTACACGCGTGACAGAAGTCGAAGTCAAAGTAAAGAATCTGTTAAGGTGAAATTGAAGTTGCTGATAAAATAGCAAAGACCTCTGAAATAGGAATAGAAACCAAAGGTGTTCAGAGTGTGCCATCATCAACCACAGCAAATTTCTTTCATCCTGGTGCAAGTGATCACACAGTCCATGGTCAACAACCTCAGGACACGACTGTTGCATCCCAACATTTTCCGCCTGCTGGCGCTAACTTTGGTCATCACGGTGAAAGTTATGTTGATCAACAGACAGCTTGGCAAGTTGGAAGCTATCCTGCGCCTGTTGATCATGGGACTTTACAGATAATTCAACATCAGTATCAGGCTATGGGTTACCCACCTGACCAGGCTTTGGCTTATGCCACTCAGTATCTTACTGCTTCTGCCACAGTGCCTGCACACTCATCAGAGCCCCATCCCCAGCAGCAGTCTCATCCCCAGCATCTCCATCATCATCATCCCCATCCACCACCTCAACAGCTTCCTCAGCCCCCACCTTTACATCCCAATCAGCATCATCATTCCCAACAGCCATTTCATCCACAACAGCATCCTGTTCCTCCACACCCTCCACCTCAGCCACACTCTCAGCCATTGTTACCCAACCCAGCCACATTTTCTCAAGGACCAGCTCCTCAGATGTATATGGGAGGGGATCTTTCCTTTCAAGGACATGCCCCGCCTGGTCACTTGGGATATGTTCCTGGACATCCCCCTCCTGGAAATTACTCTCACCCACCTCCACATGTGCCCTTTGGGCAAGAGACTTACCCATCTGGTCCTCCGCCCCCAGCTGAAGCCCAGATCCCCTATGAGAGCCTAGCGGAAATGGAGGCACACCTTGAAGCTGAGTTGCATCCAGATCCGAGAGAGGCAGCTCTGTTTGGGGATCTGCCCAGCTCAAGAAGAACCAAAGGTAGCAAGAAACATAGAGAGGCAACCAGTCGTAAGGACAGTGTTCCGAGAGAAGAAATGAGAGAAACCCAAACCAAGGAAGTTGCGGTGGAGCCAAACAAGTCTGAACCAGAATTTGAAACGTCCACCAATGCTGAACCAGATTTTCAGCCACAGACTTCAGTTGCCACTGAAATGGAGGAGGAAGGTCAAGACAGGACTGAAACAAAAGAAAAAAAGGCTGAATCACAAACAGTAGACACTGGTCTTCAGAATGTGGGAGAAGATGTTGTTTCATCAACAAATTCTTCAGAAACTGTAGAGGTGTCTGCTAAAGAGGAGCAGACAAGTAGCTCTGAGCTTCGACCTCTGAAGGTAAAATCTCGGTGGCGACGCAACAGTGAGGCTGAGGCTACTAGTTCTACACCACCGCCACCTCTTTCAAAGCGTCTACTACGGGAGAGTCAGGAAGAAGCTGAACAGGAAGCTGAAAAAGTAGACCAAAAGGAAGAAGAAAAGCAGGAGACAACTCCCCCTCCACCTCCCCCACGTAAACGAATAAAGCTGGATGAGGAGGTTGGAAGTGAGGAGAAGACAGAGGCAGGAGACGATTACCCTATATTTGACGTCATCAGTGAAAACATCCATCTTACTGAGAGGTAGGTCTTTTTCAGTTATAATGTTTTCTGCCCCTTCTCCTTTTTTTTGTTGTTTTCCACAAGAGATAGTCTTTCATTATCCACGAAGATCTTTATCAAACTTTGGTCAAAGATGTGGATAGTTTAGGATCTGCAAATGCATATCTTTAGAGGACAAGGTCCACAAGATTTGCGCTGGAAAGTTTATGAACAGCCCTTTCTCAACAGCAGATGACAATATTATTTAAAATCTGGTTTCAATGTGATGACAGTCTACCATTATAGTCATTGCATGTCAAGTTTGATTTCATCTGAAACCTATTTTTTTCTCCAATAATCAGGAATGGGATCTTGTGAGAGCATGAAGAGTGAAAGTGTGACTGACCACCTGTATTTGTGGTTTAGATCAAAGATAGAGAGCATTGTGCAATAGGCTTACTGTAAAAGGCTAGATATGTGAATGCTTTCAGTATAAATACATGTAGTATCCCTACTTTCTGGACTTCTGTGCTGGAAATTTCCTCTTTTCTGTCACTCTGTGCTTCTGCCTTGTTCCTTTGTTTTCTGTTGTTTCTTCCTACTATTTTCTGCCTTGTTAGTCTATTCAGATCTCATGATGGTCTTCAGTATTTGTTTGTTAATGTGCAATGTTTGGTCTCAGCAGCCAAAAGAACATCAACACTGTTTTGAAAAATGTGGTTTTGAGCATCATACAATTCCTACAGAAGCTGAACTTTCAGTTTCACAAATTGATAGTATGCATTGAAGGGAAAACTTAGATTGTGCTGTCCCAAGTAGCTTTTGTTCGTACATCATCATCATCAGGTGCCCTGCCACATGGCGTTGGCGATCATGGTCTTCCATCTGTCTCTATCTCTCGTTGCCCCTAGTATCTCCCCCACGCTCACCGTCCCCAGCCACTCTGCAAGTCTGTCCAGCATTTTCTCTCTGGGTCTACCTGGTGCTCTCTTTCCCTCCAGCCTTCCTGTTGTGATCAGGTGCTCCAAATCCCCCTTCCTCATAAAATGGCCTATAAATGTTGCCTGTCTTTTCCTAATCTTCCTTATGAGTGATATACTTGTGTCTGCCTCCATCAAGACTGTCTCGTTTGTTTTACTTTGCTGTCCATGGAACTTTCAACATTCTTCTTAGAAATCACATCTCGGCTGCCTCAATGTTGCTCTGGCTTTGCTTGCTGACTGTCCACGCCTCGCATCGGTATAACAGTATTGGTTCTACATAACATTCAAGGACTCTCTTCCTGATGTTAATTGATAGGCATTTGTTGGTAAGAATGCATGTCATCTTCTTGAATGCTGTTTTGGCTTGGCCGATTCTGCTGGCTATTTCCGATGTGCATCTGCTGTCTGATGAAATGACTGTTCCCAGGTATTTGAACTTATTAACCTGTGTCAAGGTTGTGCCATTTGCTGTTATTTTGCATGAGGGGATTTCATGTTTTTTACTGATCACCATGACTTCAGTCTTCCTGCTGTTTAGTTCCAACCCCTTACCTTTGCTTTCTATTTCTAGTATATTCACAAGGTTTTGTAGGTCCCTTTCATTTTCTGCAATTAGCACGGTGTCATCTGCGTATCGAATGTTGTTTATCATTTTCCCTCCAACCTTTAATCCAGGGTCTTCTAGATTTCTCATGATGTTTTCGCTGTAAAGTGAAAACACATCTGGTGACAAAACACAGCCCTGTCTGGCTCCTCTTTTGATGTTTTGGAAAGAGCTTCTATTGTTTTCTATTCTCATTGCAGCTGTTTGTTCCCAGTACATATTCCTGATTATTTGTAGATCTTTTCCATCAACATTGAGTCTCTCCAGTTGGTTGATCAATTCTTCATGTCGTACCCAATCGAAAGCCTTGGTATAGTCAACAAAGCATAAATACAAATCCTTATTCATCTCAATTGACCTCTCTATGATAGTTCTTAGGATGTATATGGTATTAATAGTTCCCTTCCCTTCCACAAATCCACACTGTTCTTCTGCTATTTCTCTTTTGATTCTATTCCTTGTCCTCATTGTTCGTACATATGTATTGAAAAACATTACCTTGAATTTGTGATGATTTTATTTCATGCTCAGGATAAGCTATCTTCTGTGCTGCTAGTCATATACTGAGGATCTGGCTCAGTAGCAGTATATGAGATGAATAATATATGACATAATTCTCCTCGTGGGTAGAGATTTAGATTTTCATGAAAATCTTATCTTTCAAATGTAATATATTTGTGTGTAATATATGTGTGTATGAGTGTACATGTATGTGCGTGTCATGTGTATGTGTGTATGAGAGTACATTTACGTGCGTGTCATGTGTATGTGTGTATGAGAGAGGGTGTGTGTGATGCAGACCTATTTAGAGAATATTGAATAATAGTAACAAGACAATACACTGTATGCTATCGCATGTATTAAGTGATTTGCCCAGATAAAGTAATTGTTGTGGGGTGTTATGATACTGACTGAGTAAATGCAGCAACTCCAGATGCAAGATTTCCTTAATAGTAGAACAGAAAACATCGTAACCAAATTACTAATTTAGTAATTCCTAACGACAGAGCATTAAGATCAGTAACAGCCATACTGAACAGCACAGAAATTCATTTTTCATAAAATCAGTCGTATGCTGGAAGAGGAAGCAGTCACAGTATCATCAGTGGACTACTTCAGTGCATGGATCAGTACCTTGATGTGTTGGAGGTCTGCAGTTTTGAGATGAGCCTAAGAAATGAAAAAACACATTGTATATAAAGTTGTTCAGGTTCCTCCCTCATCACCCACCTCTTTTCTCTCTCTCCCTCTCTTTCTGTCTCTCTTGTGACAAACACACACACACACACACACACACACACACACACACACACACACACACACACACACACACATACACACACACACAACTACATAATATATATATATATATATATATATATATATATATATAGGATAACAGTATTAACACTAGCATTTCTCATTTCTGCTGAAATCCCAAATCTTGTGCTGTGTGGTAATTTCATACAGTAGTACTAGTAGTCTCAACAGGAAATGGACTGCTAATAAGCTTTCAGCAGAATGATTGTTTGCTGTTTCTGAAATTCACTGGCAGTAAATATATCCAATGATAGATGTAGTCAATCACTGAATGCTGTTTGTTACACTTTACACATCTTCTGTTACATTTTACACACCCTCCGTTGTCAGGGTCCCCTGTGGGGATGCAGGAGGCTCTTTCAGAGTAAATGGTATCCCCGCCTTCCGGAAATTCTGTGCTAGAAATTTCCTTTTTTCTTTCTCTTTGTTTCTGCCTTTTCCTTTGTTTTCTGTCATTTATTCCTTTCATTTTCCGTCTTGCTGGTCCATTCATCTGTGTTTGATCATGTCTTATGTACTTTTTGTTGGGAGTGATAATTGGGCACAAGTATTAAGTACATTTTTGGGTCTAGGGAAATGAGATATGCCGAAACCATTTAGGTAACTTAGGCCTGTTTTTATATACGTTTTAGTGGCCTTAGTTATGTTTTAATTTGTATTCAGGTATTTTTTTTAAAATCCCCATTGTGATAAATTGGACAGAGTAGTCAATGCCAGATGCATCTTCTTAGATTATGTGCATGAATTATGAATACTTTTCTTTTTCCCTTTTTTTTTCCTGGTAAGTATTGTGTATGTTTGAAATAATTATAGCCCTGATATGGCTCTAAGCAGTCAGCAGGGCTTTAAACAGAAATAACAACAATAACTCTCCCTCAGGGCTGCTTTCACTCACTTTCCTTCCCTCCCATTCACTTTTTCTCTCTGTGTATACAAAGAAATCACAACTTGTATGTATACACCCATCATTCAGCCTACATTGCTTTGATGGTAGGCATGGATCCCACCCACTGTGCCATAACAGTTAACTATGTGATGCAGTAATGAACATGTTGGGTTCAAAGACAGCTCATGATGTCGGTAATTATTATGTCCCACCCACACAATATAAGCTCCTTCCAAAATATCAGAAGATGGGTTGCCTAGGTAGGGATGTGTTCTGACACCAGATTTGTTTCACTACAGCAAAACCATCATGAACAACCAAGAAGCATGCCCTAGGAGTGGGATAAAGGTTGGCATGGCATGGCATTGACGATCATGGCCCTCCATATGAATCTGTCCCTTTTCACTCCAAATACATCTTCCGCCCTCTCTGTCCTCAGCCACTCTGCAAGTACGTCCAGTATTTTCTCCCTGGGTCTCCCTGATGCTCTTTTTACCTCCAGCTTTCCAGTTGTGACAAGGGGCTCTGATTTCTCTTGCCTCGTAAACTGTCCTATAAAAATTGCTGGTCTTTTCCTGATCTTCTTTATTAATCATTTAATGTTATTCTTATGTCTGCCTCCTTCAAGACTGTCTCATTTGTTTTCTTTTGTGTCCATGGAATTCTCAAAATTCTTCTTAGAAACCACATTTCAGTTGCCTTGTTCTGACTTTGTGTGTTGACTGTCCACGTCTCACAACCGTATCGGTTCTATACAACACCCAAGAACTCTCTTCCTGATGTCAGTTAACATGCATTTGTTGGTAAGAATGGTTTTCATCTTCTTGAATGCTGTTTTAGCTTGGCTTATTATGCTTGCTATTTCTGATGTGCGTCTGCTGTCTGGTGAGATGACTGTTCCCAGATTTTTAAACTTATCAACGTGTCTCATCATTGTGGCGTTTGCTGTTACTCATATTTTGCTTGAGGGGAAAGTTTTTTTTGCTGATTACCATGACTCCAGTCTTACTATTTAGCTCCAACCCTTTATTTTTACTTTCTGTTTCTATTATATTTAGGTGTTGTGGGTTGTAGATTCAGTCCTTGGACATGCTCTTTGTTCCTCTCTGTCTCTGTCTCTCTCTTCTTTCTCTCTTTCTCTGTCACTGTCTATCTGTCTGTCTCTTTTATTTTTGCTGTAGAGCCATGGACTCAGATCTGATATCTTGAGTTCAGTCATTGTCAGCAGTGAGCAATATTATGAACTGGCTTGGTTCCTGCCTGTCTAGTTATTCCAGCATTCTAGTGATGTCAGCCTAGTGTTTCAGAGGTCCATCCCCACTCCTCCTCTCTCTTTCAAGATTTTGCCCTTGTATAGGGCTGTGCATGGCTCAGGGAATCTGCCAGATAATTGCTGGTAGACTTGTATGAGATTGTGAGATTGATCCAGTGCAGTAAATTCTGGATAAACTCCTCTCTCTCTCTCTCTCTCTTTCTCCTCTCTCTCTCTTCTCTAAACTCATCCTCTCTCTCTCCTCTTTCCCTTGACTATTAGGGGGGATGCATCATTGCATGGCTACTCAGTTTGACATTCCAAACATGCCAACGATGTTCCAGTTCCAGAGCTTGCAATGGAGATTTCAGTATCAACATGCCAACAAAACAAAGTTATTAAATTGCATTCCAGTGCCAGAACTTCTATTGGAGTTTTCAGTATCAATCTCAGTAAAATGCATTGTACTGCTGTGTATATTATTGCTTTACAAAAACTTGATATTTCTAAGTATTGGATTTCTTATATAACATAATAGTTAAATATTAGCTTAAAGACCCCTGTGAGGAATCGCGGGAGGGGGCTCTTTCAGATAAATAGTATCACAATCTTCTGGAAATTTTGTGCTAGAATTTCTCTTTTTTTTACTTGTTTCTGCCTTGCTCTTTTGCTTTTTGTAATCTGTTTCTGATATTTGCTGCCTTCCTGGTCCACACTCCAGTATGTTTTCCAGAAAGCCTTCTGTACTTTCTTGTAGGACTGATGAATTGGACATAGTATTAACTGCATTTTTGGCTCAAGGAAACATGATGTGCAGAAGCAATTCTAGGTAATTTAGGCATATTTTTTTTTACCATGCATTTTAGTGTACTTAGTTACATTTGTACATTTATGTTACATTTGTACATTTATAATCAGGTTTGCTTTTTTAAATCCTTCTGATGATTAATCAGGTTTGCTTTTTTAAATCCTTCTGATGATAAATTGGACAGAACAGTCAACATCAGGGACATATCCGGAGATATGTGTGTGTTAATGCATTGATATCTGGTCATCATTTTCTTTTCCCTTTTCTTTTTTTCAAGCGCATCAAGTTCAACTGATCAAGGTGCTGTGATGTTTGAAAAGGTTTTAGCCCTGATATGGCTTTGCACATTTAACTGGGCTTTAAACAGTAACGATAGTGATTTTGCCTCTAAAGATTTTTGTTTCCTGCCTGACATTACCTAAAAAATGAAATAAAATTAAAAATAGAAATTAAAAAAGAAAAAAATGCAATTGACTATATGATGTATGTACTTTTGTTCTCTAAACTTTTGCTGTCTCTTGCTCTGTCTCTCTCATGTCTGTGCAGTAACTTTTTGGGGGGATATGGATACATAGATGCATTATTGTGTGTTTTTTTCTACTGTTGATTTCATAGAAAGAAATCGAAGAGCATGAAAAGGATGGTCTGTGATTGCACAACCTCAAAAGCTGACCGTTCAAAAGGAATACCAGCTTGTGGCGAAGACTGCCTTAACAGAATGCTCATGATTGAATGGTAAGCAAAGAACATATTATTTGGAAGTTGTTAACTAATTGACAATTAGTAAGTGGAATGGATACAGTTTATTGTTTCAGTTTCATGTTTAATTTTTTGAAGATATCGTAACATGGTGATAATGATGTATGTACTCACGATTTCTGCCATGTCTTTCTACAGTAGGGATTTAGATGCCATAATCTTACTTATCCTGCAAGGTGCTTTTTTTTGGAACCATCTGAGCACTGCTGTGCCATCTTCAGAAAAGTGAAGGTCGAACTGACATTGTGTTTAACTTGGAAGGTTTTGAGGTTTGTAACATCATTACATAATGCCTGTCAGAACTGTCAAACCATGTATAATATATATATTTTTGTATAAATGGATGACATAAGGTTATTCATTCTTATTGAAATGAAGAAAGAAAACTTTATTTTGTGTCTGATAAAATGAGCAAAACAAAGTTTCTGTCACGTGCAATTGAAGACACAGACTGAAAGGACTTGTGGAAGACTTCATGGTTTTTAAGAAAAGTTTTCCTCTCATTATATATATATATAATATATTTAGTTTATTGTGTGTGTGTGTGTGTATATATATATGCAATTTACCCTGAGGAAGGCCAAGGGCCGAAATATAGGAGAAAATACTCAATGCCTTTGTTGATTGTCTTGGAAAATTGAAGTGTACATGTATATATATATATATAAAAGTATGCAATGTGTATTGCTGTCCATTTTGTCTACAAGATCATCATATTGAGGGTGGAAATTTTAGGACCAGTATAAGTCCATATCAGTGTAGTTGTTGTCATCAGTGTTGGAGTAGTGGTGGAACTCCCGCTTTCTTTTTTATTCTGTGAAAATCATCTTTGAGAAGACTTTGTTTGTGCCCTCCATTCCACCCACATGTGCGTGGGTACTGACCATGTTCAGGGTTGGGGAATGCAAAGCAGCAAGGGAGAAGAGATGGGCATCATCCTCAGTAAGTGTCCTGGCCCAGTGAAAAGTTGAAGTCTGTACCACTTTCACCCCTGCCCGACCTCTTTGTGCTGCTTCTGATACTACTTCTTTACAAATTCCCTGATACAGATGTTCCACAGTCTGTCCATACTTTTTTTCTGTGTCTTTATACAACTGGATCAACGAAAGAAAACTGAAATACGTAGGCCATGTGATCAGAAACACCAAAACAGATTTGATGCCAACGATCCTGCAGGGGAAAGTTGAGGCAAAGAAAAGAAAGGGACGTCTGCACACATCCTATTTCAACAACATTGCCTAAGTCTGTGGTCTGGAAATCCAGGAGGTTGCCCACAGATGTCTTAATCATGTTACCTGGAGAAAACTTGTGATGTCGATCCCGGTGAGGGAAACAGATGAGATAAGATACAACTGGACTTAGTTTCCCCTGTCTATTCAACAGTCACATATTCTCTCTTTCTTCTAGCCTGACTTGGAGACATACCTGTTTGTTCAGTGATTTCCCTCTCTTTGTGCCCGCTCTGTAGTCCTACTCCCCTCCATTGCCCCTCTCCCTCCTTCTGGTTTGTGTGTGTTTTGTACCCTTGAGTTGCCATTGTGATTAATTGCTTTGTTGAATGATGAGAGTGCACAATTTTGTATGGTTTATATATAAATCAATATTTAGCACCATAAAAATGTCATTGTTATTGTCTGTTCCCCTATAGACCTTGGAGGTGTGGGACAGTTTTTATTGTTCTTTCCCATCCATGTCCCGGTCAGTGTAGGATTGATAAAGACTCTTATTTTTATAAAGTGGGCAGGTGTCAGCTTACTCTTTCATAGGTCTCTCCTCCTGACCTGTCCCTTTCTATTTCAAGACCTTGCCAGTGTATAGGGTTCTGCATTGGCTTTAGAAGTCTGCCAGATTATCATTGATAGATTTGGGTGGAATACATATGGAATTATCTGAGCATGGTAAATCTCTCTTGAACAACCTTAAACTTGTCTAACCTTTTGATTTTTGATTGCATTGCAGCGGGGCCAGGTGTCCATGTCTTGATTATTGCAGCAACAAGCGATTCCAAAAGGTAATGAATGATATTTATTTTTTGTAGTATTTTGCAAATCACAGTTGATTTGATCCATGCTGACATTTGACATGTTGATGACACCAAAAAACTGCCATGTAGCATTTATTTTCTCTAATGTAGGTTATGAACTTTTCTGATGACAGACTGTCAGAACTCAGCGAATCGTGATGTATTCTCTTGGAGAATAAATAACAGTGTAAAAGCATTTTTGAAAACTACCTTGGCTTCCAACCAGAACACGAACTAATTTATAAAATTATTACCTTTTGCTTGTAGTGTGTAAATTTGAACACCATTCCAACATATTTTAAAACTTGCCCTTCATTACAAACCATCCGAAGCACCCAGGTCTCAAAGAGCCTCAATCTTCACAGGACATCGGTTGTTTCCAGCTACTGACAGAAAGACATCTGTACAGGTCTGTTTTTGACCCAGCTGTGTGGAGCTACTGCTGACTTTTTTGACTTTTAAAAAAAGCCTTTAGAACATATCTCTAATCAATTAAACAGCAGAGATTCATACTAAGACTTTTTTTTTTAATGTTGGGTCATGTTGCAATGGATCTGTATGAGTTGTGTTGTGTGTGTGTGTTGTGTGTGTGTGTGTGTGTGTGTGTGTGTGTGTGTGTGTGTGTGTGTGTGTGTGTGTGTGTGTGTGTGTGTAAAGGTTTATGTTAATTTGATGTTTTGTAATTCAATAATGATCCATTTCTATGTTAAATCCAAGAGATATACTTCAGACATTGACTGTTTGTGCTACATAGATGAAATTACTGCATTGTACTGATGGACTTCTGGTTGTTGAATTTTAAGTTGCATTGTAAAGTGTACATAAAATTTTACTCTCATTTTATCAAATTTCAAGAGGTCATTTGGTGTAATACACAAGCTCTGTCTGTAATTTTGATTTAACCTCAGATTTTCCTTTCGACAATGCTTCCTCTGATTTTTCACGATTTCCATAATTTCCTCTATCAAAATCACTGTACTAGTTGATAAAATTTAATATCTATTGAACCCTGTGTTGCCAGTGATTCTGACTGCAGCGCATTCTGAAAACATTTCCAGAAAAGTTGAAGAATTACACCAACAGTTTTTGGTCATTTACATTCCCCAAACTATATATAGAATGAATCAGAAATGAACAAAAATTCTCTCCGTAACAGCATTGTTTACAGGTTTTTAAGGAGACGTGTCACGCTATCTTCCTGAAATGCCACTCTCCTTTGTAGTGTATTTTTTTTAATATATCTCACCAGAACTTGCTTTGTGAAATTCAGTTTTGGCAATGTAAGCACACTGTTCTTCAGTGCTAAACATGGCCCTGACATTGGAATGACTATTTCCAAAGTGTCATCATAACAAAGTTACCAATTTGCATGTAATTTTTAGTTAGATCATTAAAATATTTAAATGATTGGGCCAAATGTGTCTTAAGTGTTCTAGTGCTGCAAAATATTTTTTTAAGTTAACAGGATGTTTTCTCTATTTATTGGATGACCTTTATAGTACTTCTTGTTATTTTTGTTACACTGGTTGATCTGTTTAACTTTTTCACATATTTTTTTTTCTTTTATCATTTTTTCACTTCCTGTGAATAGACCTAAAACTAACTTGTGTAAAACAAACAAACAAACATGCAACAGACAGGACACACAGACAGACTTACAGACACAGACAGGCATGCATGTATGCACGCATGCATGCACACTCACACACACATGTGCACATGCACGCACGCACCACGCGCGCCACACGCACGCACCACGCACGCACGCACGCATGCACGCACGCACGCCACACACCACACACACACACACACACACACACACACACACACAACACACACACACACACGCACGCATATGTGCACACACACATAACACATATACTGGCACACACAAACACACAAACTCATCAACTCTTGGCATGCATGAAATCAAAGCAAAACAAAACGTTTGCAAGCATTTTAAGTGTTTCCTGCCTTTCTTTTTGAATAGAATCATTCATGTCAAGTACATTGACTGAAACCCTTTGACTTTTTCCTTATCCAGCAGCTTTCTGCAGCAATTTGAAGAATAGAGTGAGGAGAGAAAAGGTTTGTCTTGCATTGCATAGCAATCCAGCGACAAACTGTATTAATTTTCTCCAGTCTTGTGTGCACAAAAGGCACAATTTCTAAATCTTTGAGCTAGCCATGATGAACTTCTTCATTTAATGCCTTGTGTGGGCAGAAACAATATGCCAAGACTGATTCCTTCAACTGTGGACCTGGGAAAGGATGGGGGCTGAAAGCCAGCGAGGATATGCCAAACCTGTACGTACTTTTCAAAACATATCCAATTTTGATCTTTTTTTAATGGAAAAAAGTATTGATTTTAGAGAATTGTGTGCCTTTGTATGTGGCTTGAATGTGACAGAAATGTGATAAGATTTTTTTCAGTTGTTTTGGGATGGATCCTGGATCTTTACCAAATTTGGGTCAAAAGTGTAGACTATTGAGGTATTGTAAATGCATGCATGAGTTTGGAGGACAAGGTATCAAGTTCATATTGTAAATGCGTGCATAAGTTTGCAAAAATCATTTTCATTTTTATTGGAAGGTGTGTTAACAGTGCTTTCTCAGGACTTTGTACAATATGTCAAATCTGTCTGTTATCAGAGTTGTGACTGTCTGTATCATTATCTTTGTTTCACTTCAAATTATACTTTAACTGAGGCTTCTTCAAGATAGTGATTTTGAAAAATATGAAATTTGGATTTTGTCTTAATATTTTTGTATAAAAATGGAGATTGCTAGAATGGCTTTACCTTCTCATTCTATTTTTTCATTGATTGTGAAATTTATCTTGCCTGCTTTTTTTCATCTGTTCATACCCTTGTAAAGGAAAGACCCCTGGTTTCTTTGTCTTGGGGCTGTAACAGCATACTCAGATTTACTTTAAAAGTTGTTGGTGATTTATAGTCGTAACCAGGTTTAATTTTTTTTTTTAGGTATTTAGATTTGTCTTTTCACACTGCATTAATGTTCAGAGCATTGCATTTGGGATTGTTTTGTTATTTCATGTAATAACTGTGTAATATCTTTTAATGTTTGACATACACATAAGAGCATCTATAGCAATAAAGTATGTATATTATTGTATATTGTCAGTTAAAATCTTGAATAATGCATCTGCTCAGCGTCTATAGTTTAAGTTTTGGTAAATCAAATGGGCTTGATTCATTGTGTTTGATAAAAACAAATGGTTGTGTTTGTAGGGGCACATTTGTAATGGAGTATGTTGGGGAATTGCTGGACTACAGAGAGTTTGTTCGACGTTCAAGACAGTATGCCAAACAGGGCAGGAAACACCATTACTTCATGGCTCTTAACGCTGATGAGCTGATTGATGCCACACTGAAGGGCAGCAACTCGAGATTTCTTAATCATAGTTGTGATCCTAACTGTGAAACACAAAAGGTAAGAGATAATCATTGTTACTTAGCTTTGTTATGGTTGCTTTTTGTATATTTACTGATATTGTTTTTGTTAATATGTTATTAATGTTAATGATAGTGATGGTGGTAGTTATGATTATGTTGATGATTGAGCATTTTTTTCTTAGGTAAATTTGAACATTATGCCTCAGACTGGTTTCTGCCTTTAACCTTTACCGTACGCCGTGGGTATAAAATGACCCACAGTCGTGATTTTCGCTTGATAACTGAGTCAGTTTTTAAGCTACCTTCACAAAATTTCATGACTTTGTCAATAAAATATTGCCCCACATCTGTACCAAAAATTATTTGTGTGTGTTGAAAAATAAAGGAGTAAATAAACAACAAATGTCCCAGTACGTCGTGGGTCAGAAAAGACCCATGCTCGCAAAGAACAAACTTCCGTGTTGTACTTCGTGGGTCTGTAGCGACCCATACATTTCAAAGACGGGACGCTGCGAGTGTCTGGTATCACAGATCTAAAAATAGATCTGTCCATCCGCGGTCTGCAGAGCACCACCCCAAGTGTTATCAGCAAACTATCTCCTCTTTGGCGCCAAGCATTCCAGTCATCCTGGGAGTGTACTGACCAGTCTCTGGTAGTCTCTTGCATTTCTTTTGTTACGAGTCTTGCTGGCTTTTCAGTTTGAGGTAAGTATCAATAATTCTCAGATCCACCTAGTATCACTGAGTGGTAGGTAAGACGTTAAATTCAAAGGAAGAACAACCAACAACACAGAGAGAGAGAGAGAGAGAGAGAGAGAGAGAGAGAGAGAGAGAGATTCGGACACGTGCACACACACACGCACACATTCCACTCACTCAACAAAACAATAAGTGTACATTTAGCCTATATCATATGCTTCACTCATGAAAACTGATGAGAGTACACACGACGCTCCAAGTGAATGAGCGATTTCTGCTTCCGAAAATTTGTTGGGTCAGATTGTAGACCACATAACGTCATTTAATGACATTACGAGGAGTGCAACTTTTTTTTTCTTTTTTAAATATCGTTTATACGTCAGATTTCGCGCACACACACTGTAAGCTAAAAAATCATTCCCCCCTCCCCCAGATATCATCTAGATCTAGGCCTACACCAATTAGCCTACAACAAGGAGGGGAAAAAAATCCAGGCTGCTTTCAAAATTTATCACACATTTCAGCATTTCTGAAGAAAATGGGTGGTGCTTATACAGCCACAAGAGAGAGAGAGAGAGAGAGAGAGAGAGAGAGAGAGAGAGAAAGAGAGAAGGAGGGAGGAGAGAGAGAGAGAGAGAATGCGGATAGATGGAGACAAACATCGTACAGTGACACTTTATTCCTTCATATATAGTTAGAGTCGCTGCAGATTCAACTACACACAGCCTCGGATCGTTCCTTCATATAATAATAGTATGGGTCGCTGCAGACCCACGGCGTACGGGAACGGATCGTTCCTTTATATTACAGTATGGGTCGCTGCAGACCCACGGCGTACGGGAACGGATCGTTCCTTCATATAATAGTATGGATCGCTGCAGACCCACGGCGTACGGGAACGGATCGTTCCTTCATATTACAGTATGGGTCGCTGCAGACCCACGGCGTACGGGAACGGATCGTTCCTTCATATTATAGTATGGGTCGCTGCAGACCCACAGCGTACGGGAACGGATCGTTCCTTCATTAAAAAGCATGGGTCGCTAAATACCCACGACGTACGGGACGCAAAATTTTAGGCGACGTACGGTAAAGGTTAATTCATTATAATCTGTCAGCTTTTCTTCTGTTTCACTCATGTCTTTTTGTAAGATTTTCTTGATGTTCAGCACCCATTAGATGAGCAGAAAGCTTTCTTTGATCTTTTACAGAATGAGACTGAACTTTCACTATTTACTCCCAGTCGTCAGAGACTATGAAATTTCACTATGTACTCCCAAGCATTTGAGACCATTGCATTATATCCACTAACCATTCTGACGGGAATAAAGTAAACTAACTACAGTATATGTTAAAACAAGAAGTACATCAAGATATTTTTATTATGCGTCATTTGAATGCTTATGTATGTGTATTTACGGATGCATACATGTTTGTGTTGCTGAGTCTTGTGTTTTATCAAGAATTCACATATTTTGATGATTGTTTTGTTTTTAACTCGGCAGTGCTGTAGGGACTCAACTCAGCAGTGCTGTAGGGCCTACACTAATTTTGATTTCCACTTTGAAAATGTTGATGAGTGGCCATCCTTTCCGGAAGTCTGAGATTTTTTTTTTGATGTAATTTTTTCCCCAGTGTGTCCTTTCCAACCTACGCTGATGTAAATTATATTAAATGTTCAGTGGACAGTGAACGGAGAACTGAGGGTTGGATTTTTCACCAAAAAGCCTGTGAAAGCTGAAGATGAACTGACTTTTGACTACCAGTTTGAATTTTATGGGTAAGTGTGATACATTATATATGTGCAGAAACAAATCAGTATATATGTATGTAGAAAAGAGTACAGTTTTGTCAACGCAGTTTTTTTTTCCAATTGCACATTAATACATATTTTAGAAGTTGAAATAAGTCCTTCAGATTCCACCATATGCATTTTGACTTTTCAGCTTTTTAATAAATTTACACAAAATGCTCTCATGAGATGAAGGCATCATTAAAAATGCTATGTTTTGGTATTATGCAGTTTGAATATCCAACATTTCAGGTTTAATCATTATCATCAACTGCATTTTTGAGACAAAGATTCCTAAAATGCCGTGTTTTGGTACCAAGAGCTGTTGGATTGTTTCTTTTGACATACATCATTTGATTTAAATTTCAAACTTTCTTTTTACTCTCTTGATGATGGACCTCATGGAATGTTTTGGTAGTGAGAGCCATTGCTAAAATCCTGGGGGAAAAGTCTGATCATCACTGGCTGCAATTACCAGCAACTTTTTACATGCATTCACTCAAACTGATCAATTTTTTTCTCCTTATACCCCAGTCTGTTTAAATTTTTGTTTTAATTTCAGTTCTTTAGTTCTTCTCAGGCTTGTTTTGAATAACAGCTAGCCAGTTGTCCTAATTAGTTGTCCTAATTACCTCTTAGACTTACTGAAGGTCTTGAGCATTACTTGTCATAGCAATGTTGTCAACCAATCTGAATGAAAGACATTCTTGTCTTCTTTCCATTGGATTCTTTTTCCTTGAGTTGTGTGCTTCAATGTCTATTCGATAACAAATGCAAAGAGGAGAAAGGAGAGAATAGACCCTTTTGTGATGCCAGCAAAGATTTCAAATCTATTGCTGTAACAATCTTCTGTTCTGATCTGACAGTTGGAGTTGTCATAGATTTTGCTCTGTAACTGATACAACTTTCTGTGGAGTGTCATAGGACTTCAGAATCTTCCAAAGTGATGGTCTGTGGACACAGTTGAAAGCTTTGATGAAGTCTATGAAGCTGACAGTCCTTTGGAAGGGGACGAAAAACGAGTTGGACCCATGTGCCTTCTGGCTGCGCATGCTAAAGATCCCAATTCAGTTGAAAATTGTGAAGAACAGGGCATTGCCCAGTTGTCTTGGTGTAAAACATTGGAGAGATAGGCTATTTGAGTTCCATCAGGCAGAATTCCTCAGCCCTAACTGCTAACACTATTAGTGGAGTTCATATGCCTATTTGTGCCGTGAAGACACCTTAGCTTGTGACCAAAAGACCATTCGTGAGTGCAGGGGCTTAGGACTTTTTTAGGGGGTGATCCATATCTACCCGGTAGCTCCATTGTAGTACTCATGGGTTTACTTTTAGGTATAGCCTTGTCAGACATTGCCCTTCCCTGTCCTGATAAGAACCATTGCCATTTGGTTTTGGACTGCTTATTTGTCAAGGCACGCTTGGCTTATTTCTCAGCTAACTCTATATCTGAAGTCCTTCTGCTGCCTGCCATTTGCAACCTGCTGGGTCTGGGATGGTCACACCACCACCAAGTTGCAGGTAGCCTCTTTTCAAAATTACCTTTTAGGCTGGCTGGAAAGTTCAAAAACTGTTTAGTGAGACTATTTGTTAAGCTTTGAAATCTTAGTGTATCACATGTGTCTTTACTAGTGTAACAACATCTGTCTTCACAAACCGTGTGTGTTTGCATTGTATTACAACATATCCTGCATCTGCTTTTCTTCAACATTTGCAAGCGGTCTGTGAAATTGCAGTCTGCAGTCTTTGTCCACATTTCTCAGGTTATGAAGGAATACTTGACTTGTGTGTGTGTGCTTGTGCGTGCATGTGTGTGTGTGTGTGTGTGGAGAGAGAGAGAGAGAGAGAGAGAGAAAGAGAGAGACAGAGAGAGAGAAATTACATGTGAGCATGCATTTCTCCAAGAATTCTGTAATATGTGAAATGGAGAGGCTTGAAATTGAGTGCTTATCAGATGGGAAAGATGAAGTTGTAAATGAATGAACATTTATGTCCATCATTACATGTGCTTCTTTTGTTTATTTGAACTGCAGGATACTGTTCTTTGGGGGCGTTTTCATTTTAATTTTTAAGTGCCAAATGCACCATTGGTTATTGATGTGGTGCTTCCTAAGATTTACTGTTCTGTGATGGTGATGATATGATGGCAAACTCACCTGTCTGCTGAAGCAATTTTAGCATCTAAAAGCTGTATAATAATGACATCATTATGTATCAGTTTTCTTATTTTGGGATACTAATTTTATTAGGACATAGTGAATTGATCAGTTCAGATGAACTTACATGTACATATACCACAATATGGTAATATATGCCTGTTTGTGTAGAAATATTTCCCAATGCCTGTTTGTCTAGAAATATTTCCCATTATTTACGCAAATTTGTAATATTGCAGGGAGCCTCAGAAGTGCTATTGTGGGGCAGAAAAGTGCCGAGGTTTCATTGGAGGCCAGAAGAACAGGCCTGTTGTAAAGAAGAAGAAAGACAAGACTGTGGAGCGTCGCAAAGTTGTACTCTTTGAAGATGAAATGGTAAGCTGACCTTCTGTAAATATTGTGTTTCATTCTGGTAATCATAACAGAATTTGATGTGAAATTCTAGTTTATCATATCTCTCAAAACAAAACCAATCAGTGCATGCACATAATCTGCAGCCCCGTAAAAACAGGAACTTGTGCCAAATTTTATCATGACATAACTCAAAATGAAATGAAAAAGTCGATTTAACAAAATAATCTCCAGCTCCATGAGAATACGATAGCATGTTCATTATCTGTCTTGGTAGTACTGTCTTTGTCAGTTGCTTTTTGATTTAACTCCTTAATTTTTAAAAAGATATGAAGAAGATTTACATGTTGGAGGAGTTGACTTAAAGAATTAAAGCACATGTAGTCAGTCATAAATCCAAGAGTAAGAAGTGTTGTGTTCATTACTATGATACGAACAGATAGGTAAAAGCTTGTAGACAAAGTAGACCTTTTACTTGAAAGAATAAGCTGTCTAATCAAAAATATAGAATGAAACAGAAATCTTTGAGGGAGACAATGCAAGAAAAAGAAAAATTTAGTTAACAAGAAACACCACAAGGGTGTGGATGGGATCCTGAGCGCCAACACCCCACCACTCTCTGGACAGTCACCTCCCAAGCTCCCGATGCCACTTGACAGACATCTCATCAAGCAAATAGGGCTGTCCATTCGTTGCATGACCCATTTGGACCCAGTCATCAGTAACCCTGTTTACAAACTGAATGGCAAGGTGGGGAGATGACAAACCCTGAGACATAAGACACAGCGCGCGCCAACCAGGTCCAGCCCAGCTTCCAGACCAAGAGAGAACAGAAGACCTCTCTCTTGCCCCATCCCAGTCCTCATCTCTCTTTCTGGGGCAGCCCGCCCCGCCACCAGTCTGCACAGCTGCCAGCTCCCTCCCCCTTACTATCTCAACAGTCAGCACTATTGTCATTCACCAGAGTGGTCACCCAGCAGTGACCAAAACTCCAGGGCTCAAAGTACATGCATACAGGGAGAGGGAGGACAGGAGGGGAGTGGGACAAAAGAGAAGCAGAAAGACGGAGTTTGTGACTGTCAAATAGACAGGGATAAGATCATTTCATTTGTATGGATCAGACACAGAAAAAGAATGGCAACTGTCTGTGGTACATTTGTATCGAGGAAGTTGTAGACAACTAGTATCAGAAGCAGTATGGAGAGGTTTGGCAGGGTTGTTCATTTGTAGGTGGTCACAAAGATAAATAGGTGCAGTACCATTGGTATACTTGTAGCTTAGTGTATTGATTTTGTATAAAATTCTTTGAGAAACAGGCAGCCAGTGGAGAAAGTGAAGCAAGGGAGTGACATGATCATGCTTCTTTTTACAAAGAGCAAGATGGGCTGCAGAATTCTGAATATGCTGGAGGCATGCAATTGAAGAATCAGGCAAGCAGGAGCACAGAGAGTTACAGTAATTGATGGAACACAAGATCAGAGAAGTTGAAAGTTTAGTGCTGCTGAAGTTGAAAGATAATAGTGAATAGAACTGAAATGTCGCAGTTGCCAATAACAAGACTGTCAGGTTTGGGTAAAGAATTTCTGCATAGAGAGTCGAGGATCAAGAACAACACCAAATTTTTTGACTTGATTCAGAAAATACAGTAGTGTTGTCATCAAGTCGGATAGAACAAACTTTTACAGTGGAAAGTTTTTCTTTGTGCCAATGAACATTGCTTCAGTCTTACCTTCTTTCAACTGTAGCTTACTCTGTATCTTCCAGTTCTGGATCTTAACATTACAGTCAAAGGCTTTGGAAAGAAGAGTTGAAAGATTTTCAGGAGATGCACTATTGTAGAGCTGGGAGTCATCAGCATAGAAATGATATTTTATGTTGTGCTGACTGATGACGGCTTGTGGTGAGGTGTAGAATGTGAAGAGAACAGGCCCAAGTGCAGAATCTTGGGGGACCCCATATGCAAGTTTAATTGGCTGGGATTTCGACTCGTTTGCTATGTATGACTGACTGAAAGCGGTCAGACATGTATGACATAAACCATGTGGGACCTGGATTCCAGCCTATAGAATAGGATTTGATGGTCAATGATATCAAAAGCAGTAGAAAGCTCTGAAAGAATAAGTAGCGAAATTTAGCCACAGTGGGCTGAAAGTAACAGATCATTTGTAATGTGAACGAGAGCAGTTTCAATGCTGTGGTCAGAATGGTAAACTGACTGAACCTGATGGTAAAGATTGTTGGCTGAAAGATGATTATTCAGCTGTTTCAAAACCACTTTCTCAAGGAGCAGGAATAGTTCATACTGACAGAGCATACTGGGAGTGTCTTCTAGGCAGTTCCCCAACCCCCAACAGTCTTTTTTCCATTTTAAAATTTTTTTCCTTGCGTTGTCTTCCTCAAAAGTTTAATGTTTTTTGTTACCTTTTTTTATTTTATACCAGATAATTGACTGATGGGTAAAAGGTCTATTTCATCCACTTTTGTATTTTTATCCACTTTCGTATTTCTGTCTGGTCACTTCATTGTAAGGCAGACAACCGCCATTTCTCTCTCTTGGAGCTAAGATGATCTTTGTACATTTGCTTAATTTGGCAGTCAGTTCTTGGCAGTTTCTCTCTTTTCAAACTATTCCTGTTTTAACATGTCTGTTATATATTCTTAGTTCTGTTGCACCTTGGGTGTATATAGATTCATTCATAAACTTAATTTTCATAATTTTGCTATCACATTCGTGAAACATTGAAATAACAAAGTTACAATGAAAATGTTGAAATGCGTATAGGAAATCATGATTTGGAAAAAGGGCAGTGTAGAATGTATTACATATGACATAGTAACACGAATAGGACATAGTAACACAAACAATGATAAGCACGGCTGCATTTTCCCAGCCATTCTGCCACCCTTTAGTTGCGAGCCGGCGTCCCCTGCGTGTGCTATTTTTAGCCAGGCAGGGTCGACCAAAGTCCGTCAGTGTAGCGCGTCTTTGTGCTCTCACACTAAGGGACGGGTGAAAAGGGTGTGGGGAGTGGAAGGGAAGGGACGCGCTATTAATGGCCGGCAGAAAGTGGCCAACTAAAGTATCTCGGATTTGTGCGCCGTGTAAGGTTATAATGACATAGTAACACAAACGACGATAAGGTTATAACATTCATTTATGTTCTTGTCAAAAAGTTTGTAGTTGATCTCTGCCATGAAACATTAGTTTATAATTTGTGCTGATCCATGTTACCCTCAAAGAAGCAAAGGTTTAACTTGGCATTAAAATATTTAGTTTTGAATCTTATATCGAACTGCTTTAGAAAAACAATTTGGATAACACTTGCCAATTTTGCATTAAAATATATGTGATTTTTCAAGCATTAAAATGAGATCAAATGTTTTATCTGTTTTAACATTTTTATGTACTCTGAAAGGTACAGTACTTTGTGATGTTTTAACACTAACAGTTGTTCCACAGACTTCCAAAAATTGTGTTATGTACAGCTCCACAGAAAGTGTTCAATGGAGTCCCTTGTACTTTCACACCATACACAGTTTTGTTGTAGTTGCTACACCCATTGCATTTCATTGATGCAATCCAGAATTTTTCAAAACTAGGTTATGTATACAACTCCACATTTTGGTTATTACTCTAGTAAGATCACACTTTCATCTCTGATTATATCATGTCTGCTTGGGCTTGCAGAATAAACAGTGAAAATGTATTGAAGAAGTCTGTAGAGGTTTGAAAGAGGTCTTGATTCACAGTGACACAGATATGATATGTTTTATGTTGTGGATAATGTGTCAATTGTAGTTTAAAGTCATGGCCCTGAATTGGATCAGATGCTCCAGTTAGTACCAATTGCAGAAGTTTAAAAGAAATTTTGAAAATGTTCTGATTATTCTCGGATGGTTGTTAGTATGTTGTTATGTTCACACTGTATGGGTGGTATGTTGCTGCACAGTCTACATACTTTTTTTGTTCCCCCACCCTTTAAAAAGAATTTTTATTATCCATTTCCTTTTCTTTTTATCTGTTTTGTGTGTGTGTGTGTGTGTGTGTGTGTGTGTGTGTGTGTGTGTGTGTGTGTGTGTGTGTGTGTGTGTGTGTGTGTGTGTGTGTGTGTGTTACTATTTTGAACAGACATTAAATAAAAGATTCCATTCCATTCTACATACTTTCGTGTTCAGTTGGCAAGCATGCTGGATTTTTTTTCATGTTTCTGTTTGTCACTGGACATAGGATTTCACATGATTTTTAATATACGTATTTGATGTACTTATATATGTATATATATAATATATAATGTATATATACACACATAAACACACACACACACACACACACACACACACACACACATATGTGTATATATATTATACACACACACACAACCCCACACACACACATATATATATGTATATATATTATACACACGCACACACTAAGAAAGGGGTTGGGTTAAGCACTTAGCAGGTGTTTGTGCACACATATTGACCTAGGAGATTGGAAAAATCTCCACCCTGTAAACACCAGTTGAGAGGTACCCTCTGAGGATTGATCTCCAATTCTTCAGATTGGAAATCTGCTGTCTTATCCACTTGATTACAGTGCTTATTGAAGAAGCATATATTTTCATTGAATCAGAGTAGCCAGAAGACAGTGGCAGGCTCAGTCCAAAATGGTTAAAGATCTTTCCACAAAGTCTTTGAAATTGATGGTTATATACAAGTATGTGATGCAATATAGAAAAAGAGTGCTGAGGAGTAATTTTTTTTATTTGTGAGTTTCCAGCTTATTTAAAATTTATAAATTAACATGCATAAAACTGAAATAATTTATTTGTCATAGTTTTCTTTGTAGATGTGTTTGATTAAACTTTGTAAATGTATTTCCGACAAAAGTCATGAAATTTCGAAAAGAAAGTTTGTTTTTGAAACCCTTTTTTCAGGTGTTTTCATCTATAAAACTTAAGGAAATAGAAGAATAAAATTGAAATATGGAAAACTCTCAGCTGTCATTGTTTTGATCTCATTGTGCTATGATTGGCATCTGTATATTTTAGCCATGTTTTCTTGTGCTGCACCACATGTATTTACTTTTGGGGTAATTGTATGGCCTGAATATTGGGACGTGTACACTTAGACTGATGCTTTCCTGACCCACTAACTGACTGGATCTTACTGCAGGTGTGAAAATCTGTCCACAAGGCTGAAAGTTTTGTTGTTTTTGTTTTGTTGCTTACATTCTCCATTAGGGGAAGATCGCACAAACATGCACTCATGCAAGCACATATTCATCCACTCGTGCGATCATGCATGCCCATGCACACTCATTTACTCAAACACAAAGAAAACCCGAACATCTTAGACTGGTGGTAATTAACCTCTTCCCTACGTACGCATGTCTACTACAGGGCTGTTTTGACATGTCTGTATGCCCGTAACCGTGTCTGCCGCAGGGGATTTTCATCATTGAAATTTCTTGGGGAAAAGTGGGAGATAACACTAGAAACTTGGCCAACCTCTTGTGGAGATGTCAAAGTGCAGGTCTTTTCCCTTCAACCGTTCAGAGTATTGAGTATTGGTTAAATTAGCATCGGAAAGTATGGAACCAGATAATATGATTGAAGATGGCTGAACAGTTGCCTGTTCTGTCTCTTCCTCCACTGTGCTACACCTAAGAACTTATTGTCTATTTGCATGGAAAAACATTCACAGAGATTAATAATAGTAAGAAAACTTTTTCACTTGATGTTTATTATATACAGAAACCAAATTTTGCTCTGTTTTGTGTGGTTTTATGTGCTACCGTGTGTGTATGTATGTTCCGAAAGCATTTTTTTTTTATAGAAAAAGGCTCATTATATCATCTCTAATCATACTATTTTTCAACCAAACCAAAGAACTATGACATCAGACCACAGCCAAGGGTATAGGAAAAAAACATGCCAAAGACTGAAAAGATATCTTAAGAAATAAATGGGCAGTAAACAAATTAGTGAACATAACGAAAAGAGCAAGATTTTGTCCCAGCCAACAGCAGTGCAAAAGGCCACAAGTAGGGAAGGGGTTAATTGAAAATTCCAGATCTTTTACTTTCAGTTTTGAGAACAGATGCTTCATTTGATACTATGGATACCAACCAATCTTTGATATGCTTACGTTATCCTGTTTCTTTTTGCTACCTGTCTTGTAGCTGGATGAAGACATGCAGAGCCTGACCAGTCTAAAGGACGGCATGAAGAACAAGGGCCATGTGCTGGAGCTTTGTCGACTGATGGTACGCGCAGAGAAGGCTGAGCATCGCCTTGCCCTCCTCAAAGTCTTACAGGTATTGTTACCTACTGTCACTCTCAGATTTTGTTTGTTTTGGTACATGTGTGTACTCTGTTCATTGTTGTTAAATCATGCAGGTATTCCTGTGCATTGTTGGCTGCTTCTCATGGTTTTTTGCTTGTTTGTTTGTTTTGGTTTTCTTGGATTTTTGTTTGTTTCTTGAGTTCGTTTGTTTTTGTTTCTTCATTCACGTCTTAAACTGACCACACTGTCCATTAAAATTTGGGAATGGGTATCATTTGAGACTGACCAGAAAGAGGTTGTATATTAGTGTGTCTGTGAATAAAGCAAGTCTACAAATATATCTCATCTGTTTATCATCATGGGTAAACTTTTATTAAATATAGGTCAGGTTCAAAGGAATGATTCGCAAGTGTACGTTTGAATATAAAAAGACTCATTTTTGCATGATGTGGCCCCAAATGTGGAAATGGTTTAAAAGTTTTCTCAGTAGCTTATAATTGTTTTTACATACACAATTTGTACCATACATTTAGTATGAAAAGAAGATTTGATTTTCAAGTGATGATTGCATAAAATGTGTATGATCATGCGCCACACATGCTTTATAGCATGGAGATTTTTGTTGCGCGATATAAATTCATTCATTCATTCATCATAGGAATTGAGTATCTGAGGTCTACCTCTTGACTTGACCAGCATAAGTTTTATAATCACACATCAAAACTGTTGGTTTGAATGAGATCAGTTTGAATGAGGTGCCATTAACTTGTTATTGCATTTGTTATAATTGTCAGTATAGTTGTGTTTTGGTTTTAAATTCTCTCAGGAAAAGGAAATTCATGGACGCAACTTTTTCCATTTTACGAAGGAATCTGTTTTTTCAAAAGAGTCGGAAACGGAACCCCCCATACGGGGCGCTGCCGGCCCTGAACCCCTTGCAGTTTTTAAAAATTTTTCTAAGTTGCACCCTTCGAAATTCTTAGCATGGTTGATTTGTCTTTGTTTTGATATCAACTCACTGCCCATTGCTGTTGTACTTTTGCATTAACCTGTTCACTCCCGGCATTGTCATTGAGGTTTTTGAGTCTTCACAAGTTACAAGTGTTAGAGTCCTTTACTGACTGCCACTTACATCTTTTTCCTAAAGTCCTGTCTGAAACCTTTTCTTCTCTTGTCATTTGTTGATTTGGTGTGTGTATGTGTTTTGGTTTTTTTTGGACAGTATCTGTTTAACCTGATTGATTTTTTTTCCTTAATATAGTCTTTTTTTAATTTTTTATACTTAAATGACTCAACATTTAATTCTCTTATGGTTGGCAGTGATGTAACTGCGGTTTTGGTTGGTTAGTTTTCGTACAACTCTTTCTTGATATTGTAAATATGTTTCTGTTGGTTGTTCTGATTTTCTTTCCTGTGTGACCTTTCTTGGAAAGATTCGCGTTTGTAGATTTCCTTGGTGTCAAGCTTTGTTCATTGGTTCCATTCAAAGAACAGTTATGTGTAAGTGTGAATGAGTCTGACCCAGTTTTGTTGTTGTTTTGTGGTGTTCTTCATTTTTGCATTTAAATCAGGGGTGGGAATTCTCCTCAGATCCACAGATTTCCATAGCAGAACGAAATTTCTTTGGATTACATGGGCCCTCTGCTCAGAAAACTAAAATAAGAAGTTAGATACCAAGACGCATGAGGTCTCCAAAAGAAAGGAAATGGAAGACATCACTGCAGAAGCTAAGAGAGCCAGATTGTAACATAGGCTTCTGAAAAGTGATGAGCCTAAAGCTTCGTGCAGCAAATCAGATCAGACTCCAGAAAGTTCAGAGGACTGAGCCCCAGCCTTCTTGCGGCAAATCAGAACAGAACTTCCGTATCCAACTTCTTTTTTTTCAGAGTAGAATAACAACTTCTCTTTTTTCAGAGTAGAATAATTAGTATAATGCGTATATAACCTCTACATGTATAGAAATTGAATAGTGCAGAAAATACCATTTTTTAAGCATTCTGATTGTCTGATTTGATGCCTTAAAGTGTGCCATATTGCACAGGTTTTAAAACCTTTAAATTATTTTCCGGGGCAGCATACCCCTGGACCCTCCTGGATTTCCCTTTTTTTTTTCCTTTTCAGCAGTTCCCACTGTTGTTAAATGTAAAATTATACAGGCATCAAGTGTAACAAACATTAGTTATTGCCAGGCCATAAAAAAATTGATTGATTTATTTGGATCAAATATGCACCCATTTAACGCATTTCCAACCGTAGCTGGCAAATTGGTGGTGGTGACTACCAATTTGAGTTTTGGCTGTTGCTGAGGACAACAGAAGACATGAGGACTTCGCCATGCAAGAGTTTCAGGGGAAGCTATTCTTAGAACTTGGAAATGTAACATTTTTGTTTATTCAGTATTATCACAGCAATTTTTTTTACACTGCTCAACACATGCTTGACAAAATCTTCAAAAATGAACTTATGACTACTGACAGTGAAGCTTTGAGCAACAGCTCTAACAGTAATTTTGGTGATGATTCAACAAAAATATTTTTGCAAGTAGTGACGGTGATGTGTCATTGAATGATGGTGATGAGAATGAGAAACAACAGTCAAAACATTTGTGGTTCCAGTGGGGTCTGTACATAGATATGATCGAATCGAATATTGAAATGTTTTATTATGCGGTAGACAGTTGCACAATGTATCAAGCAATTGTACAATTTCACACAGTTTTAGGCAGATCTATTCAGAAACTAGTTGGTGGGAGGATTTTATGTGAAGCAATCTATAATTTGACTATAAGTTAAAATTACTTGGCCCACAGGCAGTAAATGTAGCAGTACTTTGTGGTCAGAAATGTGTTGAAAACTCTTCCATAGTTGAGTGCTGTATGGGCTGACTTAGTGTTGGGTTATGGTAACTAAAAATTACCAAACATTCCTGGTAAAGCTATCACACTTGTTTATTGGCATTTCTTCCCATACTTTCTGCAAAACTGTACTTGATCCTAAAGCCCCCAATTTGTGAGCCTGATTGTATGTGGTCTGAGTTTGCGTCATAGTGATGATACAAATGAAAATGGGTTCCAATGAATTCTCAGGTGATTGAAACACACTTAGGACTGATATGCATTGTAGATAACATAGGTGTGCTTTTTTTGTGTTTCACTGACTCTTTTCTTTATGTTTCACTGCCTTTTGTTCATGCATGTATTTCTCTTGCATTTTATCATTCATAACCATTGAAATCATCTTTGGCTTGAGAACACCCCCCTGTAGTGATGCTGGGGGCTCTTTCAGTTTCAATAGTATCCCCACCTTCTTGAAATTCTGTGCTAGGAATTTCCTCTTTTCTGTCACTCTCTTTGTTTCTGCCTTGTTTGTTTGTTTTCTGTCATTTCTTCTTATCATTTTCTGCCTTGCTGTTCCATTCACCATTTTCTTAGATTGATAATTTGAGTACATGCATTAAGTGCATTTTTCCCCTCTAAGGAAGTGTGATGTGCAGAAGCAATTTTAGGTAAATAGGCCCATTTTTATGTGTAAGTTTTAGTGTCCTTAGTTATGTTTACATTTGTATTCAGTTTTTTTTAAATTCCACAGTGCATGCAGCGTTTATGTGCAGGCTTAAGGCTTATGCCATGATCAGTCTGGATCTTCTCCATCACATGGCATCTGTGACATTAGTTCATATGGAATTCATACTGAGCACCGATTCATCTTGAGAAACTGGTGATAACTGATGATAAATTGGACAGAGAGTTGTCATCGCTAGGGGAATATCCTGAGATTATGTGCGCAAGTGCATTGATACATGTGCTTAATTTTCTTTTCCAGGTTTTTTCAAAATCTTCTGTGGGATACTTTTTGAGATGGTTATAGCCCTAATATGGTTTTGCGCAGCCAGCTGGGCTTTAACTCTATTGTGACTGCACTTGCCACAGCTGAGCTCTCCTGCTGGCCTTGGGCTGCCACAGTGAAATCACTGAGAACTGTCGCCTTTGAGCCATTTTCCATCGATTTTAGACAAAGAAACCGGCAAAACGTAGCTGAAGCGTTCAACGGAAGTTCCCTCCACAAGGGAAGCAACTGCCAACTACTAAATCATTAACATAACAAAAGTAGTGGGAGTTATATACACTAGACTGTCTGTTACTATGATCGAAGCAGCCTGTCCTCAGTGAGAGCTCAGCTGTTACTTCAGTCGAAGTAGCCCGTCGTCAAAGAGTTAAACAACAATAACAACAATGATCTTCATGATAATCATAGAACTGTTTTCCCTGTCCAGATTCCTGTTTGCTTGTTTCTCTCTCGCTCTCTCTCTCACTGTCTGTCTGTCTCTCTTTCTCACTCTCCCTCTCTTTCTGTATGTGTGTGTGTGTGTGTGTGTGTGTGTGTGTGTGTGTGTGTGTGTGTGTGTGTGTGTGTGTGTGTTTGTGTGTGTGTGTGTGTGTGTGCGTGCGTGCGTGCGTGCGTGCGTGCGTGCGTGTGTGTGTGTGCACGCGCGCATGCGCGTGTGTGTGCGTGTATCTCTTTCCCTCCTCTGTTTAATTGTCTCTGTCTGTTTCTGAGTGTTTTTAATTTTTTATTTAGAAAAATGCTGTTTATTTCTTTTCCTACCTTTTTTGTGATTTTATTATTTATATGTTTATTAATCTGTTCATGTACATATTCTACATATTAATTAAACATACTTTTTAATGCCTAGCCTTGACACTTCTTAGGAGGTGTATCCATCTATCTTTGACTTCTGGTGAGGGGTTGGGGATATCATTACATAAGTTGCTTTTTTAAGTTTTTATTGTAGAATTACTGGTTAAGTGTGGCATTAGACAATGAGATTAGTGTGTAAAAAGAATAAACTAGAATTTGGAAAAAAAACAAAAATAAACTAACAGCTATATATGAGCAAAATAATTCTGAAAGAAGAAAATCAGATTAAAGGTCTGCATCTTATTGAGTAGAGTGTTAATTAAGGAGGAAAAGCTAGAGCGCATCAGGATAGAATTTCTCAGCCATGTTTCTGACACTACCAGATCGTTGGAGATGAAGAGTGACAAGACTGAAGCTTCTCGTCGTGCTGTTGAGACCCTGCAGACAACAAAAGGCAGGACAGACGTCAGAGCAAGGAATCAATTCTTCAGATTCTTCACCATCACTGCTCATCTGTCAAGTGTAGTGGATTGTGGACATGCTCTTCATCCATGTCTCTTGACTGGTCATATTACTGCTATGAGATCTCCATTTCATGGATTTCAAGAACCACTGGAAAAGGGTAAAGTTCATCACTTTCACTAGTCACTGGTATTTGTCCAAATTGAATACCTTCTAAAATGTTTTTGGTGTAGACTCTGCGCCCAGGCTATGTCTTACACGTTCCCAGGACGCTTACCAGGGGAGATTGCATATTCAGCCACATATCATGTTGACAGCTTGACTGTGCCAAGGATTGCAGTTTGGGAGAAGAATTGGAAAAAAGACAAACTCTTTGTGTAGGCATAAGTCAGAGGGCATGGGGAAAAAACATACAAGGAAGGAAATCGGACAAGTCAGAAGTTGACAGATATGGGAATTGGTGAAGGACTCCAGTTGCTAGAACATGAGCAAAATGGAAAGCATTTTTTTCAGTTCTTAGACTAGTTTTGTGCTGTTGGATAGATGTCAGTCTTGTCCAGTGTCTGCTGTGGCTGAACAGTCCTATGCAGAGTGGAAGTCCTTACCAGCATGCCTGTATAGAAAGTTTCAAGCTAATCTCATTGCTTGGAGCGCTTTCTTCCTTTAGAAGCTCTTTGTGTCTGTCTGTTGCATCAGTTTCTTATGAAACTGGGAGTATCCTCCAAGCACTTCTGTATGCAGCAGTTTTCTCTCATTGTGCTGATGGCAAGCACCCTGAGATCATGTGTGCAGGTGTCTTTGTACCTTGCTTGGGATTGCTGTTTGGCCTCTTTCCTATCACCAGTTCCCCATATATGAAGGTTCTTTGATATGTGACCCTACTTTATGGGGGTAATGTGACTCTACCAGTGCAGGCATCCTTGCTTGAAGAGGATGTACTTGAAGGGATTCCTGCTCTTTTGAGTGCTGGCTGTTGGGCATATGGTGTCTCCAGGAGATGGTGAAGATGTACCTAATTAGCACACATTGAAAGCATTCATTCTTTGTTCTTGTCTGATGTGAAGAGCACTTTCTCTGCTGTTGAAGAAAATGTGAAATGCAGGCTTTGTAGTCCTGGAATTTTGTGTGCTTGTTCAGTTTCTGGGACTGGATTCTGTCTATTCGTCTGAATGTAGTGAAGCCTTTCTGTGAGCTAAGATCTACGAAAGTGAGAGGTTGTTGGTGATTGTAAAATTCAGGCATATGAATTTGTAGGCATTGTCAATTCAACAGTCCCCTAATGCTGATAGAAGGTGGTTCCTATGCATCTTTACCCATGGCATCAGGCTGATTATGAGTGAAAACTCTTTTCAAGCAGCTTTAAACCTGTTCACAGTCTGCTATGGCATTGCCTGCAAATAGTATGTCCCTGAGGCACCTTGGTCAGTACATTGGACTTGGCTTTAAATCTGTCTGATTTCTGCAGTTAGACACCTTTTGTTGCTGATCTGAAGGCATGTTTATTTAGAACACTGGAGAGCAGAACGCAGCTTTGTTTCACTCCATCATCCATCCACGTGGCCTGTTTCATATCCTTGTGAAAGGACTTCACAGTGCTGAAAAGAGTAGGCTAGAAATGTGACCCAAGTCAGAAGATGAAAAGCTTTTGTTCGGTTTATGAAAGTAATGTAGAGTGATTTTCTCCATTTCTTGTTTTTTCTTTGCATCTGCTGGAGGGGGAACACTAGCAATGGCCCTCTGGCCACTTTTGATGTCAAAGAGTGTGGACATGGTGCCCTTGTACAGGATGGTTGCCTTCATGTCGTCATAGAATGATCTGATCAGGCTGTGCTGCTTTGGGGAGCATCCTGTCTTCAGGAGAATGTTGAACAATTTATCCCTGCTGATCAGGCAAAAGGTCTTGGTGAGGTAGATGAAGGCATGGTAGAGGGTGTTTGCTATTCCATGCATTTCTCCTGTAGTTGTCAAAGGGAAAAAAATCATGTCTATTGTGGAACATTCTGATTGGAAGCCGTACTGGGATTCAGTGAAGATGTTTTAACTTTTGGACATGCTCCAGTATGGCTCAGGCATACAGTTTGCCTACGAGGTTCAGTTGGGAAATGCTCCTATAGTTGTTGTAGTTGCTTCTATCTCCCTCATTTTTATAGAGGGTGATGATCTTGGCATCTCTCATGCTTTGTGGTACTCCTCCAACACTGACAGAGGACATCATATAGGACTGCAGGAAGGTGTTCTTGCAATGCCTGATGAGGTCTGGGGAATGCCATCATTGCCAGGTGCTTTCCTGCAAGCCAACCTGCTAACTGCTCTGCGGAATTCTTCCAGTGTTGGTTTAGCATCAAGCTCCTCCATGACGGGCATATGTTCGATGGCATCAGGGGCTGAGGTGGTAACGAAGTTCTCCCTGTAGTATAGCTCTGAGTAGTGTTCCACCATCAGCTGGCCTTTGTCGGTGAACGCCTCCTCCACTGATGGATCTGAAGGGGGCTGTTTTGCTCTGTGTTGGACCAAGAAGTTTCTTGATGCCCTCGTGCATATCTCTCATGTTGCCTGTAGCTGCTGCATCTGGATGTCGTTACTGAGCTGTTGCCAGTGGTTGTTGGCACATCTTCTTGCTGTCTGCTGCACAGATTTCTTTCGTGGTGAGCACTTGTATTCAGCAAGGGCAGCTTGCTTTGCTGCTATAGCAGGTGTCACCTCAGTGGACTTCCAAACCAGTTGTAGTTCCAGGCGGTTTTCCTCCCAGAGGTAGCTAGGTCTGTTTTTTGAATGGTCTTCTGGAGATGGTTGCATTTTTCAGAGGCAGAGTTGTGTAGTTGTTCTGTGGATAGAGCCTGTTTGAGAGACTTGTCAAATTCCTCAACTTTCTCTGGGTACTGCATCTTGGAGGTGTCAGTGGGAGGCTTCCCTTCTTGTTTGGTACCATGGAATTTCGTAGGTTGTACCTGATCTTGCAACACACTAGTTAGTGGTCTGTGTCAGTTTACAGTATGACATGTGCAGATGAGAAGCATGAACATGAGGCTTGTTCGTCTGACAATGACCATGTCCAGTTGGTGCCAGTGTTTTGATTAAGGATGTCTCCATGACAGGAAGGCCAAGAGTTGTGATCCACTCTGGCATCGAAGTCAACAAGGTGTCTTTTGCTATGCATATTCTTGATAGTGTCTCTGATGTTGGTTTAGAACTCGTCCTTTGCCTCTGGTGTAGATGTTAGGGTAGGAGCATAGGCACTAATAAGAGTGACTGGGCCATCAGACATACAAAGATGGAGAGTCAGCAGGCGTTCAGATCCCTTGTGTCATCGATGAGCCATTTTCAGCAAGGAGTTCTTAACTGCAAATCAACTTCGATGTTCTCTGTGTTCCTCAGCACTCTTTCTTTGCAGAAGAAGGTGTAGTCTGTCTTCTTGAGTGTGCCTGAGTCAGCTAGGTGCGTTTTTTGCAAGACAGCTGTCTGTAATCTCGGGAGCTGGTCATTGATGACAGTTGTCTTTCTTGCATTGCTGATGTCTTGGAGATTCTCAGCCCTGTTGTCATTGTACAGACGTTCCAACATCCCAGTTTGAGAGCTGGCCTCTTTTACTTTGTTTGGTTTTCTTTCATATTTGCCTGGTGCAGGTCATGCAGTCTGCTTGTTGGTATTTTCCTATCTCCAAGCACCCAATGGAGAAGGCAGACTGTGGCGGTACAGCACCTGTTTGGCTGGAGGCTGACCAGCTTGGAAGGGTGGTAGCTGTCCAGTGAGGTCTGAGAATCTTTCCCACCATTGGAAGCAGCCCCTGGTGCTACACTCTATGCCAGTTGACCTGTAGCTTATAATTGGTAGACTACTGCTTCCCATGTTGTTTCGACACCATGAGGCAAAGCTGGAGTGACCTCTCCAGGGCTCAAGCCAGGGCAGGGTGATACAGAGGGCAAGCTGTTGCCCATGTGGCAGGTCCCTCCTCTTCACACTGTTGATGGGACCAAAGGAGTGATGGAGGTCAGTACAGTTTGGCAGCAAGTGTTGCAGGAGTTGCCAGAACGTTGCTGAAACAGCAGTGGACCACTTAAAAAGGGACTCCAGGTCCAGATTTTTTCTCAGGGTTTACTCCTGAAGTTTTCCCCGTGACTAGATATACTGCAAAGCAGCAGAAGTTTGAGATCAGCGTTTTCCTTCTCTTAGATGAGCTGCAATCCAAGGCTATGAGCCCCATCTACCCAGGTTGTAATGGGTTACGTTTTATCAGTAGCAGAGAAACCGTGACCTGACATTGGATTCTCTCATACATTCTGCACGTATTCTCCACTACTGGCTGATGTTTCCATGTGGTTGTGAAGCTGTGGGCTGTAGCCATTCAAGTGATGCCAGTCAGTTTACTACACTTGGCTCTGTGTCTTCTCATCACTGGCAGTGGTTGTGGCAGGGATGAACACTTTCCAGGGTTTGGATAACCTCTTACATCTTCTCCAGGCATTAGATCTGGCTTGTGTCAGTCAGTCACTTATTCACTCACACATTTTATGGTCTTACTGCCATTTTTGCTTTGTGAAACTGTTTTAGTTTAGTGGCAGCTGCAGGCCACTTAGATACTCCAAGGTCTTCATAGGTTATGAGCATTAGGTCAAGCTGGTGTCAGTGTTTTGACCTGGTATGTCTTGGACACTGTCATTCTTTGTTTGGGCTTGGTATTGGAAAAGAGTGTTATGCTAAGATCCCCCTGGATGAAGATCTGCTCATGTTGAGGGGTGTCCTGATAGCGGTGTCGGGTCACTTTTAACATCTGTCATTTATATCAAAAGGGGTGGTCAGTGTTGGTGTGTAGGCACTGATTAGGTTTACCTGTCTTGCTACTGTCTGCATTTGGATCTGGAGAATCCTTTGGGATCCTCTTGTAAATGGAATGATAAAGCCAGGCAGCGTGTTGCTGAAGGCAAAGTCCACACCACACTCTCTGGTTTCTCAGATGGCTTCCCTGCCAGAAAAATGACAGGTCCCTCTCCCTGTCAGTTACAGATAGAGGAAGTATTGCCTTCTGAAGAATGGCAATGTTGACTGAGTTTGCTCGCTTCATTGATGATTAATCTTGTAGCATCATGCATTTCCTGCAGATCGTAAAGAGGCTATGGGTCAAGTGCCCATTTTGAGAGCCTGAGTATTTCACACTTGTATTATTCTTTTGTATGGTGAACAGATTTACTCCTGTTGTCAGGAATGCTCCTTAAGCCCTGCACACCTAGTGGAGCAAATGGACCATTGTATAATAGTGCCTGGCTGACTAGAATCTGCCCAGCTTGACACATGTTGTAGTTGTCTAGTGAAAACTGAAGATCTCTTTTACCATTATGAGCAACCCATTTGAGCAGCAGAGTATAACAGGTAAACTGCGGCTTCCCATATTGTGTCCATGCTGTGATTGAAGCAAAACTGGAGTGACCTTTCCAAGCACAACCCTGGACATAGTGATAGTGAAAATCTACTGTTGCTCATGCAGTGTATTCCCCACTCTGCGCAACACAGTGAGACTTGGCAATAGTGTTTACGCAGGAGTTGCTATTTAAAAAGAGATGATGACAACACTATACTGCCTTTTGACTTTTGAATCCAGATCGTTCCTCAGGTTTTACTCCCATTGGCTTTGGTGTAAATGGGTTTTGCAATGGAGGTTTGAATCTAGAGGTTATTTTCATCTAAATGGGCCTTTTGCCAAGGTTAAAATCTACCCTTGGACTCATGAGGGCAGGAATGTCCAGTCTCCTGAATAGGTCATTGACTTATCAAAGAAAGTAGTACACTTCAAAATGTGTGGTGTATGACAAGATCTCAGTTTTCAAAAACTGTCTAAATGGTATTAAGTTCTTTTTCCTGGGTTTTGATGTAGCCATTGTGGCTGTGCTCATTTTTCTGTGACGAGTGATGTTCTGATAGGCTGTTCTGGGTAATATTTGCCTTTTTGGTCTAGCAGAGATTATGGGAGTCAGTTATCAGTTATCGCAGAAAACATTCTCGTGTGGTTGTGTGAATAGGAAATGTCAAAACATGGCTGAGAAACTCATTTTATTACACAAGATTGAAAACAGTATCCATTTTGAATCAATAGTTTGACCAGTTTTTGTTTTACTTCTGTGCTTACCAATAAACTAAACATTTTCAGAGAAGTAAGTAGGTGGAGTTCAAGATAACCAATAGATTGATGTAAAACAAGTTAATAGCCTGTCAGGTTGAACTGAAAAATATGTACATTTATTTGTGATTTAGTTCTTAGTTCATGGATAGGGCATTACAGTTAAACTTTTGACAAATGGGCAAAGTCAGGACCTGCCAAAAGTGCCCTCTTATGATGGGGACCATAGTTTGGAAACATGAAAATATACACATTCTGAACATCCCTCTGCTATCAGTGATAGCAGTTGCCATTATAGACTAACTCTCTGCATGTAACTGCTGTTTAGCTTTATCATAGTCACAGTGTTTTTCAGATACTTTAAGATTGGTCTTTTTGGTACAGCAATGCACTTACCCAGTTTGTGTTAGGTTTGTAAAGAAATGGGACAGAAGGAACTCTTTCATATTGATCAGCAGTTAGCTTTAACTAAATCTTGAATTTGTTTATGTACTTAATATTTGTTCTGTTTCATTCTATTTATTATTGTTTTATGTTTTTTTTTTTTACATAAGTTATGATTTTAGAGTATTTAGCATTTACAGTTCAAGCAGATAGGGGGTGGACTTCAGGCCTTATGCCCTCGTTAATACTAGCTGACAGAATAAAAACACAGTCGTTCTATTCACATATGTTCCTAAAGTTAAATCATTCTGATAGTACGAGTGTTTTATGGGCTCCATCCCTCACTCTCTCCCTTTCTGGAGGCATGTAGGATTTTGCGCAGTGTTCGTGAGTCGTCCAGATAATTGCTGACAGATTTAGCGGAGCACATATGGAAGTTTGTGTGTGTGTGTGGGCGATGAATCCATCTTGTTCAAAGTTCAAACTCCAAACTCTATAGCTTTTGTTTACCGCGATCATCTTCACATGCCGCAGGGTTCTGCTTTTAAGTTGAAAATCTGTTTGTGATAGGTGATGAGCAGCTGCAAACTGTTTATGATATTTTGAATGAGAGTAAAGAATGCAAAGGTTTTCTCATAGCCCCAAGGTTATAGGGGAGCAATGTGGTAGAGGCTTAAGCTTCCCAGCTTATTAGAGCTGGTGCTCATCTCCTCTTCCATGCTGCTTTATATTTCTCTAACTTCTGAGAAATGTCGGGTATTCATTCATAACTAGGTAGACTGGACGCTGCACTTTGTGTAAAGTTCCTCAGGAATGATTTGTATCCATGCAAACTCATGTAGGCAAAGGAAGACAGATAGTTTGCTTCCGCCTCAGTCAGGCCTGTTGTATAAACTAAAGAGTGAATTTGTTTTAAAAAAAAAAGTTGCAGTAGAACAGCTGTACATGAAAAATATCAGCAGAATGACTGTCCAAGCTTGCGTTTCACTGGCAGCTGCTGCCAACAGTGCTGCTACAGTTATCAATAGTCTGCCAAGTGAAATTATCTGGACACAGCAGGCGGCCATTCAGGAAAGGGTCTGTGGTAGTCATGAAGCTTTCTATTTCTGTATTACTTTCTATTATGTATTGAATGTTGATGAAAATTCACTTTTCTGCTTTGGATCTTATTTTATGGTTTTATGTTATGCACTGGAAAATGATTTATATTATCTATGACCATCGTACACAGAACGAGTTAAGTTCCCAGATATCAGATTTCAGTTATTTTGCTCTTTCTAAAAGCATTTTTTCCTGCTCATTCTTATAGTGCCAACCAGTTTTTAAAATATGACAGCTAATAGTTAAGTTTCAGGCGTGGTATCTCAGTAAACTACTGTTTTGAGGACATAGGCTGCAGGCATTTTCTTCCTCAGTACTAAAGTTTCCTCAGCAGCTTTGCATCAGTTTGCATTATATTTTAACCTCAGGTAGCTGTTAGCAGTGGACCTAATCCGTAATATTCCAAATTGTAACAAAATAGTGAATAGTTCTTGATTCGTAAGGGTTCGTATTTTTGTTCTTACTTCTCTCTGAGGCAGTTTGTGTCCAGCATCACTATAACTCTGCTCAAAAATGCACTGATCAAAGAACGAAGTACAGTTATAATTATTATTATACATGGCTATATTTTACAGCAATTATTTGATTAAAGAAGTTTGAATTATTTATATTTTTAACATATAAACATAGTTCTTAACTCTTTCACCGCCATGTTTCCCCAGAAACGGCACGCCTCAGTGCCAAGTATATTTTGGGCAGCCAGTTTTGCAGCGCAGTATGCATTTTTAAAAGCATATATCTTAAAGACTATTAAAGATTTTCACTTACTTTTTTTTTCTTTGTGTAAAGGGCAGATGTTGTATAATATATGAATGCTTGCTTATGTTTATGTGCTTGATTGATTATTCCACAGATAATCTTATTATGAAGAAAAACATTTTTTTTCATACGGTTTATCAATTGTACTACTGACCTTATTTCGTGAGTTATGTGCCAGATATCATTATAATAAATGAGGAAAAGCAATAGAAAATCTACACACAAAGTCAGCTGTCTGCTTATTCTACTCGGGGTGGTAGACAATGTGTGTCGATTTCCAGCCATTTTGGAGAAAACGCTTCGGAGAAAATGTGACGTAAATTCTGACAGTTAACAAAGCCACACTTCGGCCTTACTGCTGAAAAACTAGGTCACTGGGTAAAGTTTGAAAATAGCACAGTCGCCTGCATTCACCAGTGGAGCTGACAGAAGCTTTGTACCCGCGTGAAAAGTTATCGTTTAGCATGACCTCTCCAAGTCGCACAAATGTGACCGTGGCGGTCGTACGGGAAGTCGCTTGATTGTGACCATGGCAGGAAAAGAGTTAAATTGATATATAAATATTACAATATTGAAGGAAAGATCAAGTCATAATGAAAGTATCGTAACTTAAGACGTCATAGTCAGTGCAGGTTGAATTCACTAGTATAAATGAGCTTTCCAAAGATACATTGGTCAGTGGACCAGTCCCAGTGTGTTGAAAATTAGCAGTTTCAAACACTGCTCTTCATCAAGACAGATGGGGTATGTTCAGTTAATCACAGATTTAAATATTTTACAAAGCAAATAACGCAATTTCCATTATGGAACAAGTAGAAAAGTGATTCATGAGTCATTTTCAGTCAGAAATTTGAAAGTGACAGAATGTCACTTATTCATTTCCTCTTTTTTTTTCCCCCTAGTGCTAAACAGTGCCGGTGAACATGTGATGCCTTTCATGCTGGCAGGTCGCATGTGCAGACAACACATGAAATCTTTTGTTTAAAAGATATGAAACAATCTGATGGCCATACATTACATTTTCTGAGCTTTAGGTTTGGAAGTTGCTGTGTGGTCTATCCATTATTTATGGTCAAGGCAAGGCTAGAGCTAAAATTTATGGCTGATCCCCCCCCCCACATTCTTTCTTATTCTCCTCTTCTTTTTTCAAATTTGTATTATTATCAATGTTATTATTTTCTTTCAATTTTTTTCAAAGTTATGAGCATGGTTTTTAACTATTCTTTTATCTCAACTTGGTTGTCGTTTTTAGCGTGGTGTTAGCCCTGATATGGCTGTAGTAGTTGGCTGGGCTATAACTATGCAAAATGAATTTGAACTTGATGGAAAGTTTCTTTTTCTTTGTTTTCTTGTTTTTAAGTTATGGAAGGTTTCTTGAGTTTGCCCATGATCTTGTGTGCTGACAGAATGTTAAGAAAAGATGGATCAGATCTTCAGCAGTGATTAATAATGCAGTTCTGAAAATAAACAAAACAAAAATAAGTTCAAAAAACATTTATTCTGACAGGAAGGAAAAGAAGAAATGAAGCAAGTATTTAAATCAAAGTGGTCAAACGAAGAAAGTGAAGGAAGCATTGAAGACAAAGGGGGAGTGATAGTCACTGATGAAATGGCTGAGTTTTTTTGTTTTTAATGTATGACACAATTTATGCACAGAAACAATATAGCACATATAAATGTGTATAGCTGCGTGCATGAGGCTGAAACAAAGTGAAAACAGTGACGGATGGAGTTGGAGTTGTCATACGAGTAGAGGGAGAGGGAGGTTGTGAACAGAGAGAGCAGTCGAGACAGAGGGAAAGTAAGAAAGAGCATAATCTCAAGATGATTACTAAAACGAAAAAAATGATGACTAGTGTATTATTTAAAAAAGAAATTAGAAGAAAAAAAATCTTCTCCCGCAATAAGAGATAAAAAAAAAAAAGTCATCCCTCCCCCATCAAATCTTCTCCTAAAGTGCTCTTCAGAATGCGTTATGGCCTTCATCAAGAGTGCTAGGGAGGAATGGATAGCTCTTTATCCAGGACTTGAGGCTTGACATTTGATAAAGTATGAACAGTGGAGAAGAAATCACAAAGCAAGAAAGAAGTCGTGCTGTGCAGAGTGGATAGAAATATACAGTATTCTCACACTGAAGACTTTGCTTAACTATTTGACGACGGGCTACTTCAATCGAAGTAACAGCTGAGCTCTCACTGAGGACGGGCTACTTCGATCATAGTAAAAGATGGTCTAGAGTATATAACTCCCTCTACTTTTGTTATGCTAATGATTTAGTAGTTGGCAGTTGCTTCCCTTGTGGAGGGAACTTCTGTTGAACGCATCAGCTACGTTTTGCCAGTTTCTTTGTCTAAAATCAATGGAAAAGTTCACTTGCACCCGGTTCTCGGTGATTTCACTGTGGCAGCCCTAGGCCAGCAGGAGAGCTCAGCTGTGGCAAGTGCAGTCACAATAGAGTTAAGGGGGTTTTCCCTTTGACTCTCGCTACCTGTCCAGCATCCTGCATTGTCAACCATGCTAGCAAAACATAACCCTTTGACTCCCTCATCCTAACCACCAGCTTCCTGCAGGAAACTGGTGGATAGGGTGAGGGAGTCAAAGAGTTAATTCTTTGCAGTTGGTGGATATGGTGTGGGAGTCAAAGGGTTAATGCTGTAGAATGATGACAATAGTTCTGAAAAATGATGTTATAATAAATCATTAATAACATTACTTGGTGATTGGAGGGGGGTGCTTTTTTTTCCAGTATGAATAGTATTCCCACCTTATGGAAATTCTGTTCAGGTGTTTACATTTTATTTTTTTATTTTTATTTTTTTTATCTTTCTGAGGGTTGTCATACCACCTTAAAAAGATCTTATTTGGTTCTTTGGTCACCCATGGCTTAGTAGGCTACTGTAAACTTTCCGTGCTGCATTGAGAAGCTTTGTGATTTCTTTAGTTTGAAATTTATTCTGTATAAAGTGACTAACTCACTTAAAAATACTGCTTCAGTCTGGTGTGTGTTTCGTCTCCCTTTGTAGTAAGGACAGTAATAGGTGTTTTGTGTCAATTACTAAGGTCTGCTTTCAAGATGATCCCCATCACCAGCACAAACAGAATTGGAGAAATTACATAGCTCATTGCTGTACCAGCTTGTCATGCGTTCATTTGTGGAGAATAGTCTTTAGAAGCCATGAAATAAACAATTCATCAGCTTTTCTCAGATGTTCTTTGGGACATAATACATCTCGAGAGCCAGTTGAGTTATTTGTTTTCTGTGCTTTCATTTTTAAATTGTTTCTTGAATCATTGCGGTATGCTGTACACGGCCAGATACTCCTGGTATGTCTGCTTTTCAGATTGACACATTCAGCCTGCTACCATGACAGAGATTTTTCCTTCAGTGTTCAGTTTCAGTTTCGGTTTTTCAAGACGACTTCTCTGCACTCAGAATGAATTCCATATGCACTAACGTTACAGGTACCATGTGTATGGTGATCTTGGCACAAGCCTTAAGCATGCACATAACCCATGAGCTGGCCAGAATGAAACTGATTTTGTATTAAGCTGTCCAGAACTTTGTGATCTTAGGAAAGCAGTTGTATGATTCAAATACAAGAAGAAGGTGCTTTGAGAGATAATCTTCATATTCATATGTAAGTGTACCTGTCATTGCTTACACCCCTTTAGGTGGTGTGTGTGTGTGTGTGTGTGTGTGTGTGTGTGTGTGTGTGTGTGTGTGTGTGTGTGTGTGTGTGTGTGTGTGTGTGTTTAAATAAATTCTATGTTCTGCCCTAACATTTTTATTTCTCTGCCTCCTACCCACTGAAATTGTATTATACACACTGCAGCAACATCTGTTGCTTGCACAGTGTGGGCTGACCCACAGAACAATATGTACATGTTTGTGCTGATGGATACTGAATGGATGTCATGGGTTAGAATCCTCATCAATATGAAAGAAACATGTGGGATTTTTCTACTCTCTCTTTTTCCTACCCAGAGCTGAGCATGCTGTGGGCTGATTGGGATGACTGGGACCACATAGCTGGGTCTCATCCAGTTTATGAATGCATCATTGAAGTGTTTCTCAAAATTTCCTGCTTAGCTCTGCAGGTGTCGTATTGCGCTTGGTTGATGCCAGGATATGTTATGATGATTAGTGTAGAGTACAGCCCTATCATGCCATCTCAGTCCTAGATGGAACTTCATAGCCTCGTGATCATCATCCCCATTATCATGAAATCATCAGTCATTATAATATAATGACAATAGACCCAGACCATGGTCTTTCAAGCCCTGATCTTGGAGTGATCTCGGTTTCTTTTTCCTCTATTGCATGCATGTTGGAGATAAATTTGGGGTAGGGCCTTTGATGTCAGTGATTCGTAAGAATTGTCATTTGAGGGCCGTGGTGGTGGTCTTCTTACTGGGGAATCTCTTCTTACTCAGTATGGTTTCGTGACTGAGTAATTACTGCCTTTTTTTTTTCCTTAGTGGGCAGTGTCTTTAATAAGTTGGATTAAAACTGGTACTGTTGAACTCCACTGAAGTGACCAAGGAACAGTGCAGGGGCTTCTCTAGTGGGTACCCATGGTGCCTTGATATCTCTGGCTCCATTGGGCTTTCTGGCTCTGGGACTTTGCCCGGATGAATTTGGGCTTTGAGGTGTGCTGTGGAACTGAAATGAATGGTGTGGGACCAGCATTGTTGAGGCAGTACAAAAATTGAGACCAACAACAATAATACCAAAAAGAAAACATAAACAAACAAACAAACAAACAACAACAACAAAAATTTGCTGTAATTTTGTGGTTTTATCCTAGCCAAGATGAACATACCTCAAAGTCAGATGGATGTACTGACCATTTGAGGTGTGATGAAGCATTCAAATAGATACTAGAACTGAAGAGTCACATATGAAGCATTATTGAAACTGAAGAAGTTCCATTCTGTACATGCAGTTGGCATTCATGGTGTGTGAACTCCATGCAATTAGCGGGCATAGTGCAGTGTGTATGAATAAGTTCATAGCTTTCATGCAGTTTTAATGCATGATGTATACATTGTACAGATAACATTTACTTTTGCAGGAGACAACAGAAATCAACTGTCTGCGTCTCTTCCTTGGTTACCATGGGTTGCCATTGTTTTGGAGCTGGATGGTTGATATTGGAGATACGGAAGAAGAACGCCCACTGAAGACAGCCGTATGTTCATTTTTTGTTTTGTTTTGTTCCTTCCTTTTGCTGTGCACTGTGATATGGTTTATGCTATGATCTGAAGTTCATTGAGTCTTTTTTCATTTTGTTGTATCCTCACCTTCTAGAAGTTCTGTATAAGAATTTTTCTTTTATGTTTCTTTCACTTTGTCTGTTTCTGCCTATTTACAGTCTCTCGTAATAAGATTTTTTTATAAAATGGAGATTGTGTCCTATTACCCAGGAGTGATTTGTCTCCACGCGTGCGCGTGTGTGCAAGAGAGAGAGAGAGAGAGAAAGTTTTACTGTTGTTTATGGATGGAGCTGTACTGATTTGGGTCGAAGATGTGCGAATGCACAGTCAAGGTAATGTGGACCGAAAAAGTGCCTAAGTAAGCATTAATTGCCATGTAGCAACAATGGTCAAACCATATAAATATTTCATTCTGTGGGTTACAATAAGATTTCTTGAACATGACCGTTAACAAATTCATTACGGGAAGCATCAATATTGTTTCTCACTAGTAATTTCAGTGCATTGATTGTACTTTTGCCAGTTAAGGATACAAAACTGGCTCTAAATCTCCCTACACTAAGCTGGGAATTATCTCCATTGTTTGTTTATTTCTGTTATTTGGTTGATGTTTTGCATGCTGTTAGAACATTTTTTTTCCAGCCAATTTAAAAACAAAAAATTGGCTAGAAATTGTGGTCTCATGCGTGAGGAAATCATGTGACTGCTTGACCTTGATGACAACAATCCCAGTGATGGTGAAAAGGAAGTTTCTGAGGAAGAAAGTGATTCAGAAGAGGATGAAACAGATGTGGTAGTACCTTCAAGTGCTTGTGAATCAGTGATAATATGACAATTGTATTGATTATGAAAAAAAAAAAAAAGGCCAACGACAACTTATACTATAAAAATCCTTCAGTATACAGATTTATTTTGACAGATTCAGATTCCCCAATCATTTTGCCAAACATATGTACAATTTCTTGTAATTCTTTCAGTAATAAAAGATGTATTCAGCAAAATGACAAGTATCCATGTGCCCCAATTTTCTGAAGGCAACCTCAGGCCAGTGCAGCAACAGCTTTGAGGCAAATCCGCATCACATTAGAGTGAAAGAATAAAGTGAAAATAATCAATTTGATGTATTTAGTTATGCCTTTAGTCTGACTAATGAATGCCAAAAGCTTGGATGATCTTGGCCATATGTCATGATGACAATCACAAGATTGTTTGAATATATGTAACATGTTACAGCTCATACTTTTTTTTTTATCTGTCTGTAATTGTATTTTGCTTTTTTAGTCGAACAACAGCTTTCTGATAAATACTTAAAAATATTTTTCATAAAAAAGAATTGTTTGAGTAAACTGGCCATTGTTTTTTTTTAATTCTCTTGACTGGTGTGTGTGCATACATGCATGTGTGTGTGTGTGTCTCTGTGTGTTTTGTGGTGTGTGTGTGTGTGTGTGTGTGTGTGTGTGTGTGTGTGTGTGTGTGTGTGTGTGTGTGTGTGTGTGCACATATGAGTGCATTTATATGCCTGTGACAAAGACGTTTAAACAAGACTTTCTCAACTCCTTAATAAGTGGCTCTTTATCAAATTGTGGTAAAAATGTATATTGTTGAGGAGTCGCAAGAGCATAAGTTTGGAAAGTAAAGCTCCAAGGTCAGTGTTATATGGATTCAAACAAATGTCTAAGATTAGCACTTTTTTTTTAGAAAGATGTGTGAAAAGTGCTTTCCGAGGAACTTTTGACATTACTTAACCCTTTGAGCCCTAGCCCCCTGAGCCATACAATACACTATTCCTGGGCTCCTGAGCAGAGTGCACTGAAAATCTACCCCATCGTAGTAATGCATGCATAAGAGACAAACTACTGACAAACAACCACAAAAAACAGTGTAAAAGTATTACAGAAAGGACTACCTTGATGATGTGGAGAAATGCCCAGATTCCTAGGAACCTGTCCCTTTCCATTACAGTTGGGAAACCGGTGTTTCAAGTACAAAATGTTTGCCATCACTTTGCCAATATGAAGCATGTGTTTTTGTTGATGCTATTTTCTATGTACATGCGAAGACCCATGAAGGCTTTGAACTCCTCTGCACTGGTATCATGAAAACGTTTAGCATAGTAGCCATTTGGATTTTCCTCCCTCACTTGAGCTGCACGAAGGTTTGTCAGTTCACTTATATTCTGCCAAAATTCTGCATCAAGAAAGAGATCCAGAAAGTCAATGGGATCCAAATCTGCAGTAATGTTGTCTGGCAAATTTTGTGGACCCACATCTGTGTTGTCATACTCAACACCTAAATCGCCTTGAACAAATGTTTTATTCCACCCTTCACTCAAATTTTGTGCATCACCACCATCCCCTGTAGGTCTGTTTACGTAACTGTTGCCATGCCTACCTTCTCTGCCAGTCCGATCCTCATTGTCACTGTTTGAATCGCCTACACCTCCATCATCACTGTTTTCACTTTCGAGATCACTCTCTGGGTAACTTTGAGCAAAATCCTGCTCATCTGAATCGGAATCGTACAAAGCTTCGAGCACTTGCTCAGTGGTGAAAAAACGCTGGCGCTTGTTTGCCTTACGAGAGGTCGAAGGTTGAGGAGTTGATCTGTTCATTGTGAAAACTGAAAAAACGTACACCAAACTATCACAATGGAGGCTGCCATGTGCAAATTGAAGTGTTCTGCAGCGACTGGGAAGGAATTATTCTGATTGGATAATATAAAAATAGAGCGAGACCTGGCTGTTTGACCCACTGTGCTGTGGCGACGTACAGCGTGCACTCGGAATACGGTCACACAAAGCGTTGCGACCTGTAGGTTGCATTCGGGCCCAGAGGGTTAAACTTCATGTTCACTGTTGTCATGTTGTGACAGTTTGCCATTGTCTTTGATGCTTGTCAAGTTTTAGTTTTACTGAAGCTTCTTCAAGATTACAGTGTCCTTGAGAAGTACAGAATACAGGTTTTCAGTAGTGATTTTTATATAGTTATAAAAGGGAGATTGATAGAATTGCTCCCACTGTGGGAATGGCAGGTGCTCTTTCAGTATGAATATTGTGGACATTTTGTACTAGAAACTTATTCTTTTCTGTCACTCTGTGTCTGCTTTGTTCCTTTGCTTTCTGTCATCTCTTTCCATCATGTTCTGCCTTGTTTGTCCATCAATAATAATAATAATGATGATATATTTATAAGGCACCAAATCTTGATTCAAGAATCAAACCAAGGTGCGCTCACTCGTCATTCACCAAAGCAATCACGAACAGCGACTAAATCTCAGGGCATAAAGCACATGCATACCTCTGCCTCTCTCTCTGTCTTTCTCTCTTTCTCTGTCTTTCTCTGTCTGTCTGTCTGTCTGTCTGTCTCTCACATCTCTCTCTCACACACACACACACACACACACACACACACACACACACACACACACACACACACACACACACACACACACACACACACACACACACACACACACACACAACACACATGCAGGATGCTGAGCTAGGGTACACTCAAGCCTGTTCGACAAATGACCCTTAACCCAGGCTGTCATTTCTCATGTCTTACCAACACATATTCTCTTTTTCTCTTTCTTCTTTTTTCTCTGTAAGACTTCAGAGAGGCAAGAAGGCTAATTAGCCCTCAAGGGGAGGGACCTGGGAAAAAACTTCTCTTTCCAATAGTTCACCCTTATGTGGAGTTCAGTTTTAGGGAACTTAGGCCAATTTTTATGTTTTAGTGTACTTTGTTTATTGCTCAAACACAGACTGTATGACTCCAACAATATGGGTTTTGTTTAATGTTTTCTTTAGTAGTTTGCCATATTAGAGTTATTTTGTGACACAAGTAGTAGGAGTATTTGTGAGTTTACAGAAATAGGTAAAAAAAAGTGCATTAGTTTTGAGACAAATTAAGATTTAAAGATAAATGAAAATAACTTCACATCATACGAAAGAGCATGTAAGATATAATGATTTAAACAGATCAACAATATAAAAGCATATTATATGGCCACTAAGAAAATTGGTAGTTTTGTGATGATTGTTTAGATGCTGGATGTGCTGAAGATGCTGCCCATCACCAACCGAACCATCCTGAAAGAGAGCAAGATCATGCTGATTGTAGAGAAGTGGGCCACCCTTCCCCAGCCCATACCACCATCTGAAGCGGAGGCTGACTCCAACAGTGAGCCCTTACCCCTACCTGTGCCCCCTGACCGCCCTGTTGTGTCCATCCTGGCTCTCCATAAGGACACCAGAGATCAGAAGAGTGGTAAAAAGAAGGTCACCTTTGCTGATGAAGCTGCCAGCTCAGACAGTGATTTATCAGACTCTGTTAAAGTTTCTTCCACAAATGAGGATGCAGGGGGAGATGGAGTGAAAGTTTCTCAGGCTGATTTTGCTGATGCAAATTCTGTAGAAGCTAAAAAGGATGGAGATACTGATGAGAATAGTCAGACAAAAGTGGGACCTGAACCAGAAACTGTTTCTTCTGCAGAGACTGATGATAAAGCTGTAGATATAACGGACCATGAAAATGCAGGTGCTTCAGATGCATCTGAGAATAGACAGGCTGGCACTGCTGATGAACAAGACAATACAATAATGGTTAATACAGAAACATCTGATTCCATACTATCTGGTATTGCACATAAATCAGACTGTCAGACTGATGCTGTAGACAAATTGGATGCTAGTCAGATTGATACTACAAACAAATCAGACATAATGCAGACTGAAAAGGATGAAGAGAAGCCTGAAGAACATTCAGGTAGTGTTCAAGCAGAAGGTCCCATGACAAGGCACCGTGCCAGCAGACGCCCATCTGTTATGTCTACTCCTAAGGGAAAGAAGAAAGGTGGCCGAAGACGTCTGAGTGCCGAGATGGAAAAAGAAGGGGATGAAACCTCAAATGGAAATGAAAATGTGGACAGCAACGATAAAAAATCAGAAGAAGATGCCACAGACACATCCCAAGATTCAGATGCTGGCACTAGCAATGTTCCTAGTGTTTCAGTGGAGACAGAATCTTCTCAGGAACAGAAATCTGACACAGAGCTGGGCTTTTCTCACTTGCTGAAAGAAGCTGTGGCTGCTGGTGCGCAGACACTACAAGAACCACAGGCTACAGAAGGAAGCGTTGTCAAACCTATGGAACTGTCAGAGGAGAGTGCTTTACTGAGCAGCGAATCTGATTCTACAGATTCTGATCTTGCAGCCAGCGTGGTGGTCCCTCCAACATCAGCCCCCAGTGATGGAGGAAAAGAAGGGGAAATACCTACAGCGGCCCAAGAAGCAACATTCACTGAAGTGTGTTTTGATGCTGAAGAGGTGGATGAAATCTCATCTATGGCTGCTGAACTTTTGTCTGGCTGGAGTGAGCTCAAAGTAAGTGTTGTGTGCATGTTTTGAGTTTTAAAGTCTTTTCTGAATATGTTCATTGAATTTTTTCTATGTTAGAAGTTACATGGAAAGTATGGAAAGTGTTCTGCTGTGGTATATGCATTAGCTGAATCATTCATTCATTCATTCATTCTAATATTAAACAGGAAATTCAGTGTCCTTGATATTGTTTCAACAGTTCAAAATGTTGAACTTTGAGTAGAAAATTTACATGATTAAATTCTTGGTGATGTTTCCATTGTTAATCTGAGATAGTGTCACTTACTATTCTCTAAGGTTACTGTCAGTGTGTGAGAAGTTAAGAGAAGGTGTTGTTTGTTATTGTTATATGAGTTACGGAGTTTATTTGGAAATGTTTGGAATTTGCTTAAATGAAGATCAGTCTTAATGATTTTCCTCAATATCACCACTTTAGGACATTCATAATGGAAGTCATGGAAGTTGTCTGATAAAGTGATACACCCTTTTGAATGTTTGCTTGAAGTGGAGTAAATTCTTGGTTTTGTTCTGTTGTGTAAAGGAATTATACAAGATTCCCAAGAAACAGAGAGCAGAGGAAAGAAAACGGACAGAGAGGGAACTAGGTGAGTCTATTTTATCCCATCTGTCTACTTACTTTTGCTTTCATTTCGTCCCATAATCTTGATACCAACTTCACCAACAAACTAGAAATAATCCATCAGGAAGCAGGTAATCATGTCACTTTTAGCAGTGGCAGCTAAGTTTAGTTTGGTTCAGTACAGTTGCTATTGTTCGGTCGCAGTGGATATGTGAAAAATGAAAGAGGGATGGGATAAGAGCACATCATCATAATTCATAAGTTGTATTTTTGTTTTGTGTATGCATGTTTTTCATAACCGTTTGGAAGGTTCTTTTTTTAATAATAAATCAATATCATTTCACAGAATGTCTTCATATCTGTACATGTTAGGTTCTGTTTTAACCCTTTGACTCGCGCATCCTGTCCATCAGCATCCTGCATTGACAGTCATGATAACAAAGCAAAAACTTAACCCTCTGCAGGAAGCTGGTGGACAGAGTGAGGGAGTCTAAGGGTTAAGTTTTTGCAGTTGGTGGACAGGGTGCGTGAGTCAAAGGGTTAACAGGACTATGATAGTAAATATTCGAAAGAACTACATGTGAGAGATGAAGATGTTAGGCAAAAGGACATTTTGGAAAAGGAACAGGTAAGACAAATCAGGTAAGTATTGGATGAAAATATACACAGAAATTAGGTATTTATTGGATTTAAACATACACAAGCGGTGGTCTCACTTTACTAAATCATGTCTTTTTTAACTGCTGGACTTTGCAGGCAAACTCTGTTGATTGTTTTGAGTGGCAAAATCAGGAAACTACTTTCATGCTGGGGATATACTGCTGTTTTAAAAAGATTTCACTCTTAATCTTAGGTGCTTTGCTTTTGTGCAAGCCAAGCAAGAAAATTTGCCATGAGAAAGATAAATGGCAAGTGTTCACTGAGGAACAGTAAATGTAGAAAGTTGCAAAGTTCAGGCCTGAATTATCTCACAATGATTTGGACTTTAGGCAGTTCAGACCTACAATGCCTCAGTCACCTAACCAGTTTATCATAGCACTGAGATGATTTATCTGCTGAATTTTGTGAAACTTAGTTGTTTGCTATATATGCATGTTGTTAGAATGAAACTTGATTATTCCTGAAGTATTCCTTTTTTCCCTTATAGTTAACAAAGTTGACAAGAAACATTCAAGGGTGCTGGATGGGAGCCAGAGTACCAATGCCTCATCACTCTCCAGACAATCACCTCCCAAACTCCTCACATTACACGAAATCCATTTCATCAAGCAAAGGGGAGATTGTCAGCATGTTGCATGACTTGTTTGAACCCGTCATCAGTTACCGTGGTTACGAATTGAATGGCAAGATGGGGAGATGACAAAATCCGGGACATAGCCACACAACACACACTGACTAGGTCCAGCCCAGCTTCCAAATCAAGAGAGAATGGGAAAGCCCTCTCTTGCCTTATTCTGGGCTTTTTTCTCTCTTTGTTGGACATTCCACCCAGCTGCCAGCTTGCATAGCTGCCAGCTCTGTTCCTTACTAAAGTCTCGACGGTTAGCAGTCTGAATCTCCTGATGTTGTTTTACTACAACCACAAGGGATGTTCGAATGGCTGCAAAAGTAGGCAGGCATGATGCTCTAGACACAGCCCATTTTGTTGTTCAGCTAGGTCTGACATGCCCCCCAAAGGGATCCAAAGTTTGCTGTCTTCCTGAGCTGCCAGCAGGTCTTGTCTTTCCCCTGCTGTCAACAGGCCTGATTGATTCCCTGAAGTCAACGGCCAAGCCACAAGTCACAGTTGACAAGAAACACTTGAGGATGCTGGATAGAACCCAGAGCACGAATACCTCATCACTGTCTGGACAGTCACCTCCAAGGCTCTCAATGCCACATAATTCCCATTTCATCAAGGAAAAGAGGGATGTCAATGTGCTGCATGACAGTCGGACCTAGTCATCAGTTATCTTGTTTACAGACCAAATGTCAAGGCAGGAAGATAACAAACCCTGGGACATAGCCACAAAGTGCACACCAATTAGGTCCAGCCCAGCTTCGAAACCAAGAGAGAATAGAAGAGCCTCCTCTTGCCTTATTTTGGGCCTTCATCTCTCTGTTGGGCAGGCTACCAAGCCGCCAGCTTGCATAGCTACCAGATTTGTTCCCCTTACTATAGTCGTGACAGCTAATAGCTCCCAACAGTGCCTTACTACAGCAAAATTGGCAGGCAAGATGATGCTCTAGACATAGCCCATTTTGCTGTTCAGCTAGGTCTGACATTCCCCCAAGGGGATCTTAAGTTTGGTATCTTTCTGAGCTGCCAGCAGGTATTTCCCTGCTGTCATCAGGCTGATTCCCTGAAGTCAGCAGCCAAGCCTCAAATCAAAGTTAACAAGAAACACCCAAGGATGCTGGATGGGATCCAGAGTACCATTGTCTCATCACTATCTGAACGATCAAACAAAGAGGGGGGAGGAGGGGGGGGGGAATGTCAATGTGCTGCATGACCCATTTGGACCTAGTTATCAGTTACCTTGTTTACAAACTGAATGGCAAGGTGGGAAGATGACAAAGTGTAGGACATAGCCACACAATACTTATCAATCAGGTTCAGCCCAGGTTTTGGACCAAGAGAGAATGAAAGAGCCCTCTAATTCACTTTATACCATTTAAATAAAAGTTAATGTCTAATAACATATTGCCAGGGTATGTTGACAATCAGAGACATTGATTGCCCAAAACATGTGCCAGTCTCAGTATTGCAAAAAGCAAGCTTAATCAGTAAATTAGTCTGTCACTTTCATTTATCATCCACGCATATTCATAGTTTCCAAGTCAGATCAAGTCACATTTACATCAGTCTTCACTCCCATTCATATTCTTTGATGCATGGGAAAGAGTGAGATCATTTGGTATATCTTCACTCTCTCTTGATAAATATAATGCTGTACATCACCATTGATGTTTGCAGTTCTGTTTTTTTTAGAAGAACACATTTAAAAAATGAAAGCGTCATTTTCCTTAGGCCATGTTCATAATCATTTTTTTCAAAATCATTCATTATAGGCCAAAAGACAACCTGTTTAATTTTTCTCTCTCCATTCAGTTCAAAGCAAATCAGTGAATGTAAATTATAAATGGTGATACCATCTTTGGCTCTTAGGGATACTTTTCTTTTTTCCTCCAGATTCAGCTGATGTGAAGCAGCCAGAGAAAAAAGGTATATGTTGCACATTTTGCATATGTGGCTTCAGAACCTTTTTTTTGTTTGTGTATCTCATTGAGCCTCAAAAAGCCTGATACATCTTTTGAATGGGTGTTGCACATTTTGTTACATGTTGCTTCAGAGTAGTGAGCCTAAAGTCTTAACATTCACCCTCTTTTGAATACGTGTTGCACACTTTGAATATGCGTCTTAGGAACCTGTTTTGTTTAGGTTATCAATAAGCCCAAAATAATATAATGCACCTTCAAGCGATATGACGCATCTTCTTTTAAATTAATAGAGACTGAATTAATAAAGACTGAACAGAGCACTTAATGGCACACTGCATAAATTTAGACTTTACAGAGTGCTTAATGATAAGTGTAGATTGAAGCACTCTGGCATTCTGTTCAGCAGACCGGCGATAGTCAAACTCAAAGTTTGAAATATAATTTTTTTGAAAATTATATTTAGGTATCAGATCCTAAAAGTTTGTTTCTTTGCCCTTAAGCAAAACAAAACAAAGCCACCCTAAATCAGCACACAAATGATAATTTGACAAAACAGCATTTGGGTAACTTGGGAGGTTTGCTGTGGATTATCTGCCTTATCAGTAAATAATTTTGGTAAGTACTTTTTAACCTATCTAGCAGTAAGTATTTCTTAGCCACCTAGCAGTGTATTCATCATGACAGTATACTGTCATGAACCTGTGGAATGCTCTGAATGTCCCTGATCCTATAGATTGGTTTGACCATCCCATGAAAAGTATTTTGCCTTATTAGCAGTCAGAAAATTTGGTAAAATGACAACTTGTTAACAGGGCAGAAATTAGATGCATAGGGTGGTATTGCTAGTGTAAAGTACAACTAGTTAGCAGTGCAGAAATTGTGATGTATTGGCTAATATTACTAGTATACATAAGTACAGTATAATGCTGTTTACTCCTTTTAGTAAATTTTAATTACAATACAGTGCTATTAATTCCTGTCAGCAGATGTATCTATGATAATAACTAATACTAGTAACAGTATGCTTCTCACTAAATGAGCTGTTGAAATCAGCTTGTGTTCCGTTTTGTCGATTGTCTGTCTGTCTGCATTGTGTGTTGTTTTCTTCCTCTGCCCTATGTATGTTTGATTGTCTCTGTATTTCTGTCTCATCTTTTTTGGTCTCATTGTGAAAATTTCCAGTTTGTGTTTTGATATATTTTGTTTCTTATATCCATCCATTGCATTTTGAAAGCTACTTTTTTGATCTCCATCCTCACATCATTTTAGCCTGTCTCTCCTCTCTCACTTCTGTCTTCAGTATCCATCTCCCTTTATGCAGGAATTTCTATTTGTAGCTGTGGCGAACTTATAATAGATTCTTTAGGAACATGCGCATCAATTTAAGATATTTTAAGTATCTATTAAAACAGTCTGTTTTTAGTATCCAACGTTATGAAAATTTATGAAAAAAAAAAAGCAAAAAAGAAAATAGCAAGAAAAGCATTTTGAGCATTTATGCATGATTATAAGACACTGCTTTGATTGCAGTATTCTGTCTTGATTGCTGTGTCTTGAATATCATGTATGTGTTTTGCAGAGCCTGATCCTTATGCTAAATGGAAGAGGAAAAAGGTGGACAAGCCCAGGAAAAAGGAGCCGGAGGAGGAAGAACAAAAAAAGTATAGACCTTTTTCATAAATATTGTGACTGTTTGAAATGTGTGGAAAGTATTTTATGGGCCTTTTTCTGACTGCTGAGATTGTTAACTTCTGCCCTTCCTGGCTAGCATTTAGAATTGAAGAAGGCATACCATTCATGTTGTGTTCCAAGGATTTAGGTTTGTTTATTTAATAATGAGATTTTTTAAGGTGGATGTGATCTATGGTATTGTGTCCACACTTAATTTAGTTCTAAATAATGTGCTTTTTGAAGATGGATGTGTTCTATGGTGTTTTGTCCACTTTTTGCTTAGTTCTCCACTTTCTGATGGAAAGTTTCCATTTTCTTTGTTTCAGCTAAAGAGTATTCTAACATTTTCTTGGCCAGTTTTCCATTTATGAGTTACTTGATAATTAAATCTGTATTTTTATTTTACAGAAATTTGACCTAAGTGTGATCATCATTGCATCACTCAGTTTCCATTATGATTGCAGTTCAGAATAGGACAAAGAAAGAAATGCCACTAGAATCCTTGTGAAGAAGTGGTGACAGAAGTGCTTTTAAAAATTATCAGTAAGAATTGCTGTTAAGAATTGTTTATGAAAATATCGTTGATATAAGATAATAAAACGTAAGAAAAATTTAAAGGATGAATGAGGCATCCACATTGTAGTCACATAAAACGTAAGAAAAATTTAAAGGGTGAATGAGGCATCCACATTGTAGTCATATGTCAATGAGAAAAAGCTGATTTTTCAAGCAATCTGTTTACATTGCAGCAAAATGTTTTGCAGACGCAGTCAGGTGCCAGCAGGCCCCAAGTTGTCAAAGGAAGAACGGCGCCAGCTGTTTGAGGCTCAGGTAAAAGCAGAGGATGAGCTGAATGCTGAGCGACAGCGTCAGCAAGAGGCCTTACAACAACAGCAGCAGGCTGCAGCCGCTTATCTTCTCCAGCATGACCCCACTTTTGCTGCCTTGCATGCCATGGGTATAGACCCAAGTCTTCTAGCAGCTCAAACTCAGGGTCAAGGTAGGAATTCAAGCATGTCCATTGATCATTCACCTTATTTCTGCATGACTTGGATATAGACACTAGTCAGGCTGAATGGTATCTTGTCCAATTTTTTATGTCTTTTATGATTTGGTTTTTATGTCTCTTATGCCGTGGGTATTGGGGATATAGTAGTATAGTGCTTTTACACTCACTTCCTGAAGAGGTGGTTTATCATGATTGAATATTGTTCCCATATGAATGGGGGACTGATTTTTGTCTGGGCTTGTATGTATGGCTTAATTTAGCTGTAAATGGGCAGCCGTTCCTGTTTAGGAAAAGGAAGGTAAAGTAGTGAGGAACAGGAGATGGCAGTGCCTTCAGAATCATATCCTAGAGAAATGTGAAGGCCTTTAGCAACTCCTTCCCAAAAGTATGCTTATCAGGAAATGATTTATTACAAAATGTGTCTGTTTTAGTTAAACGATTCATTTTCTTGCACAGTGTTTTATGTTATACACATACAGACTTCAGAATAACTTTTTGTCTGGATTTGGATTTAAGCCCGGGCATTTCCCATTGATTGTTCACTAATGTGTGTGTATGTGAGTGTGTGTGTGTTTGTACATGTCTGTATGTGTACACTTTGAGATTATCATTATCACTGGCATGATATTAAGTTTCGATTTAATGTAATTGCCTTGCAGTGTTTGAACTCACATTGCATGTGTATATGCATAAGTGCATGTGTAAGCTCATTTGTGTTGATTTGTGTTAATTGTAAATGCCATGAGATCACCACTGTCACAGGCATGAATTGACATTAGACTGTATGTTGCAGTGTTTGATCCCACCCTGCAGCAGTTCAGCAGCATCTTGAGCCCTGAGCAACAGCAGGCATTGTTGATGGCCACACAGGCTACTGGTGGGGATATTGCTGTTGCTGCTCAACAGCTCATGAACCAGACAGGGCTCTTCCCCCCAGCCCATCCTCCTACCCAACACCCTTACCAGCAGGTAAGCAAAAGGTTTGATTAATGTGGTGCATGAAAGTATTTTTACTGTCAACTGTCATTTCATGAACCAAACTTCACTGTTCACTCTTTATGATGTGGTTCTTAAAAATGCAGTCTGTCATCCTTCTTGTTGAATGCCATTGTACAGACTGTTGTAAAATCACCTCTGAATTCACCAGATTACATTATTTAAAAAATCACTATAACTTAAATCTTTATTGGTGTCATTGGAGGAGAACATCACCTCTGAATTTACCAGATTATATTATTTTACCAGATTACATTATTTATAAAATCACATATAACTTAAACCTTTATTGGAGTCATTGGACATGGCTGTGCACAGCCTACTGTGTAACTGAACACTGAGCCACCGCGAAAGACTTCAGCTGCTCAGTGTGGAGGGAATCATACAAATCAACGGTCTGCTGTTTCAGTGCCAGCATTAAGCTGCAAGCCACTGGCCACGGTAAATTCTAGATTTAGTGTATGTGGTTCTACATCATTTATGTCTGACTCATCATAGATATAAAGATTTTTGATAAAACCAACAGAAAGTACTCCATCGCAGCACATTGAAAGTTAATGAAAAAAAACAATAAGTTAAGAAACTGACTGTCACAATGCAAAATGCATGCATTTTCAACTGGTGGTGTAGTAAGCACTCTACTTTTCTTGCCGTTAATCTATACATATGATGAAAGATGCATGAAAACATGATGCCATGCTGAAAGGAACATCGCAGGGACGCTTACCTGTAAATAGCAAGAGGCGGTGCCGTGATGTAGGTGTACAGGGTGCAGAACAACACTGAGTTTTCACATATTCCACACAAAGACGCAATGCTGATTTCTAGATCTAGAGATGCATTCTCCGCGCTGAAGTTTTGCTTCTTTCCGCAGATATTTCAGACAGTGTACGTTTTGGTGCTCTCGTTTTTTTTGTTTTTTTTTTTAGTCTCCCCCCTTTCCGCTGGCTATCAAAGAGTGCACACAATGTACATTGATCTACTGACAGTGTGCGGTCGAACTCAGCGCAGCTCTGTGATAGATTTCTGATCTTTTCGGCTGCATTTTGTAAAACAGCATTTTTTCTAGCTTTGGAATATTTTTTGCAGTGAGTCAGTGTATGATAGCGCTTACTGCACATACCTTTTGGATGCTTGCTTTCTAAGTCCTGGCTGACGTCTATGTCATGAAGTAGAGATAAATCCCCTGCGTAATTGGCACACAGTTTCACCTTACGTTGTTTATCTTTCACTTGTCTTTTCACTCTTTCATCACACAGTCGACACAAACAATTCAAACGGTCGATATGCTCATTGTAAGAATGAATGAGCATCGTCTCCATGATAACAAAATCAAAGAAAACACTTAGCACAGAAATACAAACAAATCACACCGTGAAATTCTGTCCCTGTAAAATAATAACCACAGAACTAATCTACACACTTTTTTCTACAAGCTATGCTTAACGATCATTCAGACAGGAGTAGTGCAATTGAAACAAGAGCAGTTAAAGTGGTGGGATAGATTCTGGCACCGAGCTCAATTCTAGTGAGAACAGAGAAGGAATGTGGAAGGCCTGCAGGGGCTAGGGAACGTGAGAAATAGGGTCAGACGCCAAGCGGGGTTCAGCCAGTGTTATATAGATGCTGGCGGCACACCTTACTGAATAGGAGGAAACAGGGCCGATTTGCCTGCCGTGTGGATGAGAAGACATAACAGCATCTGCAAGGCTTAGTCCAATTGTGTCATCCACTGGATGTCACTGCATCAGAAAACTAAAATTACAAAATCTTCCAATTGTTACTGGCACATATATATGTTTTGTTTCTAAACAAACGATCTCCTAGTTGTGTTATATATACATTTAAAATTTACCGTCTCAACATTTGCATCCTTATTGCTGTGAAAAAATCTGTGAATGTGAATTGTCATCATGTTGTGTTTTTTGTTTGTGCAGCAATTACAGGGTATGTACCCAGGTCCGTCTGGTTCCCAGGTATATCAGGATCCTGCAGTACTGCAGCAACAACAGTTCCAACAGCAGCAGCAACAGCAGCAGCAACAACAACTGGCCATTCAGCAGCTGGTAAGTAAATCATTCATTTTAGGACTTGATGCTCTGATGCTTGTGATGCCAAGGTTCATTGTTTTTCTGTAACAAAACCTTAGATTTGAGGACAGACATTTTGACATCTTCCCTCAAAGAGCCTTGTATATTTGGATGCCTTGTCCTCAACAGGCCTGTGAAGCCTACTTCAGACCTGTGTTTCCATATGCATTGAGTGTTGTAAATTAGGGATTTGACAGATACATTACACTATAACACCTGCATGTCTCAAATTATGCATACGAGATTAAGAAAATTGCACATTCACTAGAAGCATGTCTTTTAGTGTTACAGCTGAACTCTAAGGAACACAGCTGACCGTTCAACAAGAACAGCTCTTAACTCACTTGGGACGGAGAGTTTTTTCCCCTTGCTTTTCCCCAGGGACAGCCCATTTTGAAAGGTTAGGGAAAAAATCACAAAAAATACAAAACATAAAGGAACAAAATGAAACTTTCAGATCTGAATATTTACATGCTGGGTTAGTTCATGTTAAAATACTGAAGTTTCCTTCAATATTTCTTCTTCATGTGCCATTTTGAAAATACCCCAAATTTTGTGGTCAGGATCACTGTACAGTCACACACTTTGATCAGCTCCATGAACACACAGTCAAAGGTGAGAAGAGAAGGTCTTTGTATGCACAAAACAACATGAATAAAGTAGACTTTGCTCAGGGGAAAAAAAAAGATTGTTAGTGATATTATATGAATAAATGTTACAAATTGTTACACAGGGAAATTATGGGGGCGTGGCACTCAAATGAGACATGCAGGCCACAAGAGCCAGAGAAACGGAGGCAAAGTGGGAGAAAAATTAAAATCTTCGTGCCAGTCATGCATAGGAAATTAATGAAACCTCCATCAGACATGTGACTCACTGTGCTTGGCCCACTGACTGCTCGCCTCTCGTGACGTGTAAGCCCACCTCCCTCTCCCACTTCACTGTCGTCTGAAACTGGGTCACTGTCAGTACCTCCTTGCTGGCAGCTTCCATCACTTGATACACTTTCACCATTATCTTCAGCATACTCCTCGATGTCCAGTCCTTCAGTCTGAAGCACTTCAATCACTTAAGCAGCAGTAAAACGCCGCCGTCGCGACCTACTTTGTTCGAAAACTCGTACTCGCCTGCGACACCATTTTCGACATGAATGCAGATTACCAGTTGTGTGGGGTATCAAAGTCAATCGTTTCCCGACGAGTGTATGGCTACGGAATCTCACGAAGTAACTTTCCACTTGGCCCTTGACACATTTTGCAGTGACCAGTGTGGCTATGGTAGGCGTGCAAAGTCTAAAGGGGAGTGTTGAAAAATTTTTAATTATCGAAACTGCTATCGCGTTCCGTTGTACGGAACCGTGCCTTTCATCACGACCGCTATAGCGTTCCGTCGTACTGAGTGAGTTAATTTAGCTGCACACATGAGCACAGTGCCCTGTAAATTGGATCATCTAAGGATCCTCGACTGATTTGATGAGCCATTCATGGTTTCAGTTTCAAAGTTGTGAATGTAGACATGCATGGCTAAATCTTTGAGACAAGCATATGACTATTGTGGGAAAAAAACTGGCCCAATCTGAGGGCCAAACCCACATCCTTTGAGCTGCTAATATGGCCTTGAATCAACTGAGTTTACAGGGCCACAAAACCCACAGGCTAGGTAGGACCTCAGGATATGGCCAGCTTGTTGGTGTATGTACAGGCTTAAGCCTTGTACCATGATCATTCTGGATCACATCACATGGCACCTGTGACGTTAGTGCATATGGAATTCATTCTGAGCATGGAGACGTCATCTTGAGAAACTGAAACAGTCCGTGTCAGAAGCATACTTGTTGCACTACAGGAATGGAACAAACATGCATGTGCACTTACTCTCTCACACACGCACGCACACACACGCACGCGCGCCACGCACGCACGCACGCACACACACACAGGTTTCTGAATTATGAATGATATTAATTTTTGTAGGAAACGGTACATAATGATCTGGAAATTTAATAGACTTATGCATGTTAAACAGTTGTATTAAGGTAGCAGGTACAGTGGCGGAGAAGCTATTTTTTGTTTATTTTAGTAACAGTGGATATACATAAGCTAGAAACCTGATTTTTGGCAGAAATCTGCAGGATACATGTCTAATAGAAAAAAATATTATTTTGGTAAAATGTTTCATATAATTTGTGTTGTAATTAATTATGTAAATTAATGTGAAATTTTCGATACCAAAAATAGTGATAGTTTTTGACAGACTAATTCCCAGGGTATAATTCTTTTTGAAGATTTGTTTTTTTTAATATAACCTATATTACAAAATGAAGCTTTTGTCATACCAACTTTTTGATATCCAGTTTTGTCTTCATTCTATGGGCGTATAAAATTCGCGTTAAATGTCATTAAAAATTTTTACACTTTTACAAGCTTTATTACTAAACTATACAAGTTATCCAAAATCTGGTATGACACAAGCTAGCTGTTAGTATGATAAAGCTTTGTGCCAAAATTCATGCAGATTGGTTAATATTTGTACGCACTAGGAACGCAAAACGACAAAAAAAAGGTCAATTTTGACAAACGTTGACAAACGCCAAAACACGCAGAACACAGTACATGCTCCTACCTGTTTCCCATTAATGACCCCCTGCCAGGTATGGAAATCCTTCTGCTTCTTCCTGTGCATCTTCCAGTTGTAGTCTACTTCGCCTCCTTGCCCTGCGTTCTTCATGTGTTGCAAGTTTTGACTGTCTTTGTGCATTTTGAATGCGCATAGCATCCTTGAGCATGAGAAAGTCTTTGGTGAACTGACCTACACACAAGTCTAACTTATGCATAATGACTCCCAAAGCAGATGCACCATCATTGAAAACTCCAACAGCAATACCCACTGCAATGTTGGCAGTAACCAGTCCATGATTTCCTGTTTTGGGGCAATACCTCCAGATTACTCCATTCAGAGCCTCATTAGCGTTTTGGGTGTAGCCGTCAACACACTTCCTCAACAGCTGTGTGTTAGCCAAATCTTTGAACACAGGTTTGATTTGCTCTAATACTGCCTTTGGCAAACTGGAGCTATGGGTGTAATTGTCAGCTGTGCCTGAAGCTATTGCCTTTCTGTAGGGGCACCATGATTCCTTGCAGAAATGATGTGTAGGTTCTGCGTCAGTAGAGTTATAGTGAAAAAAAATGGCCCAGACAGCTTTTCTCATCTCGTCTAGATTGTTTTTGTTTCCCCTGATAGCATTTCTATAATGAGTCTGTATGACGTCTATTTTGTCTTTTGTTAATCTATGTTGCCCACCAATTGTTTTGCCATCTGCTAATTTCCTATCCCCCAGGTTTCTTTTCAACTGCCGCAGCCTTGTGCCCATTCTTTTCTGAATATGTCCTACACATTCTATTTTCTCTATGTCGAGTTGTTGGCCATAAGGTTTTGCATCATGTATACATTTAAAAGAATTTGTATCCCCATCCCCAATGTACCTTGTATATCTGAGATTATGATTTTCCACTGAAGAACAAAATATTTCTTTGATTATTTCTTTCTCCATTGATCCTGATGAGCCTGTGTGGTTTTTGGTGCATTCTTCGGCGTGACTAGCTTGCCATTTCTGATACCTGACCGTGTTTTTATCAACCTTAGCATACAGCTCACATGATTTGCACACTTTTGACTTTGTACCTATGCCTAACACCTTTCCAGTTGCACACCCAATTACACTTGCAGCACCTATCTTGGATGAGTGACCCCTCGTCATCCATGTTCCATCACAGCTTACATCTATGTTTCTGTTTGGGTCATTTTCTAGTTCCTCTGCAAGATCAAATTCTTGTTTTCCTGCATTTTTCATGCTCTCTTCCATTGTTTCTCTTGAAACTTTTTCTAGAGTTTTCATTATACACTGATGGGTACTCTTGGCAGCAGGGGGTGGTAGGTCCATAATGCCGCAGAATGTTCTGAGATCACTGTAACCACATCCAATGCATCGCATCGCAAACGTAGCTCTTCTGTTGATTGAATTTGTTGTGAGATTTGTGGCAGTTCGAATTTTAGCACAAGAAGGAAAAGATTCACCCCCACTACACTTATTGTTGGTACATTGAAAGGCTAATTCACTGGCTAATCCTTCCCTTTTGATTTCAGTCAGAGAAACAGTACTGTGACACAAACTGCACACCAACTGGGATGAAATGTTCTGACCTAACAGTTTGATATCAATTATTCTGTGCCCATGTGGATGTGAAGAGAGATTTGATTCATCTTCAGAAATGTAATCAGAGGCTTTAGTTTCACTGTCACTCTCAGATTCATAAAATAGCCTGTAAACTCCAGACAGTTTTCTTTCAGAACGTGAAGTGGGCGTGGCAGCACTTTGGGACTGATCTTTTGTTGCATCAACAGGTAAATTGTGAGACGATGTTGATGCTGTTGGACCATTATCAACAGAAATAGAACTAGAACTAGCATTTTCATGCATCTTTTTTGCCTGAACATGCCTGTTTTCAGGAGGTTTCCTCTTCTTACGCCTCTCACCTCTTCTTTTTGGATCTGAAGACATGATGAAGCACCACAGCACACTAATCAAGCTTAGAACACTTGTCAGTGACAAAAAAACACACCACACATGGAGACAGCCATTTGCAAAGGCGAAGCAACTGCTAGAGAGTAATTGTGATTAAGTGTGATTACCTCCCTTAAAGCTAGCAGACGCATTATTTCAAGTAAAAGTGTTATTGAACAAAAATGAATTTTTCGTCCGACATTTTGATTTTCAGGAGATTTTTGGGTCACCCCAGCCTTACTAAAAAAATTCCTGAAGCAAATCTGTTTGTTTTTCAGCAAAATGCTTTGAGGATATAGTGTAGAAATGATTTTTCTGTGTTAAAAAAAATATAGGAAGTAGTAATTCCAAAAAGTCAAATTTCTCATCTCCCCCACTGTACCTGCTACCTTAATATGGTAATAAGCAGGAAGTTATACACTTGTACATACTGTACAGTTGTATTAGCTGTGATAGTATGGTATGTATTAATGTGGTGATAAGCAGAAAGTTATACACTTGTACAAATTGTACAGTTGTATTAGCTGTGATAGTATGGTATGTATTAATGTGGTGATAAGCAGAAAGTTATACACTTGTACAAATTGTACAGTTGTATTAGCTGTGATAGTATGGTACCCAGGTACTTTCTCTGCTATTACGCACTTGCTCCTCAAATTGCACATTGTAACTTGCCATGTTACCTATCTGTCACATAAGGGGCTAGTTTTTATTGCTTATAAGATTTTTGTGTACCATTGCTTGATAACATCTTGAAATATCTAGACTTGTTTTAGAATGTTTTTAATGATGATTTCTCATTAATGGCCAGTTGCCAATTTCAGGCCACAGTAACTTGTAGTACCTTACAGCACAACAACCCACCTTAGGACTTTTTCAGAGCTCATTTCTTCTAGTTTGTAGCAATACCTATAACTTAGGATCTTCAGCTGACATTTGCTGTACTCTTTGTATAAGCACATCACATTTATGGATTTTAGGAAAAGGGTTGTGGAACAGCTAAATCTTTTTGAGGGATTGAAGGAGGCTGTTATACGCTTCTAGTTTGGACATTAATCTTTTTAAATGAAGACTGTGTACATTTCTACTTTGGACATAATTTGTGTGTATTCATTTGCGTACCAGTGAATGCATGTGCATATGTGTGTTGGAAGTGTTAATGTGTTTGTATGTATATGCTAGTTTATGTATACATGATTCTGTGTGCATTAACTAATGGTGAAAGCCTGCTTGTTGCCTGTGGTAACAACAATTATTGACAACTGATACCATTTCTCAGACCATGCAGCAAATGGTACCACCCCCTCAGCCTGCCCTGCCTCCAGAGGAGGAAGATGTACCACCACCACCTTCTCCACCTGAGCCCCGTGACATGCTGCCTTTGCATTGGAAAATGGCCAGGGACGCGGAAGGACGTGTCTACTATTATCACATTCATACCAGGTGCAGATGCAATGTGTGTGTGTGTGTGTGTGTGTGTGTGTGTGTGTGTGTGTGTGTGTGTGTGTGTGTGTGTGTGTGTGTGTGTACATGTTTGTTGTTTGTGTGCTTATGTATGTTGATGATGGTTGTGTAAATGTGTGTTGTTGATGGTCTTTTATGATACTATTTTATTTATGTCAGATGCAGTCAGCCATACCACTGCTATTTTCACTTGACACTTACAATTTAATTTAGGTAAGCTTACTACAATAAATGTAAAACAATACAAGAAAATGAAGACATGCTGTTGAGTTGGAAATGTCTTATTGATAGCAAAATACACAACACTCATTATATATTTATGTATGTTTCTTTAGTAATACTAATCATCTATCCTGATTATCAACAGTTTGGCAAAGAAAGTTGAAAAAGAACAAGACTGTCTTTTGAACTTTAAAAACTATGCATCACCTGTATTACTTTCTTGTCCACTTTCATTGTTGACATTGCTACCTGAGTCTGTGCCACAGTAAAAAAAGATAACCAACAACAATTGATTCAGGCACTGTGAGAAATCTTTGTATACAATTCCATCAGTGTATGTAAAGAAATTCAATCATTTTTTGGCGAATGACACTTTTTTCTTTGAACAGTTCTCTCGTGACGAACATTCTGTCGACCCATAACACATATGATGATGTATATGATAGAACTGTTTGTTGACAAGGATTCAAATGCTCCCACAGAAGTCTTGTTAATAGTCATCGATATACAGCACACCTGCTGCATCGTCAGAAACAGGGGTTTAAAGTTAATTGTATCTGTCTTTCTTCATCACCCACACTCATGTCTGGTATTATCGTCAGATTTTTCTCCATAGACCGCTCCTACATGATTAAGTTGTTAGCCAGTGTTTTCATGTCTTTTTTGTTAACCATGTACTGATGTATTTTTAACAGTTTTATATAAAAGTGCTTTAAAATCTTTCAATTAGATGGCACATACAGATTTGTCTATCTGCTGTCATTTCCATAGTAATGCAAAAATAAGAAAAATAGGGAAACATCTCTAACAATGAACTGAAGTCTGTGAATGGACACAAGAGATCTATGTACAAACCTCAATTGTTTGGGAGTATTCAGTTTACAGTTATTTGAACAAATGGATCACCTTTGGGCATCCACGATCAAAAGTCCTAATCAATTATTCATATACTTAATTCAAAACTTCAGTTATTTAGCAGTATCGGATTTCCAGTTGATCTAGCACAGTAGATCAGAGAGAGCAGATTCACCAGCCAACCCATGTGCTAGCATCTATACCATTGGAAAACAAAGCTTCATTTAATTTCATTTCATTTCTCTCTCCCTCCACCCTCTTTCTCTCACACATATATTGACAAATGTGCACAATTGCTACTCATATGAGTATGTACCAGTATACAATTCTGCCATAAAAGGAGACATTGGGTGAGATCAAAGGAAGAAAATTATCCATCAGATTACTGTTCTCTCCACCACTGTTCAGTTTGACAATGAAATTGCTGTTCTGTATACACAGTAGAGATTGGTTAAACAAAATGTCTTGTTCAGAAATAAAAATTTCACAATTTCTCAGTACACAAGAACATAGAGGCCTTGTTCAGAGTGGTATCAGAGAGTGAAAATGAATAGAAAAATGCTAATCTTTTATCAAAATGTAGGAAACTGAATTTAAAATTGCACACTGCAAATAAATGGATGAAAATTGTAAAGTGACCAGGTAAGATATAGGTAAAATTCAGGCAACATCTCCCATTTCTTTGTGGGGAAAATTCATCTATATTTATTCCGTATTTCAATTGGACCTCTTTTCTGTTTTTCAGCTTTATCAGCACTTTGCTTTGGGTGGACCAAGATGAAAGCATTGTGCTGTATTTACAGGTATCTTGTAGAAGCCAGTAGTTAGCCAGAATCAAGTTCTTTCCGACTGGCACCCCTTTGGTTTTTAGTTTACGGTGGTACACTAAAACAGCATTGAAAAAATGAAAAGCGTTCTTACCAACAAATGCCTATCAATTAACATCGGTAAAAGAGTTCTTCAGTGTTATATACAACCAGTACTGTTGTCCAGATGTGAAGCCCGCCAACAAGTGAAATCAAAACAAGATTGAGGCAGCTGAAATGTGGTTTCTGAGAAGAATGTTGAGAGTTCCATGGACAGCAAAGAAAACAAACGAAATAGTCTTGAAAGAAGCAAACACAAAAAGAGCATGAATGAGGAAGATAAGGAAAAGACAAAAACAAAATATAGATTCATATGGAAGGCCAAGATCACCAACTACATGCAGCATGGCACATGATGATGATGATGATGATGTTGATAATGGTGGTGGTAGGCAAGTACTTTGACTTTAAAGTTATAATACAGCGATTGAAAGTTACCTTACAGTGATTGGAGGTCTTTTACTCTCAGATGCAGGACATATTCTACGAGCTGCCTCTAGATCATCTTCCACAATAGGAACATCAGTTGTCAGTAAAGATCTGGCAGCATTTTTAATAAGTCAGTCGCCATCTTACTTGATGTCTCAGTCACATAAATGCACAGATTTCATCCGTGATCACATTATTGTTGGTCATTTTGTTCACTTTGTAATCTGTGTATTTTCTCTTCTTCTCCTTGTAGTTTGTCTTTAAGTTCATTGTTCTCTTTTTTTTTCCACACATTTTCTTTCTTTCTTGACTTTGTCCACTTCCTGCTCTGTTTCAAATTGTTTACTTTTCAACTCGTCCATTCTCTCATTTACCCTAGAAATCGACTATCCACATCTAGCTTGTAATTGTCAAGGGCTATATTTGAGGCAGGGGTTTCATGGGTTTTCATGAAGTTGTCCAGTTTTGTCTCTGTTGCCATAACACGGTCACTTTTGCCTCTGTTTTTCAAGCAAGCTAGGTAACTGATGCGTTATTTTGTTTTATTTCATCATAGGACTGGATTCACAGGAAGATGATGTTGATGTGGGTTTACATTGTGTAAAAACTTATGAAAGGATTTCATAAACTGACGATAATTCACATACCTTGTCCTGTTCTTCACTCACAGTCTTGAAAAACATCATACCACAATAAGACACAATTCCATTACGTTGTACTTTCAACAAAATACACAAAAGTTTTGTAAACCAACACATCTTATTCACACATGATACTGGCACAGTGATGAAGGTAACCATTCTAAACACTTTCACACTGCATGAGACGTGAGAAAGAGTTCACATCTGCATTGCCCTAACTATACTGCCATATCTGTGGTATGCTACGTATATGTTGTATATGTTTGGGCAGAGCGACACAGTGGGAACCACCGCAGTGGGACAACCCCTTTCCTGAAGACATGGACTTTGATGTTCCTGAGCCAGAGCCAGAGCCTGAGCCTGAAGTAGAGGAGGAGAGTCAAAGGAACACCACTACTGCTGCGGCTGACACCTCTAGTGAAGATGCGAAGAAAATCAAGGAGCAGTTCAGGAAAAGGGTAATGTTTGTTGGTCTACCTTTGTTTGTATGTTGGTCAACCTGTGTTAAAGATAAACGGGTAAAAGAAGGGCTTGGAGTAAATCTGACTGAGGGTTAATAAATGTAGAAAGGGGTGAGGGGTGGGCTTGCACAATGTATTGATAGTGAAAAGAAAGATCAGTTTCAGTTTTAATAAGCAAACAAACAAAGTCCTAAAGTGGTGGTGAGAAGAAACATTATTTTTGATCATAACAAACAAACAAAACATCTTGTTCTTGCTGTAGTTGTATTTTTGATCATAACAAACAAACAAAGCATCTTGTTCTTGCTGTAGTTGTATTTTTGATCATAACAAACAAACAAAGCATCTTGTTCTTGCTGTAGTTGTATTTTTGATCATAACAAACAAACAAAGCATCTTGTTCTTGCTGTAGTTGTATTTTTGATCATAACAAACAAAGCATCTTGTTCTTGCTGTAGTTGAAACTGTTCTGGAAGTAAACAATAAACACAGAATCTTGTTGTTCTTGCTGTTGGTTGAAAAATGCAATGTGGAGGTAAACAGACAATTCAACATACAAACAATAAAAAAGACATCTTGTTCTTGTGGTTGTAGATGTCCCAGTTTGTGGTTTTGTACCTGAACCCTTACCGGCGACCAGAGTGCAAGGTGGGACGCATTCAGTCCACAGATGATTTCAAACACCTGGCCAGAAAGGTGAGCTGTGGTTTATTGAATTCCTTATCCTTCTGTTCTCTCTAAGAAACAGAAAGGAGGGGGTGGTTGGGAGAGAAAAAATGTGGGTGTACTTGTGTGTGTGTGTGTGTGTGTGTGTGTGTGTGTGTGTGTGTGTGTATGTGTGTATGTGCGTGTGTGTGTGTGTGTGTGTGTAAGCGAAAGGTTTTGTTGATAAGTATTAATACAGAAAAAAATGTCTTTTACTGGTCTCATTTGTGAGCTGCCTATAGTGTCTGGATACTTTTACATAAGACAGTACATTACAGCATTTACATCAACATTCACCAAAACCTGCCTTTTATGGGCCATGTGGTGAACATAGCCTGCTATGACTGGATACTTTTGCTTGGGACAGAGCATTTCAGTGTTTACATTAATGCTCAGATAAACCTGCCCTGTTTTGACCAATTCCCTGTTGTGTCCAGACGCCTTTGTTTGGAGCAGCGCATGTCAATGTAAATATCAGAGTCAGTGTTCTGAAGGAGTCAGCAGTTCAGGTATCAGCTCATCATTTGAAATTCACATTGTGACCAATCGAGAGTGACTGCAAACTATTTGTGACATATTTTTTTGTTTCAAGTATAGAAGGAGTGATGTCTGTCTTCATATCTGACAAGGTGACTGCTCGTAGTTAGTACAGCTGAAAAGTTTTCTGAACCATCTTATTGCAGATGTATTCTTTATGTCTAAAATTGCAAAATGTATTGTGTATCTACACAAGTGGGGACTTTTTTGTTGATGTTTTATTGCAAATGGTCACAATGATACATTTAATACTTTTTTCTTCTTCAGTTGACTCACCACGTGATGGCCAAAGAACTCAAGCACTGCCGCCATGTGGAAGACTTGGAGGTCAATGAAAATGTCAAGGCCAAAGCCAAAGATTATGTAAAAAAGTATATGTCACGCTGCGGTCCCGTCTTCAAGAAATCCTCATTTCCAGATGACTTTGCTTGATAAATTATTTCTTGCAGCTAAGGGACTATGAGTGTTTTTTGAATTCTCACCAGCTTTGTTGATATGACCAGAAGTCAGACCAGAATTGAACAGTAATCTGTTTGTATGGAGAGAAAAGTTCCAGTGTACGGCATGTTGGCGTTCTATTTTTGGTGCAACTTGGTGGTTGTTAATTATGGCACGAGTGTTTGTCACTCACTTGTTGAGCTACACACTCTCAGGAAGGTGATTCCCCACCATCATCATTTGTGTAAAGCATACATGTATATGTGAATGTCAGGTCGGTGGATGGATCTGTCATTGTGATGAGGGCCAGTGAGAGAAACATGTCATATTTATGTTGGGGTATTTTGGCCACATATGCAATATGTGTGGGTGTGTGATAGTATGCTTTGTGTGTTCATGTTTCATGTGTGGGGGCATGTCTGTTGACTCTGTATTCATGTTTGTATGTATTGGTGTGTGTCTGTGTATTGTTGTGTGTCATACGAGCATATATCCACACCACATAATGATGTTGATCTCGTTGTTTTGGTGTTGGCAGCGTGGTACAAGTTGTGTAAATAAAGCGACGGTGATGTGGAGATGAAATTTGCACCCCATTCTGGAATTTGCACCTCATTCTTTTTTGTGAGCATCCCCATTTTAATGTGTTCTTCAAATGATTACATTCTGTGCGGTCTTTGCTTGTTGCTTGGTGGATAGGTTCTAGGATTTTCATTTTAACTTTACTTGTGGCAAGCAACTTGCTCACTCTTCAGATCTCTGAAAAAAAAAGGATTTTTCTCCTTGAGTGAGTTTGTTTTCTTGTGGAATGTGTTAAAAGGTACATGAATTAATAGATGATGGGTAGATAAATAAATGCATTAATTATTTCATGAGAACACTAATTGAACAAGAATGATTTCATTCAGGCTGTGAAATATGTTGCTGTAATGTTCTTCAGGGTCTACACACATTCAGGCATAACGAACGGATGCCTTTTAAGAGAAGTCTTAAAATATAGTCTATGTGAGTATATATGTGTGTGAGCAGGTGTTGTATATGTATTCATAGTTAAAATGTTAGATTTTGCAAGTAATGGAAATTGCTGATAAAGATTGGTGAATAATATGCGAAGTAGTTTTGCAGCTGATTGAAATTGCTGATTAAAATTTATGAAGAATTCGAGAAGTAGATTTTTGTATCAGTGCAGTTTATTTCTGAATAGTATACCTATCCTATTTTTAGTAATGTGAATGGAAAAAGTAGTTATAATTTATCGTGTTTAGGTTAAGGTTTAAGAATATAGGTAGGTATATATAAGTTGATTTCTTTCTGAAGAATATAGTTATTTTATTGTAGTATTGTCGGTGAAACATTCGCTATAATCCTATATTATGTTTTTGAGATGGACTTTGCAAAGATATAACCAAACCCAAGTGTTTTAATTCCTGGTATATGATCTCTGAAACTAGTTTTTGGGAGGCTCTGGTAGTTTGTAGTTGTTACTGTTTGCTGAGATTGCTTGAATGTGCGCATGTGGCTCCTCCCCAATGAAAAAAAATCAATTATTTAGATAGAGATTGATTCATAATTTGATTGATTTATCATTATTTTAAAAAAAAATCAGTTGATTGCTTTTTTATTTATGAGTTTTATGGACTGATTGATTATTTGCTTAATTGATTTGCTTGCTTGTTAGCTTGATTGATTGGTCATACTATTTTCTGCATTTTCTTAGACATTTCTTTGAAAATAGCAGTACATTTTTCTGAATGGCGCAGTTTTTAACTTTTGTCAAGTTTTCTAAAGTTATTGCATGTAACTGTCAAATCTTTTTATGTTTGTTGTTTTGTTTTGTCTGGTTGGATTGATTGTTGTTTTTTCCCTATTGCTGGGCAGATTTGTGCCATGGTATTTTCAAATATAATTATGAAATGGTGTGACGTCATTGCAAGAATTTTTTCATTGGATGTTCTTGCATGAAGGTTGTATCAGTCCTAATAACTGAAAAGTAATTGTTGAAGTGCTTTGAAATTTTACTCAGACCTGGCCCAATTCCATGATCTAAACAGGAAATTATGTGCAAATATTGTGACGTCATTTATTGTGTGTGGCACAGTTATTCTTAACATCATGGCCACGTTCAACATTGTAGAACAGCGCACATACTGTTGAACATACAGTAGAATTGAATTTAATCAAGGAAGATTTGGTGCAAATATATTAAAAGCACTACAAAGTGATACAGGACTTGAGCTTTTCTGTAGGCTGCATTTTATTGTGTGTGTGGGGGAGAGAAGGAGGGGGGGGGGCGTTGTTCTTTAAAGATGAACAAAATGACATTAAAGGAGGTCAGTTGAAGTAACTGACAAGAAATTGGAAGATAAACAGGTGAGCATCACTGTTGCATAGACTGTGACACAGATACCCTCAGTTACAGTTTTGAAACAAGACCGTTGCCAACATCAAAAGCTGGGTTTGTAGGCATGAGCCAGAATTAAGAGACAGTTATGAGAATGGCACGCACCACCTCTCTAAGGCCCATCAAGTTCAAAGAAAATAAGGAAATCTGAAGATTATGATGATGTGTGCTTATGTGAACTTGAGTGTATTAACAACAATTCACATTTCAATAGGACAGACTGTTAAGACTACTACAGGATGTTTCTGATGAAAAGATCCTACAATCTGAAAGAAATGTAAAACTTTTGTTGACTGATTTGTCATTCTCACATGACAACACATCTTGCTACCAAGCAGAGAAGGTAAGGTCACTTATGACAGTGATGCTTTTTCACATCCTGCGTATTCTCCAGATACAAGTCCCCCAGAGTTTGACTGTTTCCCAGTTTGAAAAACTTCTCTGTGGTTTAAGTTCCTATAACTAAGATGACTTGGAAGTGGAGGTGGCCAAGCAGATACAAAAGTGGAGGTGGTCAAGTAGATGCAATATGTCAACTCTGATTGCCCAGCAACGGGCATTTCAGACCTTCCCAACACATGGGAATTGTTAGGTTTGGTTCATGCTGCTTATAGCCCAGCCAACCACTAAGGCTATATCAGGACTTACTCCAGGTTAACACTGTTGTGACTGGCCTGCCTCTGCCTGAACTTCCGGCCAGCCTGAGCCTGTGTCCAATAAATTTCAAGTAGTTGTAAAAAAAAACCTCTCTAGCAGGCCTGAGTGAAGTCCAATTGTCACCAAAATTTGTGTACTTACTGAAAAAAGAAGGATGCTAAGTTTAGCTGTGCTACATATATAAAGCTATTACTTAAATAGTTTTTAGCTGCCATCCAGTTCTGTACCATTATCACTGAAACGACTTTTAGCGTGGCCTGGCAGTAGGTGAAGCTCGGCATTCACGATTATAGTCGTTGCCCGTCACGGATGTGTTAATTTCTTAGTCACAGGTGAAGGGATGATACATGGAAAAAAGATAGAAAGGCACCGATCATTATCTTAGTTTTTCCTTTTTATAATTGTATTCTTGCTATTTATTGGATGATCCTCGTACCATTAGACATTTCTACTAAAAGCAAAACAAAAAACATTAACAACAGCAAACAACCTTGTATTATATATATAATCTGAATTCTCAAATCAGACCTGAAACAACTTGGCCTTTTGTTCTGTCACCACAACAAGAACAAGTAAACAATAAAATAAATCAATAGACAGAATGCAGCCTACACAAACATACTGAAGTTGCATGAGAATACAAGCCTTCAGTTTGCAGTCAGATGTAAACAAAAATCTTCAAAAAGCAAAAGCAGATACGTTAAGGAACACCGCACGATTATCAGTTGAAATTGTCCAGCTATAAGACCCATGATTACCTTGGAAAGAACTTCTTATGTTTAATCTTATTCTGTTGTCTTCCTCAACATGCGATGGCACACACATGCACGCAAACACACACACACACGCACATACACACGCAGACATATCACTTTGAATTGTCTTGAAGCGCTTACTTGAACATGGCGTTAAAAAACAAAATGATGATCACTGCGAAACCAGCAGCAATTCCTAGATAAACCCCTGTTGGTGTTTAAAAGCCATCGCGAAGTGCTTTGTTTGACCTGATGTGGTTGAAGGAGTAATGGCTGCATTGTCACTTTCTTAAACACTTCACTTTTGTTGTGTGCTGTGGTAGTGTTTGCATTGCAGGATTCATTCTGAAGATTTCATTTGTATGTGACAAGTTGATGAATTTTATTTATCCAGAATGTGTGTAGAATTTCATACAAAATATATTTGCTTGTATCTAATAAAACAGAAAATTATGTCAGTAATGCTTTTTAAAAAAAATGATTTTGATGTGACCAAGTTATGCATAATGAAAACATCTGTTTGTGTCTTTGTGTGCGTGAGGGGGTAATTGGGTCATAACTGTCTTTGAGTTGTGTCGGCAGTGTGCTTGTCTTATTTCCATTTGTACTTTTTAGATTTGATAAATAATTGACAAAATGTCTTCATTCAGTGTGTAATCTGCATATGTTTGAAAAATATTTGTATTGCATAAAATATATTGAAAATAAATGTTTCTGCACCTGTGCTGTTTCAAGAGATATGCAAGATGTTGACAGCAAAACACTGTCCATGTTATTGTTATTTTGTTTTTGTCTGTTGTGTGTGCCAACAATTTTGTTGTTCATTTAGGATTTTCTGTGCTGGTTTTTGATATTGCCACTGATGACTGGATGTTGGTGTTGCCCTAGGTGATTGGGTGTATTGGGAAAATCATTATGATTTATTTGGCTTAAGGAAATTGTGATGTGTGCTAAACATTGAGAGTGAAAGTTGAACAAATATGAAGTAGTTTGTGAAACACAGTGTCGTCTCTAATCTGCTTATTATAAAATATTTTCACAAAATTGACATGACGAAATCCATTCCTTTATCTCTCATTCTTAGATTTTAACAAGGCTTATGATTTGAATGCTGTGAATAGTTTCATTCAGACACATATTTTATGTAGAAATTAGCATATATTTTATTTAAAGACATAAAGTGGGTATGGCGATGCTGTTAGAAAATTTCTATTTGCAGTTCAGTATTAACAGATGAGGAATATTTTTAAAAACTGGGTGCATGTATGAGATCAGCATTCTTTCTTGGGTGTGGTCTTTGTTTTCTGCTATACATAACTGTCCCTCTGACTTTGATGAAAACAATAAATACATCATACACTGAATTTTAACAACCATTGATTTGATACTTCTTGTTTTCAGGTTCAGGGTCTCTCAAAATGTGAGGGTTTTTATGCAGGTTTTAGCAGATGTTTTGTAGTCCCTTTTGTTTTCTGTTACCAGCTCTCAGAATACCAGCTTGAAAACTGGACAAACCATTTTCTGATCAACTTTACTGATGATGTCATTAAACCTGATAGCATGGAAATGAAACAGAAAGTTTGTTATCCAAACCGAGTCTTGTCATTTGTGTATGTCCCATTTCTATGTGGTTTACTTTCTACATGCCCACATGAAAAGAAAAGCAAGGTTGTCACATTAAGGCAAAAAGGAGTTCATGTCTTAGAAGTATTAAAAGAATGGAGTTCATGCGTTAGTAGTATTAAAAGAATGCAAGAGATAATTGGAAAGAATGTTACTTTGTATTCTTAACTTCATTGAATGGTATCCTTGTCCATAATGAAATTTAAAGAAAAGCTTGCTTTTTTGACATCAATAATTCATTGATGTTGGGCCCATCTTTTTGAACAGAATAAATTGGTATTTAGGAATAAATCCATGCAGATGGGACATGTGTAGGAGTATATACTGGTGATGTGGAAAGAAGATAACCTGGATTTTGTAGTCCAGCCCACCTGTCCCTCCGATCTTCTCCTTGTGCTAGGTATTGAATGATAACTGTATGTTAATCCTACAAAAGTGACAATAAACTAAGGTCTTGTTTGCAAAACATTTTTTTGTTGTTGCATGTTCACTGTCACATAGCTTCAGTCGCTACATGTTGGTCACGAGATGAACAAGTGCTGTAACAATATGGCAGCCATTTCGCAAACAAGTCACCCACCTCTTGGAAATTTCTGTGCTATAAATTTCTGCTTTTCTGTTACACTCTTTGTTTCTGCGTTGTTCCTTTGCTTTTTGTCATTTCTTTCTATCATTTTCTGCCTTGCTGGTCCATTCCTGTATGTGTTCGATTAAGTCTTATGTACTTTCTCTTAGGAGATATAATTGGATACATGTATTAAGTGCATTTTTGGCTTTTGGGAATTGTGATATGCAGAAGTGATTTTAGGTAATTTAGGCCCATTTTTATCTATGTTTTAGTGTCCTTAGTTGTGTTTAAATTTGTATTCAGGTATGTTTTATTAGATTTCCTGTGTGATAAATTGGACGGAGTGGTTAGCGCCAGGGGCATCTCCTTAGATTACATGCGTGAATGCATTGATATGTTTACTAAATTTTCTTTTCCTTTTCTTTCCTTTTGAAGTATTGTGTATGTTTTCAAATGGTTATAGCTCTGATATGGCTCTACGCAGTTGGTTGGGCTTAAAAAAAAAAGACAATAACTGTAGTCACTACTCGGTGGTTTGCTTTACAGACCATGCATGTTATCTGCAATGAGTACTGAACTAGAACTATTATGAGTTACAAGTCAAAAATCTCTTCCTTTTGGAGTCAGTGGCAAATTTCATTGTATTTATTTTAACAAAAATGTTGAAACATTTTTCAAGTCTAATATTGTGTAATCCCAAGATTATGTCATGGAAGAGGAGAATGGTGTTTATGATGTTTATTTTGCATGAAGTATCCAAGCTCGCATCACTTCAGCCTTCTGTGCATAGAGCCTGCAACCATTGATTAGCCCATTTCACCTTATGCTGTGCTCTTCTGGCAGAAGGGCTTCTAAGGCAGTATCCTTAGTAACCTCTTGTTTGTGCAGCATAATGATGGGAGTTTCTCTGTGACGATCATTAGCAAAGTTCATGTTGCTTATAATTCACCTGACTTATGGTATCAGAACTGTGGGAATGTGATAGCAGACATCAACCAATGTCCAATACTATCATAGCTCAATCTCTGATGGGATGGCAGTTTCTATAACAGTAACATATATTCGCACAAATCTGATCCTCTTGCTGAGAAATGCTGTGGAGACTGATGTTCATTCACAGGCTGCGCTTGGTCAAGGCAAAATTGTTCAGCACCTATGGTATAGGTAAGAAAGCAATAGGGGGTAAAAACTTTTCATATATTGCTCAGTTGTATTTACAGATAAAATTTATTAATTTCAGGTTATATGTACTTCATCATGGTGTGAAGTAATTTTTGTATTTTTGTTGATATGCAAAGTCTTACTGGGAGCTGAATTGAAATGAATCCTTCCTTCTCGGGTCTTTGTGTTGTTAAGGTGATTTTTTGTACTTGGCTTTATTGTTTCACTTTTACTACTCATCTCTTGAGCCATGTCTTACATGTACTGTAGTGCACCTCAGGGTATTTAATGTTCATCTTGCTGTATGTTTGTTGAAACCTGACCTTGAGTTACAGGCATCATCACACTGGATGGCATTGTGTGAAATATTTTACCATCAGTCACTAAACTTTTTTTTTATCAAGTCAGACTTTGCATGTCTGTTGCCTTTAGGTTTCACAATAGATTTCACAGCAGCAAATAAGTCAATAAAGTAATTATCAAGCATAACCCACAAAAAAAAATAAAAATAAAAAAATAAAAAATTATATGAATGGTATTTGTTGAGTGTATGTGCATGTTTGTGAGTGATGTACACCCTTGATATTTCTGCTTTGTCTGTTATTGGAGTGTTTACAAAGTTAGAAGTGTTTGAATTCATGAAATAAAAACTGTTGATGAAGATTTCGCCTGCCTCCTGTATATATTATGTATGTGTTCAGAGAGAGAGAGAGAGTGTGTGTCAGAAATATATATGGGGGGGGGGGGGGGGGGGGGGGAAACTCAGCCGTTCTGTGAATTCCCCTTATTGTACCAAAATCATTCCAGAAAAATCTGATTTTGTACCTAAAGCAACAGATAAAATAAAATTTGAAATGAAACAAGGATAATAGCAGACTTGCCATAGCAGGGAAAATGGAATGTAAATGTTTTCACAGAAGTTGCTGAGAAAGTGCTCTTTACACATCTTCCTCAAAATGTGCTGATTTCTGTTACTATTTTGGCTGTGTGACCTTTGACTTTGGTACCATGATTTCCAAATGTATGATCTGGAACTCCTCAGCAGTCACTCAATTTACCTAACTTTGGTGTAAACATCCATCCGGAAACAGCTGAGGAAATCTTGCTAACAAAATTTTGACATAGACACACATGCACACACCTCTCACTGGTTGATACAAAAACAGTACCCCTTTCCCAAACTTTTTAAAAGGATTTAAAACAAAACAAACAAACAAAATACAGACAGCAGTTCTCTTCCCTCTCTTCCCTTCTGCCCCCAACTTTTTTTTTCAACAGGTATCATACATGTGCACACATCCTCCACCCACTCATACAAAAATGATCTGAACATCCACAGAATCAATACCACCACCACCTCCAACATCAAACACTGAAGACCTGATTAATCATAGATAAAATAGATGTGAACAGCTTTACATGAAAACAAACATGCATGCACACACATAGCCATGTACACTGCTGTCGTTTTACAAAGATAAAAACTTCTTAAAAGCAAGATTACACTTTTATTTTTGTCGCACAGTGAGTGAGGATCCACAGGAGGATTGCTTTTTTGGTTTCTCTGATTTAGTGGAAGACCTTGGTCAGGTGCAAGTGCTTGTTAGTCTCTTGGGCCTGAATAACAAGTCAGGATATGTGAGAGGTAGACCATTTGACAGTATGTGTGTTCCTGCTGGGCAGTTGGTGCATTATTTGCCTGTGCAAACACTGGCGACTGTGGTTTGAGTCTGAAAAAATGGTGAGTATACTGCCTCCTCCACTGGTCATAACATTGGTCTTAGCTTCCTCTGAGATCATTTTATCTGCCCGGCCTGGTTTTCTCGTTCTCATGAAAGTAGAAAGATTGTTCCATTTCATGGTGCTGGATTTGTAAGATGACGAAGCATTCATTAGGGATTCAGACAGCAGCAGCAGAGTTACCCCCCACCCCCAGAATGAGCCTAATTCTTTCTTGCAAATGTATTAATTATAAAAACAAAACAACAACATCAACAACAACAACAACAAAAACATTTTCCTGAGGGCTACAATCACTACAGTCAAACGAAAAATTCTTCTGAGACAGAATATAGAGCCCAGATAGTCACTTATTGCAGACAAGTTCTGTAAAAATAACCAGGCACTTTCACATAGATGAAGGCGTTTTTGTAGTGGAATACACCATGTCAGCTTCATGCAATAAGTCCCTGGACTGTACAATAGGTGTAACGCTGCACAGTGTGAGAAGGAGACATCTACCAACTGCATAACGTACCTAACACTGACAATGGACGAGAGGTCTGCACACACAGACACAAATGTCGACCTAGACCATGACACGCTAGGTTGGGAAAAGATGCTGAAGGATATGGAAACGGAGCGATGCCAAACCTGAGGAACAGTCTGGAACTGTTAATCACGGTGAGAACCTGTCGACAAACCGGTCCCCATTTGGGTCCAAAAATTAAATGAGAGCCACGCATATATGTTCCCCTTACCCCCACAATTTTAAACATGAACACGTCCACACACAAACACACGTATACAGATTGCCTGCAGTGCCAGCACAAGTTTGCACGGTTGCAAATCACGCATGGGAAACTTCCGTCACTGACTGTGCACGCCGTTTCCAGAGGACGCAACACAGTTGTGAAGGAATAGGGTTACCTGACTTTCTTGAATGATTATGTAGTGAAAGAGAGGAGATAGGCGACTCCCTCCTAACATTGTCCCAGAGAACACTTGAGATTTCTACCACTTCACCCCCCTTAGACTTCAGAACAATAGAAAAACTTTTATCTAAGCTTACACCATAAACATTGTAAAAAAACGAAAAAGAAAGTAGCGAGTAATCCTGATAGTTATCGTTCTTTTCTTTCTTTTGGTGTAAAGTTAGAATTATGAAAGAAATGGCACCAATTTTGTTTTGTTAAAGATCAGTGTTCGCTCAAATCAAACCTAAGAAATTAAGACATTATCCTGCATTATGCTTCTGAGGTTTTGTAAACTGAACATTTTGATTTGGCCGATTGAATATTCTGAAGATTGTACCCTGTGTTGAAAATGTTTCGTTCAATTACTACAAAATGTCGTTGTACACAGAACCTCCAACAGGCAATATCTCATGCCAGAAATTAGAAAGGTTTGCACTGAAGAGACTGGACTTCTTGCTGAAAGTGGCAGCAGCCAGAGGGGATATGACCCGATTGCATCAGATTGTGTGGGACCCAAAAAATGTGATAGACAGTGACTGTTTGATTACAAGATCTGTGAAAGATAAAGTGTCACATTTCATTCTGAGGTTAGTTGGTGCGAAAGTTATAGGCCTATATAGGCCTATACATTATTATTATAGGGGCCTATACTGGTACTAAGATCAAAGTAAGAATGATTAACGGCTGATATCTTGATAATGTTTAGCCTCATAACTTAACACTTTGACTCCTGCACCCTATTCACCTACTGGCTACTACAAAACCGTAACTGACTCCCTCACCCTATCCATCAGCTTCCAGCAGGAAGCTGGTGGATAGGGTGAGGGAGTCAAAGGGTTAAGTTTTTGCTTTGGTAGTATGGTTGACAATACAGGGTGCTGGTGGATAGGATGCAGGAGTCAAAGGGTTAAGAAATAAGTTATTAAATTAAAGAGGCAGTTTGAGTATCATAGCTATCGCTAATAACTTTGACATGATATTGATAGATTGAAGTGGAGTGAGTGGCTCAGGTGGTTAGAGCACCTGATGGAAGTGGAATTGGAAAGCGAGCAGTCTGGTTTTGATCTCCAATCAGGCAGGGATTTTCTATTCTAGACTTTTGGGTGCAAAAAATAGTTATCCAGGCAAAATACTCTTGGTTTGTTGGATATTAAACAAAAATGTATGTATAATGCATGCTGGAGAAAAAATATGGTACTGTTCTGTGAGTTGGTAGAGTGCTGTGCCTGGAAACTGCAAAACAAACAAAACAAAAATCATATTGTATGTTTTTGAGGTAATGAAACTGAAAGTAACAACAAAAATACATGTAATGTCAGACCCTTATAATACCATTATAATCATTTTATGTAAACAGAACTTTAAAAAATGTTTAAATTTTAATGTGAAATAGTTAGGACCATACAAATGCTGCCTATTAGTATAAAAATAATAGTTTCTGTTTAAACTTTGTTAATGCAGTGTTGATTTTTTACCCCCAACAAAAATGTTTAAGTAGTTTTCACAAAATTAAACATCCTGAACCATCTAAGTTAAACGAAAAGTGTCATAAATACAGTTGAGTCCACTTATAAGGAACCTACTTTCAATAAATTTTGGGCAGTAACTTACTCTTTTATTTTCCTGCCTACTTATTTCTCTTTCCCTCTTGTAAATTTTTGTTAATTTTGTTTATAATAAACAGAAGATACTACATCAGTACATGCTAAACGAATTCTTCTTTGTTTGAACAAGGTGGTTTTTTCCTAAAGACCAAGCTTGCTATGTATAGTCTTGCCATACAATGAACACGCGCTCAAGAATGGTACAACTGCAGCATTATGACGTAACACGAGAAGTGATGATATGTAATGTGTGTGTGTGTGTGTGTGTGTGTGTGTGTGTGTGTGTATGTGTAAGTGTGTGTGATTTTTGGCTTATTCATTGACTGACTGACTGACCTTTAAAACTGACAAATAAACATCTCTTGGTCGTTAATGATGACGTAAAAATAGGCAACTGATAGATGTCATATACTCATAATATTGAATCTTGTGAATAATGTCTGACCTCCACCAGCAAGGCAACAAACAATCAGTGCTGTGTAAGGTCATTTTTTTTAAATTGTAGTTTTTTGTATCTACTACAAACTACTGCCATAATGAACATGTTTACATCTCCCTTGAATTTTGCTGTATGTGGACTCCACTGGATTTCTGTTTATTATAGCAGTGTTGACAAATTGACTCTTTTCCCTGGCAGTGTCACACATACAGGAGGATCAAAAATAGAATAGTCTCATTGATTTACGTATTGCTGATGCTTGATTGATCCATCTTTGTCAATATTTTCATAAGGTTTTGCACAGGTTCAAGGAGTCTGCCAGATAGTTACTGGCAGATCTGGATAGAAGACATAAGATTGTGTTAGTGCAATCAATCCCTCTTGAATAAATTCTGAACTCCTAACTGATGTGTTGATGCTTCATTTCACACTTTTGTTGTTGTTCATCGTGTGTCACTTTGTCCTGTTGTTTTTATTTGGTAAGGACACTAGCATTATCATCATCAATAATAGTAATAGTAAGAAGAAGAAGAAGAATTGAATAATAATTTCACTTGTATAGTCCAAGCGATCCACGTCAGATGCATGCTCATTGCACTTTACGGCAATAGAACAAACCATGCGTGCGCTTGCACGCGCACGCGCACGCACATGCACACACACACACACACACACACACACACACACACACACACACACACACACACACACACACACACACACACACACACACACACACACACACAGTGACACACACACACACACACACACACACACAGTGACACACACGTGCACATGCACACACTGGATGCTGAGCTAGGATACACTTGACCTGCTAGGTATGTTACCCTTAACCCAAGTTGTCATCCAGTATCTCTCTCTCTTTCAAACACACATATACAGATATGTTACACACACACACACTGTTTTTGTCTCTCTTTCTCTTGTTATGTGAGAAAATGAAGTTGCCCCAAACAATAACACGAACATGTATAATGTTTCTTTTTGGCTTTGTTTTATTTTTGTGTTTATATTTTTCTGATAAAAAGTTCACATTACCTCTTTTCAGGCTGCTCATGGGAGGTGATGCAGAAATGCGGATGTTCTTCCATCAAGCAGAAAGTGCATGGTTTGACTTTAACTTCTCATGCATGAGTGAAGATGAAATGGAGAAGTTCTTTCACAGTGTTGATAAAGTTCTAAAGGCAAACAATATTCACAGTAGCAGATGTGTCAAACCAGTCACCACCAGAGAAAAAAGTATTGCCAACATTTTAGGAGTGTTTTGGACCATCAAAAAGTCTGTGGGTTCTTGGAAAGATGTGATCAGACTGTACATGGCACAGTGCAGGTCTTCTTATTTTTATGTGCCATTCCAGTGTGTTTTGAGTCTGGTGAGACAAAGACAGGTGACTCTGTATCAAGGGATGGCCAGAGTTCCCATCACCAAGCTACGTGAAGTTGTAGCAGAGCAGTTTTCTTCCTTGATTCAGCTGGCTTCTGTACAAGCCAGCAGTCAGTTTCCTGCTGCTATTGCTGATGACAGATTAAAGCTTCTGTGGAGAAAGATCAAAGTGAGTTTTATTACTAAATTGGTAAAATGTGTTGTGTATGATTTCTATTCAGCCTTCCTTGTGTTGTATAAGAAAGAGTTTATATGGTTTGGTGTTTGTTTCTTGAAAGTTTATTCTCCAGTTTGTTTTAAGAGTAGAAATACTTGGTTAAAAAAAAAGGGTGATGCTGCAGCTCTCAAAGAGGAGAGCAGCATGAGTTTCATGTGGTACAATCAACTGTGACAAAAGAAATGAATGTGAACATGGACATGATTGATTAGAATCCATGCAGATGGAAGTGTGTGGATATGTGTACAGTGTATACATATTTGTATGAGTTGTGTGTGTGTGTGTGTGTGTGTGTGTGTGTGTGTGTGTGTGTGTGTGTGTGTGTGTGTGTGTGATTTGATTTGCTTGAATACTGAAATGAGATGTTGATGAGGGACTTATGAATTTTCAGCATGTTTATAGAAAACACCACCAAGCATCCCTGGGAGTGGGGTTGGTGCCAAGAATGTCTCTAGATCAAGTGGATACCATGATGGCACAGTTTCCCCTGTGTATGTCATCTTTGCTTCAGTCACTTCGTCAGAAACATCGTTTAGGTCATCATGCCAGGGTAGGTTATAAAGATTTTATTTTGAATTCAGAATACCAAGATGCAATTTTTTGGGAAAAAAACATCAAAAAGAAACAGAAACATTGCAGTTTGTTTGTATGCTGGTTGGTTGGTTTGTCTCATCTGTCATATTGCTTCATTAGGCTGGCATTGTCCTCATGCTGTTGATTCTGGCTCACCAAAATATTACTAAAGCCGTGTTGGTCGCTCTGTGGTCCCAGTGCCAGAGAATTCACAGGGGACATCATAACCAGTTGCTGTGGGCCTTCTCCTGCACTGTTGTAAGGTAACCCCCTCCCCCTTCCCCTCTCAGCGGAGGAGACCACACCGATTCAATGCAACTTTGAAGCAGTGCTCAGTGACAGTAGGCCTACTTGTTTTGATAGCTTCCTTTGAACATCACTTGTTGGGGTTCCCTTTGAATCAGTATGAGTAATGACTTTGTTGTAGAGCCAGACTGAGTATCCGTAGAAGATGAATTTGTACTGTGATAGGAATCTTCATATGCAGTTTCGTGTTCTTGATCCTCACCTTTCTGTGCCAAAGTTCATCACACAGACAGTCTAGTTAATATCAACTACAACATTTCAGTTATATTCACCAGTGTCTTTCAACTTCAGCAGCATTTCAACTCGCGACTTCTCTTGTCTTGTATCGATCATTGAAACTCTGCTCTTTGGCTTGATTGTTTCTTCCGTCATGTGCCTCCAACACATTCAGAATGTTGTGTCCCATCTTGCCCTTCTCAAAAAGAGGCATGATCATCATGTCACTTGCATCACTTTCTCCATTGGTTGCCTGTTTCTCAAAGAATTTACTACAAAATCAAATACATGAAGCTACAAGATAATGGCATTGTATACTTATCTTTGTAACCACCTCCAAATGAACACCTCTACCTGATTTCTCTTGCTGTTCTGCTTCTGACACTGCTTGTTTACAAATTCCTCAATACAGATGTTCCACAGTCGGTTGCCGTTCATTTTTCGTCTGGTCCCTACAACTGGAATGGGTCTCCCTCGTGTCTTTGATAGTCACATTCTCTTTCATGGCTTTCCCCCACTATGCATCCACACCTTCATTCCACTCCCCTCCTGTCCTTCCCTTTCTGCATGTGCTTTGTGCGGTAAAGTTTTGATATTGTGAGTCATTGTTTTAGTGAGTGATGATATTAGGATTTGGCACCTAATGAATATCATTATAAATGATATATTATGTTGTGTACTTCTATTCCTAAGTTTGTTTTGAAAGTACAGATGAAATCTGATTTTATTACAAATGCTATAACATACTTGGAACTATATGTTTTCCACTGCTTTAAGATGTAGATTCCAATGCATTTAAACAGAATCAAATTAGGCCTTTTTTAAAAAAATAATGCCATACTGGATATCTCAGCTCTCTAGTTTAACAGTACACTGGACCAGTTCACCATCTCATCTGAAGGACTTGTTTCTGAAAATTATTTTTAAATGCAGGAGAGGTTCATTTCCCATTTAGATATTTAGTTTGGGATTCTTGAGCCTTTTGTTCTGGGATTCTTGAAATTAATTCTGTAGTGTAGCATCAATTTTGCGAACTGGGATACAGTTGCCCAGGATCGAGTGGGGTGGAGAGCTGCTGTTTTCGCGGGAGCAAAGAACTATGAAGAGGATAGAGTTGAGCGCATATAGAGGCTAGACAAAGACGCAAATGCCCCACGGTAGATGACCCCACAGTATACTACTACTGTAGTCATTGTCAGAAACAGTGCCGATTGCGCATTGGTTGTTTTAGCCCTAAGTGTCGCTGTGTTTTAAGATAACTTATTTTACGCTGCCGACCGTCGCCATCGATGAAAAAGGCCACAGAGATAGCATGTCACTTTGTTATTCACGCTGATGTTTAGAGTTGATTCAAGATGGATTTGCTTATTTGAAATAATAATCTGGGTGCTATGAATCACTCATGAACAAAATCCTAATTGCAGTTAGACAGTCCCATATACATTCCACCCTGTCTACTTTGTTACCTGATAGATTCTTCGAGCTTGTGCTGCACTGGCAAGGTCCATAGATAAAAAAGGAGTGAAGGGGGTGACCAATACCTGTTGAACACTAAGCTGACTCTACGGAATGATTGGAGTATTTGGACTGACAATGAACAAACCATTTCATACCATGCTGGATGATCAAAGAAATAGCCTGAAGGTTGGAATGAAAACAAAACTAAAACTAAACTATTTTAGATATGAAACCAATCCCCTTCTCCTTCTATATATCCCCCAAATCTCGAAGATTAAAATCAGAATCCCCTCCTCCCATCAGACAAACTGGTATTCTTTTGTGATAAAACTATCGCATTATGATAATACTTTAACATGTCTGCATGACCACATTTTGTTACAGATTCAGCTAACACTGTTCCTGAAGGACCTGGGTCTACCGGTGCACCATGCACTGGCCATGTGGCAGCAGGAGTACAGTCGCCCCAGTGGGCAAGGCAGTAGCTGTAAGCACAGCTGGCAGACAGACAGTCAGCGTTACACCTATAGCATCAGGCATCTTTATGGGCTGGAGGGTGCGCGCCGCAATTATCATGGTCACCGGTGCGAATCTTTGCAGGTTTGTGGCTAATCTTCACTGCTGCTAAGAAAACAGTTACTTTAGTGTTTTTTTGAAGTTTTCAGTTTATTAACTGATGCAGAGATCTAAAAAACTTAGAAAGCAAAACTATGAATTATTTTTAGATCTGATTCTGGCCACTGTCATATTTTTCATTGCAAGACCTTCTTTACAACTTCTTAATGTTATTCGATATTTAAGTGACTTTATTTTATGTACCACTGCTTTATGGAATTTGTTAACTTGCTGGTTTTGTGGAAAGACTCCATTTTAAAGCCAACAAAATGTATTTTGACACCTTGTCATTTTATGATGTAATAGTCTAATAATGTCATCTCTGAAACAGAGATAAAGATTCATCCCTTCAAATGATATATTACTTATTTATTATTATCAACAAGTTGAAATATCACGTAAAACTAAAAGCAGTTTGATTATTTTGTTCTGAGACATACCTCATAACAAGTTTACTGGCTGACATATTTCAGTGACCCTGTTAGCACAGTTGGTTAAAGTGTATTGCATGATAAATGACTTGTTTCACATTGTCATCATGTTTCAATTTTGTGTCTAACATGGTCATTTCCAATTCAAAACAATGTTTTTCAAGATGAAGTATTTCCAGCACATGTACTCAGATATATAATACACTGTTGATAATTGTTTTGGAATGCTTTCAGCAACATGTTGTAGGCTGCAACGCAGAGGGTGGTTGTCCATTTTCCCACTGGGACAGTACATCTCTTTCTGCTGAACTTGTGCGCTTGGGTCTCCACACTACGGATGTTACAAATGTGCTTTCTCTTTGTGGAGCTGGTCTCTTCTCTGCTGCTTGTCACCAATGTCTTCATCTCATGGGCTCTAGCAAAACCAACCCAGCACAGAGCACACACAACAAAGACTTTGAAGTACACGCAAAATGTGTAGCAGTTCAAACCTGTCAACAAGTGACCATCTCATCCAGCCCAGACATCTTGTATAGAACTGATTGTAGTGTGAATCAGGGTGAAGTGATAAATGATATGGAGGATCTTGTGGATATAAAGGGAATCAGTTCAGTACAAAAGACAGGATCTGTTTCAGGAAAAGATTGTGGGTACAGAGAGATAAACACAGTGGTCAAGAATCAACATCTTGTCACAATCTATGAAACAGAAAGACCATGTAAAAGAACCTTTGACACTTTGAATGAGAAAAAAGTTAGCACACTTTCTGCTTCCTCTTCACGTGGTTTGGAAGATTGTGTTTCTTCTGGGTCCATTTCTCCCACATCAAAACGTCACAAAGTCATGTCTGAAGACTCTTCATGTTGTGTTGAAAGATTGTACAAAAGTTTGCCATCAACAAAGACACCACAAGACAAATCTTGCCTGGAATGCCAAACGATTCAATACTTTGATCATGAGGTGAATCCTAGTACAAGTCAAGACAGTTCTAGTTCCTCCTCCACAAAGGTCTCAAGCCATCCTGTGATCTTTAAACCTGTTCACTATGTTCGCGCCAGTTATCAACTTTTGCTGCAAAGCTTGAAGTCTTGACGCAAATATAAGACTACTACAGTCCGTCTGTAATGTCTGGACTCCACATTGGAATTGAAAAGGGTCCATTTTTTTTTATACAAGTAATTGGTGTTTTTGTCTTGTATGATATAATGTATTTTAAAAAAAGAATGACTGCCAAGGATCATATTGTCATGGAAAGTGAAATGTGAGGATATTGTTTCTTCCCCAAGAGAAGGAAAGCCAGGTTGTCTCCCTTGCAAAGGTAAGACCAAACAAAAAGGATACAGAATAAAGTGTCTGGTCTAAAATACAAAATGAAACAAAACAAACACCTTTGAGGAAGACAATTTAAAGAAAAACAAAAGACTGCTAGAGGCTGGGTAGCAGTCCAGAAAACCTGGCTTGGTAGCAGACCCTCACAGAGTGCTGTGTCAGTATTACTCATTTACATGTAATGTATAAAGTTATACCAACTTGAACAGGGCAGTTATTTGCAAGGTATAGTAGTGGCAATGCTGATTGTATGTATACATACATTGTGTGTGTATGTGTGTGTGTATTTGTGAAAATGCATATATACAAGAGAGAGAGAACATGGTGTAACATTACCCATTTCCTCCTTTTTTCTGTCTGTGAATAATTTAGCTTACTTAGAAATGTGGATTTTTTTTTTTGGAGGGGCAAAATTTTGCAAGAACAGCTCTTTAGTTGCTGTCAGTTTTTTTACATGCACAGATGCGTCTCTTCTCAGCAGAATTTTGACACAGAAGCTCCTTTGTTTTGGTGGGTTCCATTAGCTTTATAGCACATAGTGCATTTTGCACACGACTTCAGGTTTTGGTTTACCATCCTGTCTAAAAGACTAGCACACACTTGAGGTTAGGAAGAGGGGGAGAACAATTTTATGGTATGGAACTAAAGCTTGGAAGTTCCATGTTTTGGGTGGGTTCTTTAATTACTGGAACAAATTCCACTATGGCGTACAGATAATCCGAACAATAGTAACATTGAGAGATTCTACAAGGCACAAGTATGAAACAGTAGCTGGAGGGACTTTCTTTTCAGTTCTCTTTATTTCATCAACACTCATTGAAACATCTGTCCACACATCCTGTTATCATCCATCTTTTTTCTCACAATGTTTCAAACTTAGATAGGAGAGATGTGCAAGGAAGGAAGGGACAGAGGAGAAAATATCCATAATCATCCAGGCAAACACTGGTTAGAAGTTCCTTTTATATCACAAATGAATCTCTTAAGCATGGCAGATAACAGTTTCACAACACAAACAGGCATAAAAACAATTGCACAATGTATCCATACATTTTGTTTTCGTCATGCAGCTTCTGCTTAATAAAAGCAACAACAACGAAAATAAAAACTGATCTACATGGAATGAACATCAGCACACTGTACACTGACAATAAATATATATATATAACTATCTTTCAATGCACTTTGTGTGTTTGGTATAAAACATCACATATATTGTCATAACTAACAATACAGTCCAAACAAACACAGGCTAATGTTAATATTACATTCAACGACTTGGTGCTGTCTGACTTGGTTTGACAGCTTATTTTTTAACAGTCATAATTGAACAGAAACTGTGTGTGTGTGTGAGTATATGCATGAATATTGACCTATATGACTAGAGTGTGTCCAGAGAAAAACTGAAAAAGCTGTACGGAACGGCTCAGATTTTACTGAAATAAAATAATGTAAAAGGATAGTGGTTGTAGGCCTACAAGAGTTTTGTGATCAGAAAGGTTTAAAGTATGCTGTGCAAAACTCTCATTGGTTCTGAAATTAGCACCATACTGTTCTAGATATTTTTTTTTCAAAATAAGAGAGAAGACAATAACACTTTATTACATTCTTTTACAGACATTTCTTCAGGTAAGAAAGAGGCTTAGCTGGCACAAACATAAAACAGCCTGCATAAGTGTGAATCATGCTTGGGAGAATTGTGCATGCATGTATAGCCTCCAGTTTCCCCAGCTGTGAATAGGCATCTGACTTACTTCAAAATTAGCAAAAATATAGCAATGAAAGAAAGGAGACAGGCTCTGCTCTCATAATGCTGGCCCTGAGAAAAATTGAAGTCTCTACACCACATTGCTCCCCTACAGCCTTGGGGTTTATGGGAAACCTTTTCCTCACCTACCGGGTAAAGAAACTGCTGCAGCTAGAATATCGTGTGTATTCGCAAAGAAAATACTAACTACAGAACAAAATCACCCTTTGTGAATAACATTTTTTATTCTGAGATAAAAACAGAGTTGGAAAATATACATTTAGCCAAACAAGATTTGAGGGGGAAAAGTCAAGACAGCTTTAAAGAGAGTTGACAGCTCTTATATTGCAAAACCAAAAAGATTTTACAGGGTAGCAGTTTTTCTTCTGTATAAAATGTAAAACCAGGAACTCACTTTGAATGATTCTTTTTATACTGTTCAGATGTATACAAAAAATATAATGGATTTACAACATGATTGCTGTTTTGTTTTGCATTTGACTGTATTGTTTAAAAAAGATTAAGGAAATAAAAAAGAATATAATGGCAACACACTTCCAGCAAAACCAGCTTCTCTGGTAGTTTTATCATGGACTTAGTGATACGAGACAAGCTTCTGAAATCTTATATGTGAGCAGACTTCTAACTGTACTGAATTCTTTGTTGCTTTGATGCATGGGTACACATGCAATAACCATTGAATTCGCTGTAACTTTTTTTGTTTTGTTTTGTTAGGCCACATACTCCTTTCACAAGTTGGCAAAGATTTACGCTGTACACTTCACTTGATGTATTTCAGCCAATTGATTAATTGCAGGTAGTTTTCAAACTTTTGGGCAAGGTATACCATAGTTGTGCTTGAAATGCTTAAACAGAAAAATCAAAACAACCAAAAACCATAAAAAATTATAATATTGTCTTCTACATTAGATGTAAACACTTAAATTTTGTTTGTTAAATGTGATTTCCATGAAGAAAAATATAAGGGTTATCCTCCCAAAACAAACAAAACAAGCAAACAAAACAACCAACCAACAAACAAAAAAATAACACACACACACACACACACACACACAGCCAACCCAACAAGAAGGAAACAATCAAAGACACAGAGCTTACTGCATTATCTTAATTAAAATAATTGGTTACCAGGTTCATTTATTCCACTCCTTCCTCCATTGAAAATAACTTTTTGTACAAATATATAATTCTACAATTTATTACATTCAATCAATTAAAAAAATCTATCTTCAGTATATAGGCCTATCCTTCACAGTATCCAAATTGTTGCATTTACAATTATGTTTTAACTTTCAACATTTAATTCATACAAATCTAATCTGTTAAACATTAACATACACACACAAACATCACATCCCTGTGTACATTCACACATATACATAACACACACACATTCATGCATTCACTCACTCACACACACACACACACACACACACACACACACAACACACACACACTCTTACACACACAGACACACAAAAGCTACTGTATAAGTACAATCACAAAGTGTATCATCGTAAATGGACGGACAGAAACCAAAAAGCAATAGTAGATAAAAGAACTCCACAACATATTAAAACAATAATTGTAGGCATGGACGGTTATAAATATGAGTCTGAAAATGATATGACTGGCAAAATAACAAGCCTGGCAACAGATGAACACAAATGTCCTGGATTTGCAAAGGGACAAAGAGGGATTTCATACTAACACTAATCCAAAATACTAATATTCATTAGTATGCAAATGTCATTTTATTTGACATAAGAAGAAACACCAAAGATAACTGATGAAAGAGATTTGACATAAAGAAAAACACTCTTATAAACTGGAACAAAGATTTTATCACATGAGGAAAATCTCCTCTCATTGTTTAAACACCCCAACACTGTCACATTCAGTTCAACCATTCTATGACAAAAGAATGGTAATTATCTTGCAAATCAATTCATTCATGCTACCCTGTTGGGCTCCGCTGTGACCATAAAACTATCCCAGTCCCACAAAATCTGGCACAAGCTGTACAATAATAATACGAGCACGGTAAAGAGAAACAAACATGATAACAATCAAAATGGGCCTCAACCAAATCAAATCGAACCACCAGTAACCTATCTGCATTAAAGTCAAGTCAGCACACACACACACACACACACACACATACACACGCACACACACACACACACACACACACAAATAAATGATGATGACAGCTAATATATCTGTTTTGCCAAGTTGAACACGTTCTACAACCATAAAAAAGATTGATCAAGAAAACGAAAAATAACATCTGATGCCACTGAGAAAAAAAATGCCCTCATATAGAGTCTAGTTGTCCATCATATGATGAGCGAAACTCAAATGAATAATGAAACGAAAGTTGTAAATCTTTTTCATCACATACATTATTGGAATGTAAACTGTGTCAAATAAAAAATAAACAAGCCAATACTGTCAAGGATGATACGGTCAAGTACCAGATCTCTGTTCAGGCTGACTGATTATGTGAACATATTTAGCATGGATCACAGCTTACTCAGTGAGAGGCCCCTCTGGAGACAAACTTCACACACTATCTTTTAACAGGTACTGATTTCATTTAACCTTTTGAAAATAATCCTCTGATCTTGTTGAGTTTTGTCTGCTTTCAGTTGATCACATGATACATTTTGGCAAAAGGACACAAGATATCAAACTAATGCAGCAGTAACAGCTGCACAACACAGCAAATCCCATGTCAAGAAACATTCTCCATAAGATCCTTTGCCCACAGCACACATTAATTTTGTTTTGCACCATCCATGTGGATACATCAATATTGGTCCATGTTTAATTAAAACAACTCCACTACAAAAAATCGCCTTTCTTAAAAAAGGAAAATACTGAAAACAGCGTTGTAATTCACAATCTTTTACATGTGTTCCCATTGCCCAAGAACAAGACAGAGTAACTTGACATGATGAAATGAGCCTTTAGTCCATGGATTAGAAAGTTCAGTCCATGAAGATGAACTTCACTCCATGGAGACGGGATCAGCAGGCTGCAATCAGCTACCGTTCAACAACTGACCGTCTTCTTCATCCCCACCTGTCATGTCGTCAAGGTCCGGCACCATACTCTTGATCTTCTGTTTTCTCTTGTCTTCCATCAGCTCACCCAGTCCTACACACACACACACACACATATTTCAACTTTCTGAGGAGCTCAAGTAATTGTCAACTTTGTCCAATTCCAAGCTGAAAAACATCAGTTATACATGTCAGGGATTCTATGCCAAAACTGTTTGAGCAGTTGTCTGCAAACATACAGGCACCAGATAGATTTCTTTCTTTATTAATACATTTTGCTTAAAAATATTAAAGTGAAATAAAAGATAATAATGTATGCATATATGTTAGAGCATAATTAAAGTGTATGTGTGAGATTGTGTGTATGCCAAGCCAGAGACATGCACCGAGATCCAATAACACATATGCAGATATCTAGATTATTAACATTTAAGCTGCAACTTCAATTTGTCTGGCAAGGTTCAGTTTCAATTAACCCTTTTACTGCCACACGTTTTTTTAGCTCTGCGACAACTATTTGCCAAGCCATATTACATCGCGGAGGGTAATAATTAAAAAAAAATTCTGACACAAAAACTACTCCATAAAAGTCCATAAAACTAATACAGTGGAAACCTGATATAACAGGGATGATGGGACCAAATCAAAATCCCTGTTATATCAGATCCCTGTTATATCAGATATCAAGGGAAATAAGGACTGATCAACTATCCCTGTGGAATTTCGAACTGACGGCAAATCTCTGCAAGCGATGCTTGCTTTTTCTCGACAGCCTAGATGATATATTTCTTCTCAATTGAAAGGCATTTTCTTTTACGTTTGTTGTCAGCGGTGGCCATTATGAGCAATAGCAATGAGAATCAGAATCAGCAAGAAAGCTAAGAAAATAGAAAGATAAACAGTAGATCTAGGCCTAGATCTGGTCTGGTGTAAGTGTGCAGTAAGCTTACAAACTGAATGATGGCGCAGTCAGTCACTGACTCAGTGGCCTCAGGCCTACACGCTTGCGCGCGCATCACGCTCGCATTGCGAAGCGTTCTTTCAGTGTACAGTACACAGTATACCAAGGCTAGCCTAGATCTAGATCTAGGCCTACTGCGTGGCGTGCTGAGTCTAGGCCTAGGCCTTTCTGCTGCAGAGCCCGTCTCGGCATCCCTGCTATAACCGATCGAGCCCTCTTGTCTCCCTGTTATTGCCATAAGTTTTAATAGAGACAAAGAGGAAGAAAAAATGGGGATTGAAAAAAGCCCTGTTATATCCGGATTCCTGTTATAACCGGTCCTGTTATAAATGGTTTCCACTGTACTTTTCTGAAAGGTAATTGAATCCTCTATACACTGATCACAATTACACATCCATTCAACAGGACAGATGAAAGTTTATGTCCAATGAAACAAGATTTATTCTTTTTTACACTATTCCAGACATGATGTCATATAAACTTAAAAAAAAGTGAAAAACAGTGAATAATAAAACTGAATTATTATCAGAAAGCAAAAGAATTATAATGAAAAATGTATTTCCTTACCTTCTGTCCAAGAAGAGTTTTCACAATCACCATATCTACACACACTTACTTTGGGACTCGAAAGAATTTTCTGTCACTGGTTTTTTTATTTTCCTTCCTTCCTTCCTTTTTTTTTTTTTTTTTTTTTTCAAATTTCGCAATAGTACATCACACAACACACACACAGAGATGAAAAATACATACACATACTGTGTCTACATAGATCTATGTACAGGGCATCAGTCAGCAACTAGTAGTTTTTCTTGGTGTGGTACGCCACGAAGCAAGGCTGCACACAAAGAGATGGGTTTGAAGGACACTGTCCACACACAAAGTTGGTTTCTTTCCTGATGCCCCTCTTGCTGTACACCTTGCACCTCCTGCCAGAGGAAAGCTTTCTGACAGTCTTCTCCAGGGTGGTAGGGAAGTTTGTCTAGTATCTCATTGAGGAAGAGCTGGTAGTAGTCCACAGGCCTGTCCCCATCAGGCTGAATCTTCAGGCCAGGTTCCCCTGTGAACTGTGGAATATCTGGCTGGGTGTTGTTGGGTGGCACAAGGGTCTCCTCTCCCTCTCTGCTGAGTAGCTCCCTGTCCCCTGCCTCTGGTCCCATGGCCTCTGGTACCACCTGTGAATATAAAAAAATCCTGTTGACATCCTTGTGCATGGAAACAACACACACACACACACACACACACACACACACACACACACACACACACACACACACACACACAACTACACTGACATGCACCATTGCAACACTAGTTCTCACTCAATCTTGTTTCAAGCACACACACATACACACACAACTACATGCAACCATATACACACAACTCCACACACAGACACACAGCTACACACACATACAGACACACAGCTACACACACATAAGTACAGTGATGACACAAACACACTCAGTCAGTCAGTGCCACGCCCACACACCCATTCAGCAAAGTCTTCTCTTTTGCAGTCACTGCTCCGTGATAACACTCCGTTTATCAACACACTGACACAAGACAATAACAATGGGTCTTACCTGTGCTTCTGCCAATGCCTGACCGTCCGTGGCTGACGCGTGCTCGCTTGACCACGAGCAGGCTGCTCCACCGTGTCAGTTCCGGTGTTAGCTGTGTAGCAGACGACGCTTGTACTAGGTGTCCAGTTTTACTCCCTCCCCTCCCCCTCTCTGAGCCATTGTTCCTTGCCTGGCCTTCACCCTCTTCAAAATCTGGGTCAGTTACAGCCTCCAACTCAGCTCTCTCTCCTCTTGCTGGACTGTTCTAGTAATTGCGATGTCAACACGCCCCCTCCGCTCCACTGGACAGCTGATTCGACTTTTTCCTCCTCATTTGCCATAGCAGTTTCGTCATAACAACTGAATTCGTCGTCCTCTATCAATTGTAGAACTTTCTCATCATCAGTGGTAACAAAGTCACTGTAATCTTTTGCTGTTCGCTTTCGTTTCACGCCACTTCGGCCAGGTTGAGTTTCGTCATCCGCCATGTTGATCAGTGGGTTCGAAAGTTGCAGGGGGTGGTTTGGGAAACAGCCCAGACTGACTCCTTGAAATCTCATTGGATCCTTCTACTTATACATATTCATTGCAGACACACTAAACGTGATTGGAGTGAATTGGGAACCTCTGGTCTTACTGTGGAGATAGGAAAATTCCACTAATGACGCGAACAGAAATTGCCGTTCTCAGGCACTTTTTAGACCATAGGTGCAGAACGGAAATTGCCGTCCCATGGCAGTCAAAGGGTTAAAGTTATTGAATTCACCCATACGCATTTCATAAATGCATCGCCTGCAAAGACAAAAGTCAAAAAAGCAAATCTGTTTCATGACTTAGTATTATCTATGAAGATAAACATAACAATTTCCAAACACAGAAAGACTAAGTGCTATTTCGACTATACTGCACCCATTAACCCCTTTGCTGCCATGTCTGAAAAGATAACTCTTCAACAAAGTACACTTCATTGCCACAACTTACGAGTTAACATTTGGCCGATATATTCAGACTTGATTCATGCTGGTTTGTCGACAAAACCAATACCAGGTAGTAGCCTACTTTAAGAAAGAAGGTGGTTTCTGAAATCTACTGATAATGGGAAATGCTTTCTATGTCACAGGACAACTGGAAATCCCTTCTATGTCAAATCAGAGTCCTATTTTCAAGGAATTTTAATGGAGAACCTAGCCTAATCACACGACATCCACTTGCTTGACCAGCAAAATGGTGACACCAGGCTCAAGCACTTTCTCAAGTTCTGGGAATGCATTGAAATGATCCAAAATATTGTCTTTAACGAAAGCTTGTAAGGAACTGGAATGTGAACTGAAGCAGAAAACTGATGAAATATTATTGGATGATTTGACTGAAAGGGGGAGGTGAACGATAAAGAGACACTTGATCAATAAAGTACCAGAGATGCAGTTCCCTATACAATACACATCAAAGACAAATACATATCTTACTTAATGTAGGTCAAGGACCCTTACTGAAAATTTAAGAGACACAAATTTGGATACATTTTATACGATATAAATGGCATCTCCATACATAAAAATCCACTCTATTTGTGTAATTTAAAAGTCTATGTCGTTACAGACAGTACTTGGCTGTTTAATGCTTCATAAACGTACATACTCAAATTGAAAACCGTTTCCTTACATGTTGATATAATGTCAAGCAAATATAAAGTTACGTTGGGTGGTATTTTGGTAGTATTAATTTCATTCGAAGATTGTGTAGTACAGGACAATAAAGTAAGATGGTAGGCTGCCAATACAATACACAGCACTGACTCAGACGATGTGACTGACAATGAATGGGGCAGTGGGAATGAGTGATCAGAGGAGAGAGGTTGTGGTACAGATAGGATTTGAGGGGAACATGGTGGAAGCAAAGAGGCTAACCCCTGTGGAGGACCTGTGGGGTAGGCACAGGGGGAGAGTACAGCGTGAACAACCTCAAAGAGGGGAAGGGAAAATGGTGGGAGTAAAGGGAGGAGGAATGCCTGAAGCATGCGGGGCAGTGTGGATGTAAAGCTGCAAACAATTATCAGCCTTGTTATGTATCATTTTTGTTTACAGCCCAGCTGACTGCATAAAGCCATATGGCTATAACCTTTTCAAAACATACACAATACTTCCGACAGGAAAAAAAGGAAAAGAAAATTAAGTGCACATATCAATGCATTCACACACATAATCTAAGGAGATACCCTGGTGTTGACCACTCTATCCAATTTACCACACAAGAGATATTAAAATATACCTGAATACTAATTCAAACATAACTTGGGACACTTAAGCATATAAAAACAGGCCTAAATTACCAAAAACTGCTTTCACATATCTCATTTCCCTAGAGCCAAAAGGCACTGAATGCATGTACCCAATTATGAATCCTAAGAAAAAGTATGTAAGACTTTATCAGACACATACAGGTAAATGGACCAGCAAGGCAGTAAAATGATAGGAAGAAATGAAAGAAAGCAAAGGGACGAGGCAGAAACAAAGAGAGTGACAGAAAAGAGGAAATTTCCAGCACAGAATTTCCAAAAGGTGGGAATATTATTTATACTGAAAGACTCCGGCATCCCCTCAGAGGCAATTATCAGCCTGTCATTACTGGGGACAATGGGCTGAAAAAGGATCCAAATGGCAAAGACTGCTCTGACTTTTCGTTTGTAAATAGCACTCTCATTTCAACATTTGCTGGTCAAACAATCTCTATGCACAGCAGACACCCCAACAGATACCTTTGAAAATGTACAAAACATACAAGCATCAGCTCTTTTATGGGCATTCAGCCAGCAACAAAGTCAACAGAATATTCTTAAATTACATACCTCTTTTTAGCAAGAAATTATAGGCAAACCAGATTTTACTTGACCCTTTCAGCGAAATGGTAAAAAAACCACTTGCAAACACATACACACGTATGTACACACATTAAACAAACCAAACATTTAAATAAACAGTGAGAAGGATGGAGTAATAAGTGCAAAATAATCATTTAAAAATGAATGCGCAACTGAGATGGGGCGGGCATCAACTCCTGACTTACCAGATTTGTTTATCAGGACCTAGACAATCCCTCAACAATTAACAATACTTAATGTGCATCACTGAAAAAAGTGAAAGGTACATGCAACTGCAAGCATAGGTAGAAATGACAACATGCAACTGCAAGCATAGGTATATGACAACACATCACATTCAGCCCCCATCGTTTCAAAGCATACGACAACAAATAAAACTCAAGTGCACGCAGAACAAGATACTGAACAAAATTAAGTGCATGGGCAAAATATGCTGACAAGGATTTCATATATTTGGAAGGGTCTTTAGCAAAAGTGGGCCACAGATTCAACCCGATAGGAAACAAGGAACAGGTGTGACAGTTTTTTTTCCCAATATGTTTGTGTTTATATGAACCAAAACACTTGAATATGTTTTATTAAGTATTCTGTTTTGCGAATGTTTCTCAGTTGCTATAAACACATTCCTAATCCCGTTCTGGTCCAACCTTTGAACATTTCAACTGAGTGATATGGGGAGGGATTAAATGATAAAATCAAAGGGTGAGAGACAGAGGTATGTACAACTGAATAGTGCCAATAAGGGACACCTTCATGAGCATGCAATGGATTTCTGAGGGTAATATCAAAACAGCACCTCTTTGTTACTCCTGTCATGCCATGTCTGAAAACAACAATACATGACAGTCAAAACATGAACAAGTACTATCTAATGAAAGAAATGCACGTGTTTACAATAAGACATACAGTGCAGCAGGATGACAGTGAAAACTGTGTTGCAAATTCGTTCCTCCCAAGTAAGTTTCATATGGTTATGAGTTAGAAACATGTACAAAATATTACTTACCGTAGCCCAAAATGTGAACAAACCATTACCCAGCGAAACCATAATGTTAAAAATTATGCAACATACCAAAGATTATTTTTCAATAAAGCAGAGGAGAAATGCATATTTTTTTTATTAAGAAACATGTTCACATAAATACATGTCCACAGTTAAAAATACTAAGCACATAAATCAAAATATACCAAAATAAGTATGCTCCCTCAGCCAAACTTACAGGCAAGCTACAACAGAAATATCTTACCTCTTGCTCCACTCTCTTCTGCCGAATATGATTTAAGAGTCAACATTAAAATGTTCATGTTAGACAATTAACATCACTAAGTGCCCACATGACAATTACTATGGTGATCATGTACCAAACAGAAAAAAAAGAGCTATACACATGCTTCATTATTACTTGAATATTAGTACACACAAAAACACACATAAACCAGAAGTACAAAAGAGCAGACATATTTTCTCCCATATACACATGACCAGACAAAACGTTTTGCAGACATTTAAACTTAAGTCAACTTGCTGCAAATATTAAGCTCTTGGTTCTCTTTATTCTCTCTTTTGGGAATCTGCTTCAGTGAGACTCAACACACACACACACCTCTCAACTTCTCACAAGAGGCTCAACAATCAGAAGAGACAATGATCACAAACACATGCCTGTGAAGTTCTCAAAAATCCAGAAGTGCTAGACACTGAAATGTAAGTTAAATGTTATAACAAATTAATACCTTCTATAACAGACTAATATCATCTGAAAAAGAAAACATAAAGATTACTTCACAGACCTGGTGAAAACACCTTAAAGATCTCCATCAGTAATGAACAACGTATATATCTCAAACACAATAAATAAACTCTGAAGACTGAAATGCTGAGAAACATCAGCATTTAGCCCATAAATGTAATGAGGCAATGTTACTCACCTGCACTGGGTTTATCCATCATGGGTAATCCTATTGGAGCTAGATCATCCACATTTCGCCCACCCCGTTTCTTCCTGCGTGATTTCTCGCTGCGATAGTTTGTGTTGATGACATTGTCCACAGCATTGCTCTCCCCTGCCACTTCTCCATCCTGATCCTCTACGATGGTCTTGGGTGCAGGCATTCGGATGGTTTTCTCCTTCTTGTCTGAACATCAAACAGAAATGGGCAGATGTATATACATAACAAAAAAGGTCTGATGTACAAACAACAATACTGTACAATAAATTAGGAAGACATATGATCCTTGACACAACCTCATGTTACATGTACACACATACACATGCATAAAGAAAGAAAGAAAAAAAACACACCTCTTATTCAGTAAATCAAGGACAAGACGGAAACACCAGCAACGAATCTGACACAATCTTCGGCAGGTGCTGCGGTTGTGACTAATCTTGCAGACTGAAAATCTTGGACCAACCCTCCAACTTCAGGACCGACTATCTGCCATCATTATCAACTCATTTTCCATATATTGCAGGTCAGACTTTCCACGTTTTATTCTACTCTGAATCCCATATGAGCAATCAAGAATTCATATATTTTTCTCCTTACAATGACAAAATATATCACACTGTATTTAACAAAACAAAGCTTGGTTTTATTCCTGCCTACCTGCTAGTCCCTGTACCAAGCGTGCTCCCTTTCCCAGGCGATCGCAGAGCAGAGCGATGTGTTTCTTCACTTTGCTGGTGTCGGAGGGGATGGACAGAGGACTAGGGTTGACAGCAGCATCTTTGGCTGACTTGGCCAGAACCGTGCGCAATAAGTGAGTCACTGCTGCGTCTGTCATCTCTTGCCATCCCTGTCATAAAATTAAAGGGGAAAAATTATCAAAACAAACAAAATTTCACCCTTTTATTATCTCACTCCTTACTGTAGAAAGCTGGTGAACTGGACAAGAAAATGAATGGGTTAAACAGAACACAACTAACACATGTTTTGGCAAGTTTGAATGGGTTAAACTGAGTGCTGATACATGTTTTCGGCAAGTTATGTACTTCCTCAACCAAATTCATGCATATTGCATGCAACCACAGCACCATGGTTTGCACTGTCAGTCATATACTTGTAGACCAACATAGAATTTAACCGAGCCAGTTGAAAAATAGTGCAAAATGTCACAATTTTTAATTCCAGTTGGCTCCAACCCACAGTAAGTTTACTATGGGCTTCATGGGAAGGTCTGGGCTATGCAAGTGAGACTGACAGTACAGTTGCAAGTGGCCCTCATGATGACTGGCCAACACAGCAGTGTCAGCATCTTGGATCTGACTGATGGTAGAACACAGTGTGAGCATGAAATGAAGCCTTGTTCTAATCACAGTGGATCACCAAAGAACCATGTGCTGTTTTCTTCATCCTCATCAAGGTAAACATTGACCTGTTTCTGTGTTAATTAGACCCAACAGTTTGGGAAGCAACAGTTTGGGAAGCAACAAAGTCTAAATGACCATGAAGGTTGATGCCATGTAAAACAAGAAGAGATATGACACCAGCAGTCATACAAATCGTGGTCACTGTGCTGGCAACTGCACAAACATCTGGAGTACTGAGTCAAAAGAAAGAGAGAAAATACGAATGTATGAATATGTATCTTTTCTAATACAAGCCAAGGGGTAGTACACGTGAGACACAAGCTTTGATTACATTTTCCATGATACAAATGGCATCTCCAAATAAAAAATGTAACATGCAGTTTAAAAGTCTATGCTGTTACAGTACTCAGTATGTTTAATATTTCATGAACATACATACTCGAATTGAACAAAACAGTGTCATTACATGTTGACATAAGTAAATCAAATCTAAAGTTACATGGATTCTGGTGATATTTTGGCAGTATTAAATTCATTCTAAGATTGGGTAGTACAGGACAACAAAGTAAAAAATGTGGTTCATCTTGTTTTTCTATATTACATACACTACATACAAATTCATTTTTACGTTTATACCATACCTAAAAGTCATGGCATGCAATATCAGACACATCAAATCTGAACTTAGTTAATGTAGTTTTAATGATACCAAATCTGAACACCAGTTAAAGTACTTTTAATGAATCTGTAAATGTAAACTCAACATATGGTTCAACCATACAGCTGCCTTAAACATCCTATACTGTAAGAGAGGGAGATGGAAAGAGACCTGTTCAGCATTGTCGCTGACATGTGGACTAATGGCGTTCTCTAGCACTTTGAACTCCTCATCCTCCATGTCTGTCCATAAGCGAACAAGGAAGTTGAGCAGGTAAGTGGCACTGCTCAGGTTGTTGCCCGCCACCGCCTGTGCTAACTGATTTTGCTCCACAGCATCTCCCAGTGCCAAAATCTGATGACAAAAAACAAAGACAAAACTATATATTATACAATACTCCATATTTTGTAAAGACTCCATTTACCAGCATCACAATTTGAGGAATGGAGCAAAGGAGCAGAGTAAACATATAGTCATGAGAACAAACTAAGCACATGCTCATAAAAGAATTTAAGAGCAGAGGAACAGATTACACAAATCTCCAGAAGAACAGACTACACATAAACCCATAATAGCAAACAAACAATGAGTAAAATGTTGAAAGAAACCATGACTGAAACCACCAGGATGCCATCTAACATTCAGTATGGGTATTTTTTTTTAGTTCTGGACAATTTCTACCTTAAGATGTGGGTTTCATGGATGGATTCACCACAAAATAAAATGTACACAAAAACAGAAAAACAACATTATGTACATCTTGTTTAAACTGGTCATGATATACGCTTCGTACACCTTGACTGAGACTAACTCCTCAATTCTCTGCAAACAATCAGTTAAAGAATGAAGCCAGCAATACAACAATATTCCAAACATGAAAGCGAATGACACTGCCATTTCAAATTTTCTTTAAATTGTCACTAATTATACTTTTCAGACACATCAAAGCTAAAATGAAGATTTGCAGCTCTACTTTCTTCCAAATGCCGATACAATCCTTACACTCCCAAATGCCGATACAATCCTTACACTTCAAATGCCGATACAATCTTACACTCCCAAATGGTTTTGTTCAACATCTTTCACAGTGTCAGATTTTATTTTTTAAGCCCTGCTAAATTTTACTATCAACCCTTTGGTGTCATGTATATTGTTTTCCTTGCATTTGCTATCTGCCAAGTGATTTTTGTGTGTATAGGGTAATAATTAAAAAACATTCTAGCGTGCAAACTAGTGCCTAAAAGTATTCATAACCTGTTTTTTCTGACAGAAAAAACAACAGATTTTCCATTCAAGACAGTTTCAAGTTTATCCAAGGCACTCTAAAGATTAATGCAAGGTCAGTGACATAAGGGTTAATACAAACTAAATATAACGATGGATAAATTTTGCATGCATGCTGTGAAATAACATGATATAAAGTGCTTGTGGTTTTACAAACAAATGAACACAGTAGTGCGCACTGCAGTACCCTAGCAAACCCTCTTGGCAGGTCTGGCAGCTGGCTGTGCATTTACATCTATAAGAAATAGGTGACATGATAGTTAAATACTGAGGAATAAAACCTTGCTCACAATCAGAAAACACTGAAAGAGCAGTGAAATGAGAACTGGGGATAAGACTGGGCACACAAAGAACGGTGTACAGGAGTGTGGAAAGTATGGTTTTGGCACTTCAGTGCACCAACTCAAAGAGGAAGATAGCCACCCAGACCAGTGCCGGGTAGCGGGATAGGGGTGGGCACAGCACAGGTATCTGGCAGTGGAGTCTTTTCACCGATTTCTCGACCATCCGGTCAAGTATTTTGCAGTTAGTATGGTCTCTTGCAATCACTGAGCTTATGCATTTGTAAGATATGGTTAAATTACATTCTATTAAAATGATGAAATGTAATCCTGCTCAAGTAACCTCAAATTGAAATGAACAAACTATACAAGCAGATGATCAGACTAAAGTTTTTCAAAGTGACACTTATGAAATTTCATACATATCACCCTGTGATTTTCTGAAATAAAGAAACAAAAAGCAAAAACAACAAAACAAAACAAATAACAACAACAACAAAAACAAATAAAAAGTATTTACCTGTCGAAATGTGCCCTCAAGAATAGTGTCCAAGTTTTGCAGTGGGGTGGGTGTTTTATCCTTGAAGCGAGTCAACAAACGGCGCTGAATAACTCGGAATTGGGATGCTCGCTGACTCAACATCTCATTACATTTGGTGGCACCCAGTCGACACTGAAACCATATATGCAGCAGTGAGAATGACATTACTGAAATATTGCAAGCAGAAATGATATAATGTAAGCTGAAATTACATAACACACAGAGAATACAACCCAGAATGAAGACACAAAATGATGTCTAGTTGGTTATTAAAATTATTTCAGGCAAATCACAGCAGATAAAATGTTAGTTAAATAACTGCAATTAAAGTTTTTTCTCCTGAATAGACAATGCAGTTCATTTACTGATACTACTGACAGAAATATGTAAGTTTCAAACAGCCAGCCAACACTCTTAAGATTTTGGGAAATACTTCAACTAACACAACTTATTTAAACACTGCACCAATGTTTTATGCTGAAAGGTGTACAATTACACCCCCCCCCCGAAATAAAAAACGCATGCGTTTGTATCATCTTTTCAAAACCCTGTGAACCTGCATAAAAAGTAATGCACTTACTGCCTTTTTCTCTTCTTTAATCAAACTGTCAAACCATAACATTATTAAGGGAGATTGTCTTTGCGCTCACCTTCTTTCCTTTTTGGTCCGACTTTTTAAAATGCGATGATGGTGATGACAATGAAGATGATAACCATGATGTTATAGAATTTCACCTAGGATTGAGAATGCGTGACAGAGCTGTACTCTACACTTACTATCATAATACATCCTGGTGTCAACCAGGCCTGAGAGACACAGGCACCTGTGGTGTTGGTCAAAATATTTGAGCAACACCTTCCATGATGTAGCCCTGAAATGGACGAGACCCGACTATGAGGTCCCAGTCTTTCCAATGAGCTCATAGCACACCAATTCTGGGTGGGACCTGGTTGGAACCCAAAAAAACCCACACTGATTTTTTTAAGGGACTAACGGGGATTCAAACCTACAACCTTCCAGTCAGTAGTCCACTGAACTAACCACTACACCATGGTGAAGAGTACCATAACTTATCTTACCTCAAAGTGAGCATCCACAAGCTCATAGTATTCCTGGAGGGGCAGAGAGCCATCAAACGACACCCTGAAGTCTCCGTATTTGCCACGGTTGAAGTGCTGCTTCAGACGGTTGACAAGTTCCTTTAGAGGGATCCACATTGCTTCCAAGCGGTCACATTGCAATCGGTAGCGTTCTGACCAACAACATCCAAATCATATTTGATGAACATTCCATTACAAATACACTTCTACAGAAACACTTTTACACCAACAAAAATGACAAAATAACTGGAATTCTTAAGATGAATTCCAAAACAGATCTCAATTTTTCGCTCCTATACATTAAGGTAACCACAATATATTGCACACTGAAACATTCCTATGATCTATGATTTAACTGTTTCGTAGCTCAATCACAAAATAACTTGTCAGCATTTTCACGATAATTCTAAGCAAAATATCCCCAACTGACACTATATACCACTGATATTGTCAACATGCCTTCTGAATACTTTTGTTTATGACTGGAACTAATATTTCTTTTCCACTTTTTCTTCTGATTTCACATAATTCATCATGAGCTGGTGGCAAAAGGTTTGAGCAGCACTAACAGGTATCTGTGATAAGTAACAGGATCAATCACTGTATTAACACCTATGGGAAAACTACTCATGTTTAGTGCTGCGGGTAATAATCAGACAAAAACCTAACAACACAACTTTTTTCTTGCATTCCAAGCAATACTGTCTTGAATGGGTGGATGTATACTGTTTCATGTTGGTGCACAGTTATACTCCATTGTGGGGGTTTGAACACTGAGTATTTCATGTTTCTATATGCCACCAAACATGGCTTACAGGATCTCTATGTACATATCACTTTCTGAATATGTATGATATGAAGGGGATTCATGCACTAGCAGGCCTATACATACACTAGCCTAGGAGATCAGAAAAATCTCCACTCTTTATACACCAGCTGCTGCCAAACAACATCACTTAGAGCTCGAATATGTACTGTGACATCCCAACTTACTTGACTTGCAGCCATCATGTAATTAATTTTCTGCAAGACCATGAAAGTGGTTAAGACTCACGTGACGTTTTAGAGGCAAGCACAGTAACAACAGGTCCACCAAAAAACTGGAATCCCAGAGCCGCGCCCTGACCTCCAGCATTTTCCCCTAACATATCTGCACACAGAACAGTAATGTAAACATATACAGTGTTTCTACATAGGCATAAATAGATTGGGACAACTGATTTACAGCACAGTATATAGATCTAATTTGAAAACTAACACAAGGGGGGAGGGGGAAGCTGGCGAAAACTGAAACTGAAGGTGGGGGGAGGCAGATGCAGAAGAAGGACAGTGGAAAGTTGGGAACAGGGAGAGGGAAAGAGCCAGAAAACCAATTTCAAGAACACAGACATGATTTGAGCTAGACTGACATTCTTCTCAGGCCATGTACTTAAGTGCTGTTTCTAGACCTCTAAGCCACACATTTCTAAAGACAGAGAATCTTAACATCCACTTTATTAATATAGTTTTAATTTGACTGCCACAAAATGTGTGGAAATGTACCAAAACGAATAAAAATGTTATATCTATATGAAGCCTATACTGCTGTTGTCCTTACTGATGATGATATTGACGTTACTGTGCATGGCGGTGATCACAGGGTAAATTAAGGAAAAACAATAGTATTGTTGGCTTCATCATTGAACAGCTGGATGATATTATGAATGGAAAAAAATATAATAATATCTCTGCCTCGCTTGCCTCTGATTTGATCCCACATGGTCTACTGCCTAAAGGAGGATTAAAACTTTTCACTTTCAGCCAGTCATAGCCATAAGCATCGACTCTGATCATTGTTCATTTCATCATAGCTTCCGATTCAAAATCTGATACATGATCAGCATCTTCCACTTACCTGACGGCCTAACAGTCTCAATGTTTTAAAACGTTGTCTCTTTTGTGATTTAGCCACTTCTTCCAATGAAAATACTTAAAAACCTTTTTTCATTCATATTCATATACATTTCTTTTTGTCAAAATGGATATACCATGTGAAACTTGGGCTGCTTTCCCCATTGACAGCACACTGTTGCAGTGCAGCGCCACCTTTTTTTTTTTTTTTTTTTTTTTTTTTACCCAAGACTTGTGAGAAAATCCTGAGAAAAAGCATGCTAGTGAATGGGCCAGCAAGGTGGAAAATGATACGAACAATGATAGCAAAGAAGAAACAAAAGACAGACAGAAAAGAGGAAATTTCAAGCACAGAATTTCCAGAAGATGGGGATAGTATTTACAGGAGACAGTATCTACACTGAAAGAGCCCCCTGCATATCCTGACAGGGGAAACATTGTGTAATGTGGGCAAAACAATGTACATAAATGCAACCAAGAAAAAGTGACAACAAACAACACACAAGACAAAAGCCCCACACACCCTACATATACAAACTCATAACAACAACACAAAAAACCAAACAAAAAAACAAAACAAACAAAACAAAAAAACCCCAAAGGAAAGAAAACAAGCTTACCTGGGAAGATATCATTGAGACTGACAGGGGGTTTGTTGGTCTCAATGGTCAACTTGTGAACTGCTGATTTCACAGGAAGCACAGGTTTCAGCACAAGCTTGGCAGGTAAGTGGGCTCGTGTTGTGTTATCCTGCTTCCACCTGCACCAGAACATGAAACCATCTCAAACCGATAATGTTAGTGTACAGACTGCCTTATAACTTTAAGATCATTTGGCAGTGAGGTAGCTGAGAATTTATGACTCTCAGATCAACATGTGGAGAATGGATCCCATTCCCCTCCTCCCTTTCTGAAAGGAGAAAATACAGAAGAGTATTATAAACTGAAGAAGGAGAAACAGTTAAAAGAAAGGAGAGACAAGAGACTGTGGCTAGAGAAGAATGCAAAAAGATAACAAGAGTATGATGATCACAGAAAATCAAAAGAGATGTTTCAGCAAACATACAAACTCAAATTTCAAACCCAAGCAGCTAAGCATCAACAATAAAGATGGATAAACATTAACAGAGACAGATGATGTCCTCACAGATGGCATGAGTATGGCAAAGCCTTATTATTCAACCATAAGGAAGGGGAGACTGACCAACCTAACACACAATGTGTAGTCTTAGAACCAGAACCCCTACAGGAAAAAATTCCTGAGGCTATCAAACAGCTGAAAGATCAAAAGACAACAATCTGCTGGAACTTTCAAAATTGTGGATTCTATGACATTAAAAAAGGTGTCCTCTAGGATCGCATGTTATCCCACATCTTTTCAATATCTATACTGAACAGGTTATAAGAGAAGCAGACATGGATGGTATAAGTATCAAAATTAGTGGCAGAGACATCACAAATTTAACGTATGCAGATGACATTCCTCTGATATCAAACATCACCAGCATCAGACGAGTCTTTTACAGAGCTGACAATGCAGCAAGAAAGCAGGGTTGAATCTTAAAGTGAGAAAGAACAAAGTAATGCACACTAGAGCTACCAAACATCCTGAGATTCTTATCAATCAAACACCTCTAGAAAACATAAATGACTTCAAACATTTGGGCTTGATGAAAACAGCACACAGCAATGGTACAAAAGACATTATAACAAGAATCAGCATGGCATAACAAAAAGTGGTCTAGCTTAAAAAAGTCTGGAAAAAACTGTGCAATACCTAAAGTCCTCAAAGTAAAGATTCTTAAGACTCTCATTTGGACAGTAATGGTATATGGATGTGAAGCTTGGACAAGGAATAAAGCTGATGAAATGAAAATCAACTGAGCTGAAATGTGATTCTTAACCTCTTCACTGCACTGTTGACGAGTGACGATCGTCATAGAAACCGTCGTCTTCAATGCTCTGTTGACGATCGCGGATCGTCCCGTATCAAACACTCTTTCTCTTTTCGTCTAGCATATCACAGAACCGTTCTATTTATGATTTGATTAGGTCCCTTGACAATCTTCGCTCTTTGAGTGCCGTTTGTTCAAGTTATTTAGATCATTTGCATAATTTATCACGATCGATTGGCAAGGTGCTACGAAGTTGAGCTTTCAGTTTTTGAAGCGCTATGGCTGCCCCACAACGAACCTACACAGTTGCAGAAGTTATTGAAGCGATTTTTCGAGATCAAGACAGTGGAGATGAAGACTTCAAGCCAGCTGGCTTCGAACTTCGTGAAGTTGATGCCAACGACCCAGATTTTGATGTGGAAGAATCTTTGGGTGACTGATCGTCTGAATCAGAGTAGGCCTATGGAGATCCGATTGTTCCAGATGCAGGTAGGTGTATTTGAGAGCTTTATTCATTTTATAACATGATTGTATTGCTTTCTTCTCAGTATATTTATAAATAGAACAGCTAAGTGTGTGTATTGTATGGCTGAGCCCTTTGTTTGGGCCTGGTCAGCGAGCGAGCCAGTGACGGAGTGGGCAGTGTGTTCGACCTGTGGGCGTGTCACTCGTTGCTCGCTCGTTGCACGCTGTGTGTGTCTTGTTGATGATTTGTTTTTCTGGTCGGCCTCTGCCCTGTGCTATCTCCCTGGCCTTTGTGTGTTTGTGTGAGGAGTAGGCTACTATCTCCATGGCCTGTGTGTGTTTATGTGAGGAGTAGGGTGGGAGCAGAGGGGTGTGCGTATGTGTGTGTGTGTGTGACTGTGAGAGAAAGAGAGACAGAGAGAGAGAGAGAGACTGTTGGTGTGACTTTTTATAGGAAATTGAAAGCATTCAGTGATAATACTGACAGAAACAATGTTGTAATGAAGTCACTTTGGTAGAAGCAGTACTCACTGGGTTTCTTTGCAGTGTTTGCTTGAGGAAAATGAAAGGGGGCGTGGCATGGGGGAGTAGCATGCTACCTATGTCATGTGTGTGTGTGTGTGTGTGTGTGTGTGTGTGTGTGTGTGTGTGTGTGTGTGTGTGTGTGTGTGTGTGTGTGTGTGTGTGTGTGTGTGTGTGTGTGTGTGTGTGTGTGTGTCTTTTTTTTATTTCATAAAATATGTGGAAATTTGAATCCTTGCTTTCACTGTGCTACAGGTATGGTAATGCAGCATGGTGATGATGTTCGGCCTGGACCTGCTGTTGCTGGACGTGCTGTTGCTGGACCTGCTGTTGCTGGGCCTGCTAGAAGGGGAAGGGGAGCAAGAGGGGGAAGGAGAGGACTGTGTTTAGAAGACTGCTTCCAGAACTACCACACTCAGAAGCGTTTTTACTGGGGATAGACACTGGGAGATAAAACCCTTTCATTTTATGTGTGGCTAGGCTGTGCTTATATTGTGGCTGGACACTGCTTTCTGACCTTTGTACAGTCTATATCTTCAAATCAAAGTGTGCTATAAACTGCTTGTGAGCTCCTGCATCACTTGATTACATCATCATTAACTTTAACATTTTTTTTATTGCATTTCAAAGAGTACATGTGACACTCTGGTACATTATTTCATTTTGAAATTGTCATAAACACAATCTTCATTCAATTTCCTTTCATTTGATATATACTTTTATGTATCTATCTTCAATGCCTTCTGAATTATAAGCAATTGAAAATAATAAGCGTGATTTTTGTCTGTTTCTGAAAAAAATCTTAGCATGTGTCTTAGCAAAACATGATAGCAGCGAAAGGGTTAAGATACCTACATCAAATCAGCTGGACAGAAAAGCAAACCAATCAAAAGCATTCTAGATGAGCTGAATACAACTCCACATCTGCTACTGGAAAATATTTGCATACCTGGAACACACAATTAGAAACAGTAAGTGTCACCTGATGAAAACAGTACTCCAAGGAAAAACCGAGGGACAAAGACAAGAGTGGAAGGCCAACAGTGTCATAACATGGACATGATCATACCAAGATTGTATGGTATATCCTATATCCTGCAAACAAAGGTGATGCTGCAGACACATTCATTTAAAAGGACTGCTAGTTCAAAACATACTCATACCAAAGTATACACATGATGCATGTATATAAATATGCTCTAGTTTTGTCCTGCTATTACTGACCTGTTGCACTTTGGTAGCTGGCTGAAAACTGTACGTAGAGATGAGCTGGAAGGGAGTTGCCTCGCTGGAACACCGACACAAACAGCTCTGAGGGAGTGTTGGGCTCTGCAGCATACAAGATGCCAATGTTGTCTATGGTAATCCACAAACCAATACACAGCTATTAAATTTTCCTCCTTGTTTTAACAAAAAGAACATTCGGCTTAAAATCTGATAAATGAACAATAAAATTATAATGATCAAAACACACACACACACACACAAAATACGTAAAGACTAAAACAAACAAAAAGATGAGGAAGAAGAAGAAAAAGAAAACAGTGTGGAGAAGAAAGAGAAAAAAAGCTACTAAAAACTAGTATCTTATTACTAAATGGAAATCGAACTGTCCAGACCAAGGGAACTCACCCACAGAAGGGATACTGTATTCACTCTGGTTGGTTGCCAAAGGCCAAGGTGCATGGATTTCAAGCTTGATGTTGTCAATCAGCAGTCTGGCTTTTAACTGAATCTGTAAACAAACAAAAAATACAGCATATTAAATAATGAGTCAATGCAAAGACAACATCACCTGAACAACGTTTCAGGTTTAAATGCTAATGATTCAATACATCATATTATCATAAAATCCATGCTGGCTGGTGTGTGTTGTGTAGTTATCTCCCCATCATGCATTCAGCTTGTGAAGAAGGTAACTGAAATGGCTATTGATCATGTGACATCAGGAGCTGGGAGATGACTGTGCCGTCGGTGATGAGGCACTGTTGCTCTAGGTCCCATCCAGCACCCTTGGGCACTTCTTGTTAACTTGTTAACTCACTCGGGACGGAGAGTTTTTCCCCTTGCTTTTCCCCAGGGACGGCCCATTTTGAAGGGTTAGGAAAAAAAATCACAAAAAATACAAAACAAAGGAACAAAATGAAACTTTCAGATCCGAATATTTACATGCTGGGTTAGTTCATGCCAAAATATTTAAGTTCTTCCTTGAATATTTCTTCTTCATGTGCCATGTGTTGAAAATACCCCAAATTTTGTGGCAGGATCACTGTACAGTCACACACTTTGATCAGCTCCATGAACACACAGTCAACGGTAAGAAGGTCAGGAGAAGTACTCATTCTGCTTGCCACTCAGTTCTCTTATGCCTTCTGTTATGACAGTGGAATTTAGAAAGTCTTCTGTCACAAACTGATTCAAGAAATCAAAGGGGGTGTGTGGCACTGAACTGGGACATGCAGGCCACAAGAGCTAAAGAACAGAGGCAAAGTGGGAGAAAACTAAAATCTCTGTGCCAGTCATGCATGGGAAAGTGAATGAAAACTCCATCAGACATGCGACTCACTGTGCTTGGCCCGCTGACCGCTCGCCTCTCATGACGTATACGCCCACCTCCCTCTCCCATTTTACTGTCGTCTGAAACTGGGTCACTGTCAGTACCTTGTTGTTGGCAGCTTCCATCACTTGATACACTTTCACCATTATCTTCATCATACTCCTCGATGTCCAATCCTTCAGTCTGAAGCACTTCAATCACTTCAGCAGCAGTAAAACGCTGCCGTCGCGATCTACTTTGTTCGAAAACTCATACTCGCCTGCTACGCCATTTTCGACAGGAATGCAGATTAGCCAGTCATATGGGGTGCCGAAGTCAAACGTTTCCCGACGAGTGTATGGCTATGGTAGGCTTGCAAGATCACAAGGGGAGCGTCGAAAAATTTTTAATTATCGAAACCGCTATAGTGTTCCGTCGTACGGAACCGTGCCTTTCATCATGACCGCTATAGCGTTCCGTCGTACCGAGTGAGTTAACCCATGCCATCAATGTTGTTTAATTAAATGTACACACAAGCTCCCACTTGAGGGCAACACAAATGCAATCAGCATTTCTCATTGGCACTGCTAGTGTTAAGTCCAAGATCCTCACACCATTTTCAATCATAAGATGGAGGGGGGGGGGGGGGCAGGGGTGGGTAGGGGGGAGAACTGGACAGGGCCACACCAACAAATCATCCTCTTCAAAACCGACTGCCACACCATCAGGACAAATCAACCAACAGTTACGATACTAAAATTACATGACAGAATGTTGTCTACAGTCATATATGAGAATTGATGGGAAATACACAATAAAGACACAACATAAACAAAACAATATAACATATGACAGTGAAACAATTCCTTACCCTAATCTGAACTGATGGCACTCCATCCTCCTCTGGAATTTCAACTCCTGTTGCCATCTGTGACAGACAAGCACATGAACTTAAAATGGAACTGAAGAATGAGACAGATGGTAATGATAATGATAGTCATACTTTTCCAATGGTAGAAGTAAATATCTAAAAGTAATTTTTTCAGACTTGTTGTTTGCATGCTGGGTGTTTTCATGCTTTTAAAAACCCTGTCACTGACATGACTTACAGAATCTTTAACATGCATATTCAATGTTACCGTTTTTGCATGTATATATAAATAATGGGGTTTTAGGCGTAAGCAGATCTGCACACATGTTGACCTGAGAGATTGGAAAAACCTTCACCCTTTACACACCAAGATCAAGTATCATGGTGGATTGAATCCAGAATCTTCCGATTAGAGTAAAATAAAATGTTTACTCACTGAGCTACCGTGCCCATTGAGAGAGAGAGAGAGAAAGAATAAGAGAGACAGAGAGTGAGAGAGAGCAAACACATGCATATGCATGTGCTCACAGAAACACAAACACACACACAAAGACAAAAAGCAAGCATACACAACCGTACATATGCACAACACACATAACACCAAATTAAGTAAACTCACAGATATATCATCAAGATTAAACACACACACACACACACACACACACACACACACACACACATCAAATTAAATCAACTCACAGACATATCATCAAGATTAGGGCTGACATGAATGTTTATCTGCAGATCTTCTTCCTGTTTCTTGTTTGGAGTTATCACTGAAAAAAGAAGAAAGCACAATTCATAATCATAATGAGGTCACAAATCACAGGTTGTATAAACAAAATTAGATATATTGACAGATGACAGTAATTTTTTTCCCTTTAGGATCATCATACTTTGTGAGATTTCATTTGTACTCAGAATTTTTCCTCTCTTTTCTATGCCCCTAAATGGCCACAGAATCCGGCACAGATTTTTTTTCACAATGCAATGATATGATGATGATGAAAATCATGGTACTATGGAGTTCATCAAGGATTGAGACCGCGTGACAGGGCTGTATTCTATGCTTACTTTATAATATATCCCGGTGTCAACTAGGCCGGAGGGATAGACACACCTGCAGCATTAGTTAAAAGATTTGAGTAACACCCTCAATGACACATCTGTGAAGTAAATGAGACTGGACTGTGTGGTCCCAGTCTTTCCCAGAAGCCCATAACATGTTAAACTCTGGGCAGGAGCCAATTGGAACCATAAAATCCCACAATGATTTTCGAAGAAACTGACGGGAATTTGAACCCACAACCTTCCAGCTGGTGGTCCATTGTGCTAATCACTACAGTATTTACACACAGACAAATTGCAAAGTTTATGAGTGACAGTGATCACAAACTATTAACATTTTTGTGTGTGTGTGTGTGATGGGCTCAGTACTGCACATATTCATTATTTTTCCACATCCAAAGCCAGAATCAATGAACTGTACTTTTAGAAACTATCTTACTGAATGGTAAAATACAAAGTAGAAAAAAAAAAGATACACACTCTTAACACTTTACTCTTTACAAGTCCTGCTCAAGTGTTAATCTTCTTCATTCTGCCACATTTTCACGTCTCATTGACACAAACATAGTAACGGGTCTAAAAACCATGATGATCTGATGATGATCAAAGAAGACACCCCATCATAAGAAAAATGACAGTTCTTGTCTGCGATCATTCAATTCCCTTCTTTCAACATGAGATGTTCACAATCTGTTGCATCATTCAATGCAGCTCGTGTTCAACTTCTGTTTCGACTTCTGTATCTTACGATGCGATTTGATGTCAGTGAGTTAACACCATCAAATTACAGTTCATTTGTTTTCATCACAGTGGTAAGGGTTGACATACATTTGCTTTACATGTGTCTACGTTTGTCTCTCATGCTTTTGTGACATGTTTAGGGCTCTTACAAGATAAAGTGCCATATAAGCATCATGAGATAAAGTGCCATATCAGCAGTCATTATCATTATTATTATTTTTGTTATTGTTTTTGTTATTATCATCATTAAAATCATTATTATTATAACAAAAGTTCACACTTACAGACTTAATCAAAAACACATCAAAATCTGCATTTATTTGTCTATATCTATCTACAACTATCCATTTGTGACAGCCTACTATTTCCCTTGATGCGCATGACCTTTCATTTCACATGAAGCTTTTCAAGGTCACAGTGACTGATATTCAAGACATCATGTGTCTTCATGATCACACTGTCTGAAACAAAGATTGTCAAAAATTTGAAGAATCAATGTTTTGTATAAGCTTTAGAACAACAGGTGGTGTTTTTTTTCTATAGTTATCTGTAATTTTCTTCTTCAATGCATGTCTACTGATGTGCAATGGTCTGGTTTCAGCAGCAAAGAGAATAACACCACAGTACAACAGAAGAGTGGTTTTGAATATTTTCCACTTGTGACAGAAGCTTATTGTTGTTATTTAAAGCCCAGCTGACTGTGCTGAGCCATATCAGGGCTATTCCAGCTGACTGTGCTGAGCCACATCAGGGCTATTCCAGCTGACTGTGCAGAGCCACATCAAGGCTATTCCAGCTGACTGTGCTGAGCCACATCAGGGCTATTCCAGCTGACTGTGCTGAGCCACATCAGGGCTATTCCAGCTGACTGTGCTGAGCCACATCAGGGCTATTCCAGCTGACTGTGCTGAGCCACATCAGGGCTATTCCAGCTGACTGTGCTGAGCCACATCAGGGCTATTCCAGCTGACTGTGCTGAGCCACATCATGGCTATTCCAGCTGACTGTACTGAGCCACATCATGGCTATTCCAGCTGACTGTGCAGAACCATATCAGGGCTATTCCAGCTGACTGTGCTGAGCCACATCAGGGCTATTCAGCTGACTGTGCAGAGCCATATAAGGGCTATTCCAGCTGTGTGCTGAGCCACATCAGGGCTATTCCAGCTGACTGTGTTGAGCCACATCAGGGCTATTCCAGCTGTGGCTGAGCCACATCAGGGCTATTCCAGCTGACTGTGTTGAGCCACATCAGGGCTATTCCAGCTGACTGTGTTGAGCCACATCAGGGCTATTCCAGCTGACTGTGCAGAGCCATATCAGGGCTATAACCATCCAAAAAATATACATACCTCACTGGTGGAAAAAAAAAACAGCTGAAAAGAAAATTAAGTACACATATCTAGGCATTTGTGCACATACTCTACGCCCCTGTTATTGACCATTCTGTCCAATTTATCGCCAGGGGATAAAAAAACAAAACAAACCTGAATACAAATATAAACATAACTAAGGACACTAAAATACATACATAAAACAGGCCTGAATTATCTAATATTACTTCTGCACATCGAATTTCTTTAGAGCTAAAACTGCAGTCAAATTATCAATCTTAAGAGAAAATACGTAGGTTTTAAAGAACACACACAGGTGAATGGACCAGAAAGGCAGAAAAGAAAGAAGGACAGAAAGCAAAGGAACAAGGCAGAAACACGGACAGAAAAGAGAAAATTCCAACACAGAATTTCCAGAGGGTGGGGATACTATTTATTCTGAAAGAGCTCCTCGCATTCCGATTTATTTCTTCATTTTCTCAACTTCTGTTTTTCAATCTCCCTTAACTACTTCGTTTCATATCAGCCAGAGAGGGTGTGTGTGCATGTCTGTCTGCCTGTTACCAAAATATGTTAGCAAAATCTGGACTGAAACTGTAGACTGTTCAGGCATTGTGAATGCACAAATTTGGAAGTCAAAACACTGATGTCAAGTTCACACAGATTTAAAAAATACTTAAGATCAGCACTTTCAGAGGAAGATGTCTGAACAGCTTTTTTTGGAGGAAGATGTCTGAACAGTTTTTTCTTCGGAACTTTTGACAGTATTTATATTCCGTTTTCAATGTTGTGACAGTTAAATTCTGTCATCATTTCATGTCAGACTTTATAATTCCTCTGATGCTTCTCCAAGGTCACAAAGTTCAAAATCTGGATCTTCTGTTGTTTATAAAGGGAGACTGTCGGAATGGCGTGACAAACTTGCCCCCCCCCACTCCCCCAGATTTTTGTTTTTCATGGACTTTCATGCAGGCCGTGGAGTACCCCTGCCATACTGTCTTTTCTTTTCTTCTCTTCTCTTGTTTTTGACTGCTTCACATATGTCCTTAATTGTTCCTTTACCTCACAAAGTACAGTCACTGCTGTTACCGAAAATAGCCAAAAGAAAATTGTTTCAGTTCAGTGAATAGCCAAGCTTGTAGGATTTGCCAATTAAAGGTACAAATATTTTTAAAATAATGACACAGTTTGATACTAAAGGGCCATCCAAACCCAGCTGCTACCAGATGCCATGCATGCAAAAGAGAATTTCACATGATCGATTGCTGACCCCTTGTACGAATTACCTGACCCAGTCAAGACAGAATGGATTCAATGCTTGCAGGTCACATGCCCAATGCATAAATATGAGCTGCAGAAGCCTCAATTATATTTATAACAGTTTCTCTCATGAAAATGGCAGATTTTGGTCGGTTGGAACTTACATCAGGCTGAATGCCTAACTGATCTAATTTTTGACAGAACTTCTCTCTCTTTTTTTCTCTCTCTTTCTCTCTCCTTTTTGCTATATCTAGCTTGATCTGTCTGTTTCTCTCTCACTCACGCACTTGCGTGTGTTTGTGTCAGATGGCAGCCACGTAGATCTAGAGAGGCCTATTTCAAGCACTGCCATGCCACATCAGCACTGACCATGCCTCTTTTGTAAAATGTAGGCAACACGAAGAGACTTCGATCATTTGTGGACACTGAACAAGGGGAAACACCAATGAAAATCAAGAAGGTGTATGTTTGTTTAAGCAGAAACTGGCTTTTAGTCGGTTTTGAGTAAAAAATCATTCGTTAATCCAACAGTGTACACTGCCTTCACAAAATTCATGCTGGTCCAGGTTTAGATCATTCCCTGGTTGGAATCTACAGCCATTTGGTCAGATTTAGATCATGTACCCCTATTTCTTTCTTTAGCATATTATATGATGCAAAGCCCCTTATAACTTTTTTAAGAACAGTAATTAACCACAGAAAGTCTACTAACAATATCAAGCTGCTCTTGCTAGTCATTATGAAATATTTTTAAAGATACGCCCCAAAAACTGTGCCTTGTGACTGAATTGGTCAGATTTAAATCAGTTTACTTTAATCAAGTTTGTAGTCATTATCGTCATCATCAACAACACTACAACAGTACCAATACCACCTTATCTCATATGTTTTTAAAAGAAGTACTTAATACTGTCATCACCTTGTGACCATCAAAATACCCTCCCATGACATACAATCGACATCCACTACCATCACAACACAGATACCAAGCAATATAAACACACTGTTTTAACTGACTACACTAATACTTATGACGAACAGACACTGAGGATCTGTTAAAAGGTCTGTACATTGTGTCTTGCAATTTGAAAATTCACAACAAAACACATCAAATTCCAAACAACCACACTGCTACAGCAGCCAAGTCAAAACCAACCATTACCCACAAAACCAAAACCAAAAAACAAACGTTATCAGAACCCAACTCACTCCACCTTATGCAATGTGGGCATGCACACACACACACACACACACACACACACACACACACACACACACACACACACACACACACACACATACACACACACACACACACACACACACACCCAGAACCAAACTCAGTCCTTCCTAAGCATGTGTGCATGCATACATGCACTCTCTCTCTCTCTCTCTCTCTCACACACACACACACACACACACACACACACACACACACACACACACACACACACACACACACACACACACACACACACACACCACTCACTCACACACTACATCCACAACCACCACCACCAAAACTCGGCAGAACAACACCTTTACTTTTGGCTTCCTCTTCATCTGTCAGAAAAGAAGATGTGTAGCTCATTTTTATTGTATTTGCATAATAAATAAGAAATACATGAAAGATAGAAACAGACAGCAGAGTTGCACATAAAAAGACACAAAAGCAGTGACTGTATGATGAAAAAGCCATAGAATCAAGGAAATAAGCAACAGGAATTATGCAGTTTCTGGATGAAATTATCAAACGTGTAGGAAGCAAGCCAAACAATCTTTTCTCATGTCTTAAGATTTTTAACCTCCAAAGAAGGGACAGTCCATTCAAACATTTGTATTGAGCATACTATTGGTCCAACATGATGAACATGCATCCACAAACAGTCAGAAATCCGTGCTGGCATACACAGCAGAAGCAAAAACGCATGATTACCTTGTGTCAATTAGAACAATATCCATTTTCAAAAGTAAGATGGGGAAAAAGTTATACTCAAACGAATGATTTTAAAAGAGAAAAGGAAAGAAGAGAAAGAAAAACAAACGACAAAATGAAACTTTACAATTTTTCTCCAGTCCACCTACCAGCTTTTTGTCCTTTCTCTTTGATCCTCTGCTGCAGCTTGGCCATTTCAGCATCCATCTTAGAGTAGTTGAGATCACGTGACTCCACATGGGGTGGGACGAAGATGGCAGGATCCGTGCCCAGGTACATGCACTCCAGTCTCCCTGTGTCACTCAGCATGACAATCACACCATTCAGATCTCTGCACAAGCAATGGAAACATCAATCACACATGCAAATGCAACAAATGTGACAAAGCATGTAAAAAACTAGGTTTTAGATTAGACATTCACCGAATAAATAATAATAATAATAATAATCATAATAATAACAATGATGATGACGGCAACAAGAACAAGAACAACAAGACAATAAGTTGCTGTTATTGTTGTTTAAAGCCCAGCCAACTGCGTAGAGCCATATCAGGGCTAAAATCGTTTCAAAACATAATAATACTTCAACAGGAAAAACAAGGAAAAGAAAATTACGTAAAAATATCAATGCATTCACGCACACAATCTAAGGAGATGGCCTGGCGCTGACCACTCCATCCAATTTACCCCACAGGGATTTCAAAAACATGCCTGAATTCAGTGAATACAAATTGAAACTTAAGTAAAGACAATAAAACATATAATAAAAACGGGCCTAAATTACATAAAACTGCTTCCGCATATCTAATATCCCTAGAGCCAAAAATGCACTTAATACATGTACCCAATTATCAATCCTAGGAGAAAGTATGAAAGACTTTAACAAACACATATATGTGAATGGACCAGTAAGGCAGAAAATGATAGGAAGACATGGCAGAAAGCTAAGGAGGAGGAAAGAAACAGGAAATTTGTAACACAGAATTTCCAGAAGGTGGGGATACTATCCCCTGGCATCCCCACGGGTACGACAACGACAACAAGAATAACAATAGATAATAATAATAATAATAATAATAATAATAATAATAATAATAATAATAATAACAATAATGATAACAAAAAAAATCCATTTATATAGCACAAAATAAATGTCAGAAAATGGTTGTTGCAATTTACAAACAGCATAAACATTGCAATGTTAATACAGTAATGTGGTACAATTAGACACATACACTAATACATCAATACAGCATAAACATTTCCATGCCAATTCATTATCATGCAGTACAGACATACATGGGAAATATGTGTATGCCAATACATCAACATAACATAAACATGGTTCATCAAAAATAACAAATATGCAATTTATCAGTGACAATCACACACATGAATATATTCACACACATAAGCATGCAATCACATGTGCACACTCTGTATGTATTTATGTACGCACATACACACACACACATATGACAAATTGCAATACCACTGTATTAAGAAGAGTCACAAGCATCAATGTATGATTTTTGGAGATACTTCTGAAAGAGATGTGTTTTGAGGTGTTTTTGAAAGCAAGCAGACTTTATTTTAAAGATTCTCAGAGGAAGTTCCATGTTGCTGGGCCAAATACAGAGAAAGATTTCTTTTTGCAAGTTGTTAGTGAGAACTGAGGTACAGTTAAGAGAGACAAGCTCTTTGAGACCAGAGAATTTTGGAAGTTCTGAGTTCTGATATATATATGTTAGCACTGTCTTCAAACTCAGACACTGAAAGCAGAGTGTGGCAATCATATACTCAATTCTTTCTTTGACTGGTTGCCAGTTTTGTTTTCATAAGTGTTTTTGTACTGCTCCGTTTGCTCTCCCATAAGACAAGTCAAGCCATGCTGTTTTGATTTGTTGGAGTTCGGACAGCCTATCATCAGAAAGTCCAGTTAAAAGAGAGTTACAGTAGTCTAGTCTGGATAAGATTAAAGATACATCTAGCCTTCTTGTGGCATAAGCAGAGAGAAATGGGGCAGATTTTACTTCCACGGCAGACCTTACATAACAACTGTACAGGAAATTATACCCAACTGTGTCCGACGTCCCCAAGTTCTATGGTCTACCCAAAGTCCACAAGAAAGAAGTCCCCCTCCGTCCCATAGTCGCATCCAGAGGTTCCATCATGTATGAGACGGCTAGATTTGTGGCGGACATCCTATCACCTCTCGTAGGACACACAGATCATCACATCCACAACAGTGCTGACCTAGTGGAAAAACTGAGTAACTACACCCTCGCTCATGATGAACTCCTTGTGTCATATGATGTCTCTGCCCTATTTACCAGCGTACCAGTGAAAGAAAGCATAGAGATCATACGCCGAAGGTTACAAAACGACCAAACCCTCCACCAACGTACATCTCTCACAGTGGACGACGTATGTGAACTCTTGTCCTGCTGCCTCACCACCACCTACTTCACCTTCCAAGGTGAATTCTACCAACAAAAAGAAGGAGCAGCCATGGGCTCCCCAGTAAGCCCAATAGTAGCCAACCTGTTCATGGAGGATTTTGAAGAGAAAGCATTGGCTTCTTTCCACTCCCCACCACGATACTGGGGGCGCTACGTAGACGACACCATGACTATCCTCCCCCAGCAACTGGTCGAACAGTTCACAGAACATCTGAACAACCAACACCCAGCCATCAAATTCACGAGGGAAGTGGAACAGAACAACTCCATAGCCATGCTGGACACCCTCATCACCAGAACTGATGGCATTCTATCCTTCTCGGTCTACCGTAAACCAACTCATACGGACCAATATTTACAGTTCGACAGCCACCAGCCCCTTGAACACAAACTGGGAGTGATTCGAACCCTTACCCACAGAGCTAACATCATATGCAGTACCCAAGAGGCAAAAGACAAGGAGACAAACCACCTGAAAAAAGTGCTCACCATCTCGGGCTACAAAAAGTGGGCCTGGAACAGCCCGGGAGGCAGGAAATCCAACACCGCATCCCAACAGCCAGTGAAACAACACCAGCGCAAGGGACACATCACCATCCCATACGTAGGAGGTGTGAGTGACGCTCTGTCCAGAAAGATCAGAAAACTGGGGGTGGCTGTACATTCCAAACCTTCCAACACCATACGCAGCCAGCTGGTCACCCCCAAGGACAAAACCAGCAAACTCGACAAAGCTGGCATTATATACAGAATAGACTGCCAGGACTGTAACCAACATTATGTCGGTGAAACTGAACGCCCCCTTCAGAAGAGACTAACAGAACACAAGAGGGACTCTTCTCCAGTAGGAGCTCACCTACACGCCGAAAAACATCAATTCAGTGCGGACAATGTCAACATCCTGGACAGAGAAAATAAGTGGTTCCAGCGAGGAGTCAAGGAGGCCATCTACATCGCAGCCACCAACCCCCCGCTCAACAGGGACCGGGGCCGTTACACCCTGCCCCCGGTGTACCATTCTCTGATTCGATCTCGTGAACTGGGTTCATCCCATGTTCGCGAGATCTGAGTAGAGATTCACGCAGACAGCATTAGAGCGCTGACGAAGATGGCGAGAACGCCATCGAAAGCTACGGAACTGTGAGTAGCGATTTTTACACTGTTGGGAGACCTTGTTCTTCAAAATTGGTAGCATTATAAACTGTACACTGAATAGACAAGAATAGGCCTGTCACTAATTGTTTATTTGTTTTAATCTGAGAATTCAAATATGTCAACACTAAGCTGTAAACTGGCAAAAAAAGACATTTTTGTCTCCACATGTGTACATGTCAAGGGCTGATCAGCATAAATTTCATTTTTATAGGTGTGAATACTTAAAGCCAGACTCTTAATCAGATGACAAAAGAACCAAAAGAAAAATTGGGAAGAACAAGACATGCAAAAGTAGATAAGTAAAAGTAGAACAGACACTTTTCAGGCCGCTCACTTCCAAAAGACTACAGACACAACTCATCCAAAAGACCACATACGGTGATACACTTTCACACTGTGATGTCTTTAAAACAAACTGATGCAGTACACACTATACTATCATAAACCTAAATACTTTAGTTGTGTATGAAAGCTTGGAACTGAGTAACAGAGAGATATGCAAATCAGCAACACATACTTGAAGTTCGCCACTTGGCACTGCACTGGGACAAACTCTGTCTTGGCAGCCCACTTCAATTTGACATCCTGATAGACCAGCAGTGACTTGGTGTGAGCAGCCACCATGTAGTTAATGGTTCCTTCAGTCACTGTGGCAAACACAATAACAACATTCTTCATAGAGGACAGAACATACACACATTTTTAGTGTTGCACATAATCTCTTGTCCTTAGAAAGACTACCAACTCCCTGTATGTTTTCACTGCACCATCACATTCTTTTCCCAGACAGACAGCTCTCATTCATGTTTACAAAAGTAGTAAGATCATATCCTGACCATTGTTACACTGGGTCATCTTTTACACCAACTGGACCTAATTCCATACAAATTAATTGAAATCAATAAGACACAATGCATCAGCAGCTTACAAATCTGAGGAGACTCATATTCAAACACCAGACTCTCAAGCAGACAGACAAATGACAAATATTTTCCAGCTGACCAATTTAAAACAGGTTTGCTCTTTTTCAAAGGGGGGATTACAAAAAGTCTGCTTCTCAAAAGTACTCACACCTCAATACTGGCAATACATTAGGCACAATACAGGAATATAACACTGAACATAACTTAATACATTATTGCTTTAGTTTGACTTCATTTTATCTATTCAAATAACATGTTCTGAAGAATACATACACCTACACACATATACACACACAATGTCATCAATAAGGACTTACAAGAAGCATATGGCATGAAACAGCTAGGATCGTACTCCAACTTCTTCATGTACCTCAGTTTGCCCGTTTCTGTCAGACAATAGATGTTCCTTTCCCCTGCCAAACAAAATCACACAAGATGATTAATGATATTCTAATTCCACATGTGTCAATTATATCTCCTGCATGCTCATTTTCTGTGATACACAAAGTCTGAGGACATGTGGATATGTGTGCGTATTTGCGTGTGACCTGATCTGAGACGTGTGTAAACATGATTTATTATTTTTGTTTGGATCACTCTTTGTATGTCCAACACACACTGGAACTGTGCATAGACTTTAACTAACCCCAACAGCAGTACATGAATGTATCTTCTGCAAGGCCTTCATGATAACCAAATATTGACACATACTGATTAAATATTGTGGATTCCCTGGTACTAGAATTTCTTCAGTATGAACCCGAAACATTATCCCTTTCAGTGCCAAGCATATTGTTTTGCTTACATTTGCTATTTGCCAAGTGATTTTTGAGTGGGTAGGATAATAATTTAAAAACATTGTAGCATGTACAGTCAGCACAGTTCTTGTTTCCATTTGCTGCACTGAATTCTTGTGTTTGTGTTAGCCACAAACTTCACAGAGGCCACACTGATATGCTGACTCACTGCCAATGCATCCTCTTCCTCACAACTCTCTGCTTCTATGGCCGACTTGATAGATTGTAGTTATCTGGTTTGAAGTCTGGGTCAGTCACAAATTATGTAAAGCATGTCCAATATCTGAAGTGCTAAAATCTAGCAACAAGCTGCCTTTCTCACAGTCGAAGCTTCATTGTCAGCCATTTTGGAAAGCATGGACAAAGTTTGTGAAGGCGGTACCTGTAGAAAGTGCAATGCAGTGACCACAGTAAAGTGTGATTGACTGCTGGCCTCATGCATTAGTCATGTAGATGGACAAAGCTTTCTGATTCATGCAAACTAGAATTCCCCAGCTTAAAAATAGAGTATGGAAAATTTCTGACGTGATGTGAACGTACATATATGTCACTGGCAAATAGGTACACATTATGTGGACATACAAATAGGTCCTTGGCACTCTGAAGGTTAAACAATAAACAAACAACAAGAACAACAAAACAACAAGGTCCTTGGCACTCTGAAGGTTAAACAATAAACAAACAAACAACAAGAATAACAAAACAACAATCTGCAAGACCTGCATATCCCGACTGATATACTTTATATCACACATAATTATACTCTCCAAGCATTTCAACTCTGTAGATATCTTCATTACAATGTCTGACACAATGCACAATACCATACTGTTTGGAAACATAATTTGCTTATGAAATTTCATGTCTGTGTCCATACAGACAATGACCACCGGAACAATACTCACAGTATACCACTATGTCACACACATACGCATACAAGCTTATTACCAAGGACAAGTATGGATGGGGGTGCCTGGGGAAAGGTGACAACAGCTATGTCAATCCCTTGTTCCCCTGTGTCAAAACTCCAGTCAAACTGAAAAACAGACACAGTAAACATCTGAGCAAACCAGCACAGAAACAACAATGCCTCCTCCCATATTTAAACATAGCAAAACAAACAGATTGATGGCACATAAAACCATACCAATTCAGATAAAACTATAACATGAAAAACACTACTACAACATCAATATCGCATAACATTGTGTACAAATCAATAATCATATTGGTTTCTTCAAAACTCTATTTAATCCATTAGCTGCCTCTAGGATACAAAATGACATCCCACACGCCTTGTTTTGCCCAATGTCATTATGACATACACCCTGTTTTTCAAATTTTCATTCACAATGACTACCACTCATGTTAGCCCAGACTCTCTTTTTTCCTTTTTAAAAGGAATATTATCATGTGATGCATGAAAGCTTATCACTTTATTGATTTGGATTGGCTGATTGATTGCATTGTTCCACAAATTTTCCACCTGCTTCAATGAAAGAGGAAATCTAGACTTCTTGTGAGGAAGCTGGCCTTACTGCTGAAAATAAAAGGTGAACCTACATCACTCTAAACATTATAGCAACGCTTTTTGATGACAGTTCAGTTGTAAATGATGTAGTGATAAGTTTTTGTCAGATTGTTTAAGGGACAGATGATGAAGTTACGGTTATTCAAAGATACAAAAGTCGGTACATGAAGCTGTCCAACGCCAGTACAAAGACACTGAGATACCTGTTGAATGAAACAGTAAGAACAGTGGAAGTGACAATGAAAATTCCTGGTAAGGGGGGTTTACCTCATCTACTTTTACTTGGCAGGCATTGGCTTAACAACAGAAAACATGTACTTGTATGAAAATACAACATGATTTTTGTTATATTCAAAAAACAAACGTACTTCCAAGTAGCAAACACAATGGTACATATATACAACCACTTACAGTGACACGCTTTCCAGATCTGATGTTCTGAGATTCATTTTTGCCACCAGAGTCTGAAGCTACGGCTAAAACTTGGTATCTGCAACAAGAGTGTGAAACATCTTGATGTCATATTCTTCACAGGTTCAACAGGAAAACTCCATTTGCTTTAAACACTTTAAGCCTGTGTGCTGATTGCAGTTCCACGTTTAACCAGAATTTTGTCCTGCATGACAACTTCAGATGAAATAAACTCTTACAGACTTGTTTACTTTCCATTCATAAGAAAGTAAAAATAACACACAATATAACTGGCATGTGAAAGCACTTTAAAATGATGGGAAAAAAATGTTAACTGTAACTGTCCTCAGTCCAACTCGCTGCTGTCTAAAATATGTCATCATAGCAAACACATTTACAGATCCATAAAACATGACATAAATTAACCAGTAATTTTGCAAAATTAGAAATGAAATCAAAGACTGCTTTCAATATATCTCTCTCTCGCGCGCGCGCACGCGCACACACACACACACACACACACACACAAAACACACACACACACACACACCACACACACACACACACACACACACACAGACATACTGATCATATCTTACTTGTAGCATTCAACTCGCCAAGAAGAAGACACAGTGACAAAACTGTCCAGGCGAGGAACGTATTTGATGGGTCCTGGGAGCAGAGCACCAGGCAGAAAGCGGCTGAAGGCAAAACTTTCTTGCTCAAAGATGGAAATTGTTCCGTCCATTGACTGCACGCACAGGAAGTCTTTTCCTGCAAGAGAGATGGAAACTTGTTGTATTAAAATAAAGTCTTTTCCTGTAAAAGAAGAGATGAAAATCTCATTCAAACATTTATACATAGGCCTAAGTACAGTTATTGCTATGCACATTACTGACAGCTGTGATTGTGGTGAAATAATGTACCAAGATATGATAATATTATTATATGGGGAAAATTATCATGCAATAAAACTATATCAATGATTGTAAATTATTTCTGTATTCAAGCATATGTAATCTGAATCTTGTCATGAGCACAATGAATCTGTGAAAGGTGGTGAAAGCACTGCAGAACAAATGAAAGAAACAAGTTAAACACTAAATGAGAAAGACAAAGACGCTGATATATTAGGGAGGCAAACAGATAAACATATTCACAAACCGCAGCTATATCAAACAACAGGCAAAACATGATTGCAGAAAAAGAAAGATGCAGAGAGATTACGGAGTAATAAAAGACAATGCAGAGATATTAGGGAGAAATAACAGACAAACATTCACTCTGCACATATATCAACTAACCTTTCACCCCTCCAAAAGGGCCATAGCAAAACTTGTAGGCTGTTCGTTGTAGATTGTGTTCATACAGACCCTCACATTTATACTGGCTGCCATGAGCAACAGTTCCAGCAATGGCTGTAACACAGTAAAACAAACAAAAACGAACATTAGTAAAACAACATTATGAATATAAATGTATTATCATACTGATCACAATCACTGAAAATAAATGAACTTCTGCTTAATCCTGTCATAAGCTGTTGTACTCATGATCATTGCAAGATTATTTAACACCATTCGACGCAATGGTTTGGACTGCCATATGTGTAGAGAAGACTACCCGTCCCAACCAACCAAAGCTGAGAAAATACAAACTGGTGTTCAAAAACAATATCAGGTTTGCTGTTTATGAAAACAATAGACCATGTATTTTGCAATCTGATGGAAGCACACGTGACAGTGGCATTCTATTTTTGTTGGTGGCTGTACATATATAATTCTAGTTATTTCTATGCTGACAGTAGAGCAAGCTGGAACTCTGGGATGGCAAGGTATGTAAATATTTAAATTTTACACAAACAAAACAAGTAAGTTGAAAGCAAAAAAACACAAGCCATCTTACTGGAAGGAGAAGAAAGTGCCAAGTAAAAATACTATCTGTCCTGAGGTAAATCCTAACTGGTTGTGAATATGAAGAAAAAAAAATCATCATGAAAACTATGATGCATACAAAAAAAAAAAGAACATCAAACTATGATGCATATGAAAAAGAACATCTAGTGTTTGATGAACTGACATTATGCCTTTCAATGTTAATGGAAGGAAAAACAAAACAAGTCACCATCCCCCCCCCCCCCCCCCCAAAAAAAAGAAAGCCAACACCAATAAAACAAAACAACAGAAACAAAAAATAGGATAATATACTCCTATACATTTAATAAATGTGACCTGCCAGCACGAAATCAGTCTTAACTAGCACTTCGGGCATTTTGAGATATACATATCACTGGAAAGTGTACATTCTTCTGATTATTTTGGTACTTGAATAAAGCTTGTACTCAAAAAAAAATGTAGAAGTTATGTATGTTTAAAAGTCATTCAGTTGTATGACGGCCATTTTGAGAAAACGGCCTCTAAAGTTTTTATGTACTCTCCTACACATTTTCCTTAAATTTCTTCATTTGGTGGCTTTGACACAGTTTGTTTCTAATTTTAGCTGTCATTATCTGAAAGGTGCACCAAAGACCCTTCTGTCAGTATATTACATGTGGGGTTTACGGTTCATAATAAGTGACAAAAATAGGTACTTTTGATAGAAAATTGCGTTCTTTCTGCTGCGATCAGCGCATTAAAATACCATTTTCAGCTGATTAATAATATTTTTTCAAGGAAAAATTTCTGTGGGGGATAGATTATAGTCTACAGAAATCAATTTTGAGAAAAAGTCAAAACACCCCAGATAGACCCTCAGTCACCTTTTCAGCTCCTAATGCTGTTCTCTTGTCTGCAAGTTAAGACTGATTTCGTGGTGGGAGGTCACAAATGTCAAAATATTATTTATGACTATTACCTGATATACTGTACACGCTCAATTTCCTTGGGTGCAGAATTGCCAGTACCAGGTTTTCTGATCCCCTGTAAAAAAAAAAAAAGAGAGATCCACTTTAAGCTTTCCAGAGCTTTTGGTGGAATATTCATTCAGAGAAAACATACTCTTCCAGTGCCATCAATTGAATATATGGTGATGACCATTTCTTATCTTTATCAGGAAAATACCAACCATTTCAGTGACAGATGAGATATGAGTGAAAACTTTATGATTCCTTACATAAATAGATAATAATTAGATGTGTGTGACTTTTTACAGGCTTTCCCACCCATGCGATTGAAACTGTTGACCCCCCTATGTCTGATTACTGTTCAGGGACTAGAAACTTGGTAGTCATGGTCGAAGCAGCCCTTGGCTGGAAAAGCAGCAGATCTCATTACATGAGGTGTTGATTCATTTGATTCATATCTTGAGTCTGTTGATTCATGTCATGGCCAGGGAAGTGATGATGATCTGGTGCATGCAGACAACATTTTGCGATTGATGATTAAGACTTGACCAAGATGAGAGTGATGACATCTGTCCGTACTTGTGCTGGTGATTGACACATTGAAAGCACTGCTGCTAATGAATGTCTTTGAGTGAAACAAGCAAAGAAGCTGAAGCTAGATAAAATCTGAACACAGCTTATGATCAGTGGCTTTTGCAGCAAGAGAAGGGGTCATAAGGTGTAAAGGGGACAGAGTAGAGGAAGAATCAAAGTAATGGTGGTGGTGGTTCAGCGCTTGTTTTTGATGGAAAATTCCATGGACCAAATTTGTACAAGACAGCTACTTTGCCATTTTCTGGGGACTATAGAATAAAAGAACCAGCAGGTGAAAATTCCAGGCCCACAGATTATATCATAGTCTTCTTGACACAAGAGTTTTGCAGATAATTTAGTTGAACACACTAATCTTTCTGCTTAAAATAAGAAAACAGTGGAAGAAAGGAAAAGCTGAAAGGTCTGAAAAAGCATTCACACACACACACAACACACACACTCACACACACACATGTAAACACACACATGTAAACACACACACACACACACACACACACATGTAAACACACACACACGTACACACACACATGCATAAGAGTCTAATACGCATAGATGTCTGCATAAATGCAGGCCTGCAGTTAATAAAATATGCACAATGTATTTGTAGTTTTACACTGCAAGGGGACTCATGAGTGTGCAATTAAAGAGTCTGGAGTTTGTTCAAGAAGGATTCATCACGCTTGGATAGTTCCATACGCACTCGATCCAAATCTGTCAGCAATTATCTGGCAGACTGTGTATCAACATACAGGTGTGGAAGACTGCCTCAACAAACATGGGCGGTATGTTGTGCCCTGCTTCAGGTTCTAACATGTACACAACTGGCATCAGTGAATCAACTGACTGTAAGCTTTTAAAATGTTATTACATTTAGTTTATTCCCTCTGAAAACCTCATCTTTCATCCAGACCATCAGACTATTTGAGGTGTTAAAAACAAACAAACAAACAAACAAAAAGATGGATATGTAACATGTTGACGTGTACAGGGTGTTAACAAACATACAGATGTGCATTTTTGGAAACTCAGTTACAAACAGCAAGAACCTGGTGCCAAACAAAACAAAATTTGCATTTTTTTCATAACTTTTACTTTGTGGCCACTTCAGTATCTGCCAAATTTCTGATTTTGATTTAACTTCAAACATTAAAGTGTCCACAATGAAAAATGTAGTTTTATGGTTTTTTTTAACACTGGATGAAGAGGTACTATTTTTCAAACATTTTAAACCAAAATGTTCAAAACTCCCAGGCAGAGGCAATTAACTTTTTTATTTACACACACACACACACACACACACACACACACACACACACACACACACACACACACACACACACACCACACACACACACACACACACACACCACAAACACACACACAAAGAAACAAACAAACGAGACACTTACGAAGAAAACTGGCCGGCTTCCACCTGCAGTATAGGCAACTGAAAAGCTTGCTCCAGAACAACATCTTCAGGGGAATATCCTGTCCAGCCTGTCTCAGTCTTCTGTGGCCTGGGATTAAACACTCTCAAGATTCCATGGTAGCTGCCCAAAATAACTTTGTCTGAAAGTAAACATAAAATACTGGCAATGACAGCAAGCGACGAACTCAATAACAGTAACTGAGAGAAAGAACATTTTATAAATATCATCTATCCATCTAATCAGACCCGATAACCTCAAATAGCATTCACACATCTTCAGGGATCATGGAATTCCAAGCTGAAGAATATTTCAGATACAACTTTTAAATGTGCACTCCAAAGCATGAGTCTGGGCAGGGCTATATGGAGGACCTAGTTCCTGCCCAAGAAAGTTTTCTCTCTCCACAATGCTAATGAAATCCAAGTAAAGGTATACATGTCAAATTGTATAGTTCACCCATAATTCCCGTGTTTTTTTTTTTCCCACTGCTTTCCAAGCACAACAGCATACAAACAAGATGCTATGAAAAATAGGAAAATCATATCAAAAATACATTTGCAACATTTCTGCACAGCAGCGGCAAGCTTGTGCTGTGAATTCACAGATGATATAATGTTCAAATATTGTCTGATTCTCAATCTATCCAAAAGGAGAGATCTAGTTTAATCTTTGATGAATATATAAAGAACCTCAGTAAATTGTGATTTCAATTAAATCAACAACAACAATTACAAAAATCCTCCCTGTATTTTTCTCTTTATTACTTTTTTTGGTCTGATACTATGGTATGAAAGGTATGCTACTATGGTGTGATTTAAATTGTGAACGACATGTATGGGGAAGGTGAAACACCAGTGGCGTCACTGAAGTTGCCATAATGAGGATGAAAACATCAACAATATGCCTTTGGGACACAAGCGTAGGATTTCTGTCAAGTCTACTCCTTAGCCTTTACTTTCCCAAAAGATTGCTGCAAAATAGCAGGGTCTGTGGGTGCTGTTGATTATACTTGAGTTCATGCACCCTTTGAAAGGTCTTGTTCTAAATCCTGTCAGGTCCCAATACCCACCTAGCATACCAAGTGGGTGTTCTAGTTTAGCCAAAGATGGCCCAACCATACAGGTGGTATTGGAGTAAATGGTTGCTGATACCAGACCAGTGGCCCGACACCTTGGGTCAAAGTGGATGACCTACATCACTTAAAGAAAGCATATGTTATATTGTAAGGCATACCTCACCTCACTTGCAGGAAGAAGAAACACAATATTAAAAAACTAATGCAAAAGCAATCAGCCTATAGTATAAACTATAATATGTGAAGTTATACTAGAATCAGATGTACAAATTTTCTGGAAACATCAGTTTTGCCTAAGACAAGTGGCTGAATAAAAATCATGCAAAATAGTTGAAACTTCAACAAAATCTGAATAAAACTGATGAAATAATGGAGGGAAAACAGCTCAAGCATTTTCAATTTCATTGCTCACTTAAGTAGAAATGAAGAAATACGCACACAAAAACCCCGACATGTTTAAGACATACCAATAGTCTTGTTTTTCACACAAAAAAAAATTTCAAATTCACTTTATTAAGCTTCAAAATTATCTCCCAAAAGGTTTTACCACACCTAAGGCATTGAGGTGAATGAACCAACAAGGCAGAAAATGACAGGAAGAAAACAGAAAACAAAGGAGCAAGGCAGAAACAAAGTTGAGAGAAATTTCTAACGCAGAATTTCCAGAAAGTTGGGATAATGTTTATACTGAAAGAGCCTCCAGCATCCCCACAGGCAACACATGGCTGAGAAATTCATAATAAAATAAGGTAATATTTTCCAGTCACTACACATAAAACAGCGCATTTCTCACCTGAGCCATTAGTTTCGTTGTCAATGTTAGCCACACACAAACATCCGTGATCAAACTCCTCTGCTTCTCCAACAGATGTAGACCACCATTCACGCGTCTTGAACAGTGACATGGTGCTGTTTTGTTGATTAAAAACTGTACAATGCCTGCAGGAAATAATTTGCGGCTTACATTTACAGCTGCACTTTCAATAAAAAAAAAAAAAGTGGGAAAATACATATGATACTATATACAAAAATTAAATAATGTTCTTTTTTGACACAAAGGCAACGTAGAAAACAAATACAGTATTCATTGTGATCACACAAGTACGGGCTTGTGATTATGATTTGGATGAATGATAAAGATCATTAACAAGTACAGCCAACAAATAATCCTTTCACATAAACACAAATAAACATGACAGGTAAGACTAATGCAGTATTTAATCCTTTTACATGATAAATACCAATAAATATGACAGGTAAGGCTAATGCAGTGGTGTGTGTGTGTGAGTGTGTGTGTGTGTGTGTGTGTGTGTGTGTGTGTGTGTGTGTGTGTGTGTGTGTGTGTGTGTGTGTGTGTGTGTGTGTGCACGCGCGTATGCATGCATATGTGCATATTATATGGTAAACAGATCGTCTTTTTGTACAAACATCAAGGAACACGACAAGTGAGACTACTGATTACTTCATTCTACCCCATTTACAAGTATACTCGTAAAGCTTGTCCAACTTTTTCTGACCATTTACGAGTATACTCGTATTGCTCACTGTTCCTAGATGGCATGGTCCCAATCAGTTTATTCTTATGCCTACTTTTCTTTAATGGTTTAAGCTTATCAGCAAATGGTTTGCTTATTCTGCTAACTTACCAAGTGGCAGGGCTGTTTCCAACAATGCTTTGTAAATTACTGATCTTTTCATTGAGACGGAAAAGCATAAGCAGCACACCTGTGATGAAGCAATCTGACAAGTCCGTGAGTGGGTGATGAACTATGACTGCGATGAAAATGACAATTAGAACACAATTAGGCCTACGTTCTATTCCCCTTGCAATTAGAATTGTAGTCAAGCTGTATAACTGTTGCAACACATTTTAACATATAAAATAACAGCAGTCACAGTTTTGATCCAATCTGAATTGTCTCAATATGCAAGCTTAGGCTTATTCAGTATGATAACAGTGTGATGAGTACAGCAAAGTCTTATCCTGTTCACTGTTCTAAACTATGCCAGTCACCTTGATCTTCTGATGTTATTCCGTTACAGATACTGATACGCTGTACTAGCCTGACTAGGAGTTGTCAAGTTTATGTGTGCATGCATGCGTGCGTGTGTGCATGTGTGTGTGTATGTGCATGCGTGCATGTGTGTTTCACTCTGTGTGTGTGTGTGTGTGTGTGTGTGTGTGCGTGCGCGTGTTTTTTTTCCCGTTCATTGCGAGTCACTGGGCGCAGGTATGTGTACACAGTAAATGCACATGGTTGTGTGTGTGTGTGTGTGTGTGTGTGTGTGTGTGTGTGTGTGTGTGTGTGTGTGTGTGTGTGAGCGTGAGCGTGTGCGTATGTCACTATGTGTAAGTGTGTGTGCAAACGCGGTGCAAAGCGTTGTTCGTATGCATTCAGCACGATTGTATGTGCGTCGTGTCCGTGTGTACGCACAAGCGTTTACACCTCAGATTTGTCTACCCGATGTATATAAAGCTACTGACTCGTCAGTTAAGTCTCAGCAAAACCGTAAAACTTATACCTGTTAATAGAGCCAGATGAGACTACTACTGCTGAAACACATGTATTCTGTTGTTCTCGCTTTCCGTCGCCATACAAACATTCCGCTATGTACCGATGTGCGCATGCCCCAGTAACGGAAATGACTTCTTTCATGAGGGGAAAAGCAAGAGATTACAGTTCTTTCAAGTTTGTAATATTTACGTTTACAGTTGGATTTATTGTCTTCGACATAATGAAGTGTAACTGTTGTATCGTTTATTAAAAAAAACTAAATAATATTACTCTCAGGTTGACGAGTTTACACGCATGCAAGGCCGCCATACTTGTTTGGTTTCGATCCGGCCCGGGCAACTGTCTGCTAGGAGGCTGACTGGTGGCTGAAACAGATTGAGACGTTTGTAGAATCTATCGATTGCAAGAAAAGCATGTCGTCAGGGACAACACGAAGAACTCAGTGTGGTCTGCACATTATCGGATTCTTGGTTTGTATTATACTTGAACATTTCTAATATTCTGATCGAGTTAGTCGAGACCTGATTAGGCTGATACACTATCATACAGTCACAGTGAGTGACTGCCCATTCAAGGCCATTGTACCGCATGGCAACCTACCTGTTCATCTTATTCTTCAGCTGCTAGTGGCTTGATCTGCGATTAACCCTTTGACTCCTGCACCCCGTCCACCAACTGCAAAAACTTAACTTTTTGATTCCCTCACCCTGTCCACCAGCTTCCTGCAGGAAGCTGGTGATAGGGCGAGGAATCAAAGGTTAAATTTTGCTTTGCTAGCATGACTGACAATGCAGGATGCTGGTGGACAGGGTGCAGGAGTCAAAGGGTTAATGTTCCATGGCCGAGAGAGTTGAAGTTCTGCTTACATTAGCTGACTGCTTTGATGCATCATGAAAACGATGCTTTAGGCTAGCTGTGGAATATTTTAAAGATAAAATTAAAAGCCAAAAAACGAAACTATATAGCTAATAGTATATAAGATATGCCAAGGCCTTTTGTCTAGGTGATTTGTGAAATTGTGTCATCTTCATGTAAAATCACAGTAATGTACGTCATTGTGAATATGTGGTGTTCTGTGTTGGCGTAAGGCAAATGTTAGGCCTACTTGTGTTAAAAGACAACACAAGGAAAGTAGGAAACTGACTCTTTTCAAAGAACTTTGTAGTAGAGGAAATAAGTGTCTAGTGGTATTATTTTTCAGAGTTTAGATCTGGAGAGCTGTCAAGTCTGTGGAGCTTTTCAGATACTCTTACACCAGCAACATGGAAATGTAGGTCAATTCTGTGGAACTTTTCAGATACTATTACACCAGCAACATGGAAATGTTAGTCTTTGCGTAGTTCTCAAGGACACATATAAGCGCCCACACACACACACTCACACATACACACACACACACACAACACACACACACACACACACACACACACACACACACACACACACACACACACACACACACACCACATGCACTGGACTCAGAAGATGTCTCGCCCAGTTGATTTGCGTAACACCTATTAACAGGGTGATATAATAAGGTGAGAACCAATAGTTACATGGAACATGTCAACATATTTCATAATATTATTTATGATTACTTCACTGTGAGTTATGTGGAACATGTCTAGATATTTCATAATATGTATGATTATTTCACTCCCACCCTTCAAATGAGTGCAAGATATTATACTTCTGTTTACATAATCTGTTGCCTTTATTGTCAAAATGAAACTTTCACTCCATGCTTGCTCTAAAAATACAGCATACAAAATTAATCCTGCTTCCTAACCATGTACCAATATCATCATTCCTATTGTAAACCACCTGTGACCTAGTTTTATTGTTGACACTGAAACAGAGGTAAATTAGGACACAAGTTTGATTTGTTGGAAGTTACATCAATACTTTGCTACTACTATACTAGAGATTTTGAAAATTGAAAATAGTCTCTTTCCTGTTTTTAGAATACACATACACACTGTCAAAACACACACACACACACACACACACACACACACACACACACACACACACACACACACACACACACACACACACACACACACACACACACACACTCTCTCTCTCTCTGTCTCTCTTTCTGTGCATACATTAATCGGTTAGACAGACAGACACACACAGACACACACAGACACACACACACACACATGATACACACTTACACACACAGGCACATACACACACACACACACACACTCACCACACACACCACACACACACACACACACACAACACACACACACACACACACACACACACACTCTCTCTCTCTCTGTCTCTCTTTCTGTGCATACATTAATCGGTTAGACAGACAGACACACACAGACACACACAGACACACACAGACACACACAGACACACACACACACATGATACACACTTACACACACAGGCACATACACACACACACACACACACACTCACACACACACACACACACACACACACACCACACACACACACACACACACACACACCACACTCCACAGAGTAAGAAAGCTGTTGCATGTCAGATGCTTGTCTCACTTTATATATCTCCCATCCATACCACTTCTTCCTTCCGTTCTATAGGCAATTTCTCTGTCTGAGCTTGAAACTTAGGACCGATCCACAGAGTATTATCAGAGAATTGGAAATGGAACAGGTCTTGCCGCCCTGTCCTTTTCTTTGTAAATCCAGTTGCTGTGCAAATGAATAAGCCAGTGTCTTCTCCATGTGAATTAACATGAGATAATGTTGTTATCTGGATCTGTGAATGATAAATGCTTCATTGAAAAGTCAGAGTGTAGTGATGAGAAATGCTGGAATTCTCGCTTCAGAAATGTGGTTGCACTAGGTGATAGCAAATGTATCATTTTAAGCCTACTGGTTGGAGGAGACTATTAGTATTACTGAGCTTTCAGTATGATGGGCCTCTTTTAAAATTACGGAATTTGAATATTGTGGTAATGGCTGTATGATGTGGGAAAGCAAGTGAAAAAATCTTTTAAAAAAAATTTTTTTTTTACAAGTGGTAATAATACAGTTGATAACAAAGCATAATCTGTTGTGCAGGTAAATGGTTGAGATCTATTTGATGAATACATTTTGACTTTTTTATGTTGTCTCAATATGTCGTGTGTCTGTGCTGCTAGGTGATTAAGAGCTTTTACCTGTCTTTTATTGTTTTTTTCCTGTTAAAAATAAATACAATCTTTTGTAGACATTACCAAGTTAAAGTTACCAAGTAATACTAATACATTGCCAGTTGTGTCAACTTTTAGTTTTCCAGTTACTGTTTTAATATGCTCATAAAGAAGGATCTTTTTCTTTTCTTAGGTGCATATGCAGTTACAAAGTCTGTATTTTTTTTAAAAGTTATGTATATTTTATGTGTTGTGACAGATACTGTTTTGTCTTTTGCATGAATAAGTTTTGAATCATTTTATTAGCTTTTTGTTTATGTGATTTCTGTATTGTCTGTATACTTATGAAAACTGTCGATACATTTTTGGCCCTTTTAGTTTTTTAGGAAGCCACATTGATCCATATTTATCAATTCAGCAAAAATGTGTCGAGTCCATTAGCCTTGGGTTTTGCTAGTATTTTGTCATCAATATTTACTACGGTTATATTCTCTAGATGGTGAGGTTATCTCGAGACAGATTTTTGCCTCTATGTGATAGGTTATTGTTATCATTATGTGATAGGTTATTGTTATCATTTTTTGTTGTTATTATTAATATTATTAAAAAAGATTTTTTTTTAGGATGAAAACAAATCTGATGACAGATCACATACCTGTCTAACGCCTCTTTTGATATTTGGAAAAATAAACTTGTGTCATTTTCTACTCTCAAAAATTTTCCCATTACAGAATTATGGTCAATGTTGCGGTCTGCGCATGGCAGTGTTTTTGCTAACAATAAAGAATTTATAAATTTCTTATTTATCAGGATGTAATCAGTTTGATGTTTTGTGCTTTCTGTGAGATTCATCTGTGTTCATTTTCTTTTGTTTGCTCAAGCCACATGTTTCCTATTTTGAATCCACTCAACAAGTGTCTTTTCCCTTTCATTTCACATGTCAAGGCCGTAACGTCCATTTATGTCATCTACTTTTTCCTGTTCCACTTAGCAATAAATCTTCCATTATAATTGTAATGTCCTGTGATTTTCAGTGAGCCTTCTTGACTGTCACTAATTCTGCATATTAGTTGTCACTTTCTTCCTCAGTACTTGCGGATGTTGGTGTATATTCTTGGACGATGTTGATATCGAATGGTTTGCCCTCCAATCTAACTGGTAAAATGCGGTCTGATATGGCCATGTATACTTTGATAGACTTTGACTTGTCATTGGCTATTACGATGTTATCTACCCCTCTTTCATGTGTCTACACCAGAATATATAATTTCATGTTTTTCCAATGTTACTTCTTCTATCTGCCTCTCCTATTCCTAAAATATTGATGTTCGATCTTTCCATTTCTATCTTGATATTTTTTTAGTTTTCCCTTCCGGATTATTGTTCTTATAGTCCCTGTTGCAATTCTTATATCTTTTAATCTGATAGCAGTGGCTTGATTATGGTTTGGTGTCACCTGCCTAACATTCTGCTTCTATTGGATGAAAGTGTTCCAATGGAGTCGCTGTTCAATTCATTCACTTTTCTGTAATTTATATTTTGGGGCTTGACAATGACATTCTTTGGAAAATATGATGATGGTTCCCCAGTGCCTTATATTAAATTTTTGTACAGACTCTCTGCTAACCTTGTTGTACCCATGTCTACCCACAAGATAGCAGGGGCTGTAGACAGGTTTTATGGTGACTGTTTCCGAGATGATCCATTCTTCAAGCATTCGAGGCATTTAATGACTTTATAATAATAATAATAATTACAATATTTATATAGCGCAAAATCTTGATAAAATCAAATCTAAGATGTATTCCTTGCTCTCCACAATTGCTGTTTGGTTCTCAACTGCTAAGTAGCTGATCTCCATATCTGGACGTCCTTTCCCCTATCCACCACTTTTATATCATATTTATTATTACTCATCACTTTTCTTTTGACTTATCCTTTTTTGCTGTTCCTGGAAATAAGCAATTCCACCATGCATGATGAGAATGCCAAAGACTCAAACAGTGTATTTCACAAGATCCTGATTGTTGCCCTGCAATGTTCCCAGCACTAGTGAGCAAAGTCAGGAGAGAAGCAACAAACAAACAAACAAACAAACAAACATGCAAACAGACAAACATGCAAATACACAAACAAAAATAAACACAAACAAAACCAACCAACCAACCAAAAAGATACATTGTTTGTTCATGTGTACATAGATTTATTTGTCGTTTTTAATTATTTTTGTTTTTTGTGAGACCAGTCTTTTGTCCCTTATGGTAATCACGTAAATGTATTTAATATACAATACTTTAATAAGATGTGCTTTTAGCAAATCAACGTAATCTTTTTGGGTGGATACTGATATAAACTGTAGATGTTATACATAGACTGATATGTTTATTATTTTTGTAACTGTGTGTTTATTTTTCTAACTGTATGTTTATTAACTTTCTGTGTGTTTATTATTTTTCTGCTGTAATTTCTGTATCATTGATTGTATTTCTAGTACACGGGACATGTGTCAAACTCGCTGACGGTGTGTTGTAATTCTACCTTGATTAGACTTGTTCACTTCTTGAATATGTTATGGTAACATCTGTTGATTTCTTGCTCCATCTTCATAACATATAATGATATATATATATATAATGTTTATACAGACCTACATGCGAAAGCGAAAACATTGTCTACTTTCTCTACTGTGATTCTTGCACCCAATCTCAATACATTGGAGAAACGAAAAATTCACTTAAAGTACGATTTTATCAACACAGGTTGATATATATATATATATATATATATATATATTATATATATATATATATATATATATATATATTTATTATATTATATATATATATATATATGTATGTATATGTGTATATATTCACATATATGTATGTGTGTATCATCATCATCATCATCATCATCAAGTGCCCTGCTGCATAGCTTTGGCGATCATGCCCCCCCCCCATATTATATATGTATCTATCCCTTGTTGCTGCAAGCACATCTTCCACCTTCTCTGTCCTCAGCCACTCTGCAAATCCGTCCAGTATCTTCTCCCTGGGTCTACCTGGTGCTCTTTCCCTCCAGCTTTCCTGTTGTGACCAGGTGCTCTAATTCCCCTTTCTTCATAAAACGGCCTATAAATGTTGCCTGTCTTTTCCTAATCTTCCTTATGAATGATCTTCCTGTGTCTGCCTCCATCAATACTGTCTCGTTTGATTTCTTTGCTGTCCATGTAACTCATAGTCTCAACATTCTTCTTAGAAACCACATCTCGGCTGCCTCAATCTTGTTCTGGCTTTGCTTATTGACTGTCCACACTCACAACCGTATAACATTATCAGTTCTATATAACATTCAAGAACTTTCTTCCGGATGTTTGTTGATAGGCATTTGTTGGTAAGAATGCTTGTCATCTTCTTGAATGCTGTTTTGGCTTGGTCGATTCTGCTGGCTATTTCTGATGTGCATCTGGTGAGATGATCGTTCCCAGATATTTAAACTTATCAACCTGTCTCAAGGTTGTGCCGCTTGCTGTTATTTTGCATGAGGGGATTTCATGTTTTTTACTGATTACCATGACTTCAGTCTTCTTGCTATTTAGATCCAACCCTCTATTTTTGCTTTCTATTTGTATTATAGTCAAAGTTTTTGTAGGTCCCTTTCAATTTTCTGCAATCAGCACGGTGTCATCTGCGTAACGAATGTTGTTTATCAGTTTTTCCTGCAACCTTTAATCCAGGGTATTCTTCCAGGTTTCTCATGATGTTTTCGCTGTAAAGTGAAAACAGATCTGGTGATAGAGCACAACCATGCCTGTCTCCTCTTTTGACATTTTGAAAGAGCTTATATTGTTTTCTATTCTCATTGCAGTTGTTTGTTCCCAATACATATATCTGATTATTTTCTATTCTCATTGCAGTTGTTTGTTCCCAATACATATATCTGATTATTTGTAGATCTTTTCCGTCAGTATTGAGTCTTTCTAGTTGGTTGATCAATTCTTCATGTCTTACCCAATCGAAAGCCTTGGTATAATCAAATATGTATATGTATGTATATAGATATAGATTATAAATGTAGATATATAGATAAACACACACACACACACACACACACACACACACACACACACACACACACACACACACACACACACACACACACAAGTCCACACTACTATCATTTCTATCTATCTATCTATCTATCTATCTGTCTATCTATCTGTCTGTCTATCTCTCTCTCCACACACACACACACACACACACACACACACACACACACACACACACACACACACACACACACACACACACACACACACACACACACACACACACACACACAACACACACACACACACATATATATATATATATTATATATATATATATATTATATGTATATATGTATCTGTATGTATATGTTGCAGTAATTACAAAGAAAAAAATCAATTATCTTACACAGCTGTTTTTTCTGTATTTTGCTTGCTGATGAGTTTACAATATTTCCCGTTTTATATGGCATCATTTATCCGTCAGTTTTATGGCTTGGTAAAGTATCAAACCCCCAACACACACACACACACACACACACACACACACACACACACACACACACACACACACACACACACACACACACACACACACACACACACACATATTGCTGCTGGCCTTACCTCATACTGATTGCTGTGCTATACAAGCAGTGAATGATGCTGAGCACTTGTACCGGTCTTGAGTGCTTTCCTTCAAACAAAAATGAATTTGTTATGCTGATAATAGATTTTGTTCATTAGAGACAGTATTTTAGAATAAGGAAAGAGAAAGACGAGGACAGGGAATATACAAAAGCGCTTTATTTTGAATTGTCTCATATTCTTTAAGTCATACTCATAGTCTTGTGTTTTGTTTATTTAAGTTACGTATGCTACAATGAATTAATGTGTAATACAATAATGAGCAATACTGAAAAATTGATATTAATAAAACTTTGTTGGATTACATGATTAGAATAGAATCTGATTTTTCTCCATCTTCTTTATCCAACTTTTGTACAGTATTATACACTAACTGACAAGCAATAGAGAGGGCATTTTTAGGGGAAGGAGGGCTAGGCAAGAGAGGGGAAGGAAAGGAAGAAAACTTTCATGTGATTCTGATAGTGATACATGTCACGTTTGTTCATTGCTTTCCAAGTACACTTGTCCATCAACTGTCAGTATCATCAGTTCAGTGGTAGCCACTGCAGCAAACATAATAGCTATCCTTCATTCACTCTGGTTTTGATTCTCTGTGCTACTTTATAGACTTCCAAACCGTTGATGATGTTGCTGTTCATGTAGGTAGCCTGCCCGGATTTGTTCAGGCCTCAATTTTTCTTTGCAAAACAGTTGACATTAGGGTCGTGTTGGATCAGATTTTAAAGATGCAAAACATAGAAAAGTCTCAATAGATTTTAAAACTCATATTTTCAAAATATGGACAAGTCTCAGTTTGTCACAATTTTGACCCTATCCAACTATTACAGCCATGGTTAATACTAGCTAGCTTTTCCATGCTACTTTACAAATTGTTTGAATGGAAACAGCTGCTGGATATCCTTCGCTTTTGGCTGTCAATCACAAATAACCTGTACATAAAATCAGCAAGTGTGAAAAACACAGTAGGTGTTAGTCTGTAATTTCTGTAGATAGCTTTGTGTGACAGGTGTGATGTGAATAGACTCTCTGGTGGACAAGTATTAGTGTGTGTATAAAATGTTTTCCCTAGTGTCATGGACATGGAACGTTTCGATAATTTAACATGACAGGTTTGATGTGAATCTGTAGACTCTTCAAGCACCAGTGTGTACATAAAATGTATTCTCTGATGTCGTGGAGTTAAACATTTGGATAAATTAATGGTCATACTCATACTCTTCCTTGAATCATGAAAATCTCTCTTTCTTCAGCCAGGAAAATCTCTCAAAACTATGTCTCATAATTATGAATTTTTGCTCTATGATTTAAAAAAAAAAGTAACTAGGGCTGTTTGCGGAGGAAGAATTCACTTTGAAACACCATATGCGCGCGCATGCACGCACACACGCACACACACACAATATTAGTGTGTGTGTGTATCAGGGGTGTACATAGGTATGTGAAGGAAAAATTATGCATACACTTCATACCTCTACACAGAAACTGAATGTCTAGTTTCATAAGACATGAGCTGAAAAGCTTATCTCTTTATTTGAATTTTAGATTTGTACCAGCATATAACGTACAGATTTCATACACCTACTTTTACAGGGAGATAAAGCAGGTATGCAAGTTTGCAAGTCTTTGTAAATAAATGTCATCTGGAGACGACACATTTAAGCTGAAAGCTGGATCTTGGGAACTTGAACTATTAAAAATTTAAATCTACAGTACCTATCTCTCTGTGAATAGTCAATACACATCCAAACACACAAACATACATGCTTCCACACACGCGCATGTGCGCGCGTGTGCACACACACACACACATTCGTTAATGATTGGAGAGGGTATGCTTTTTCTTGTCAGAAATCAATTGCCCTTTGTACAACACTCTAAGATAAGGCAGTTAAAACATCATTTTATAATTTAGCCTTGATTTCTGGTGATGTTGATATTTCATTTGACTTGTCAACAAATCTTTAAAAAATCCAAAACAAGTGTGACTGCCCACGTTCAAGCAAACAGGAACCAGAAAAAACACGAAAAAAAAAGAATGCATATTTAATACAACCAGACAAGACAGGTGCAAATTTTCAGCCAGCTGGCCCTTGTCAAGTGTAAGATCACAAACAAACATCAGATACAGAAATTAGGAGAAAAAGACTGAAACTTCCCTGCTGCTCCGTCCAGTGTGAGAAAATGAATAAACTCATATAAATGCATGATTAATATGTCCACTTCATTATGACCACAGCATGTATGACTAATATTTATGTATTCATAAGTGAAAGGACTAAATTATGTATGTTTATATTTCCATTTTGATATAAAAGAAACGCTAAGTTATGATTATAATTTCATATGTGAAATGACTTAAAACAAACTGTTTTCATCAAGTTGAAAATTTAACTGCATTCTTAAAATAAATACTTTTTTTATACTTACACTTACAGGTATGCTCAATACACACACATATGTGCCTGCACACAAGCATACATTCTCATATGTATATATTCCCTTTTATGTGTTAATGGTGACATCTCTTATTTTCCTTTTTTCTCTTGTGTTATTGTTTTTGCTTCTTTTCTTTAGATTAAAAACAAATCTTTCGTATCCTCTTTCATACTCTTTTGTTCATAATAGTATATGAATTGGCCTATGTGCTAATATCTATACTGTTCAGAAAAGAAAATTAAAGGTTTATTTCATCTAGGTTGTATCATAAACTAGAAAGAAGAAGTAGCATTAAGCAGGTTTCATACAAATCTCTTGCTTCCTTTTTCAGTCTTTTTAATAAAAAGGAGTACTTTCTTTGCATGCATTGTGATAGTATCAAACATCTGTTACTTAATATTGCTTGGAATGGCATGACACTAGGCAGAAATAATGTGTGGCAGATGCTCTGAAGATCTTATTTTATGATAAAATATTCGTGCTTTCTAAAGAGAAATCGGTTTCTTTCAGTTTGGATTGAATTTTGCGAAGAAAAGGTATGATTTTAGTTGGATTTCACTTTGGAAAAGATCTGATTTTAATTGGACCTTTAATTGATATGGATTTGAACAATTTCATTGTTTTTAAACATTGAAATGATTTTGTCATGGTGATAGTTTTTTGAGTATTTTAAGTCTTTGAGTTTTGTTGGTGAGAATATGGGAATGACAATTTATGATAAAAATAGTAGATAATAATAACTCATTCTTGTGTAGCGCTGTCCTCCAAACTCATTTGGACTCAATGTTCACCAAACCACAACTATATCTCTTTCACATTCACACACATGCATGCTCGCATATCGGAATACACACATTTATTAACACAAGTGCATGAATTATTATATATATACTAATAGTGTCTAACCATAAATACTTAGACCTATGGTTTTAAAGATATACATATATGAATAAATAAGTGATGCCTCCTGATTGGTAGTTAGAAGTAGAAGTACTTGTCATCATTAATGTTCTGTATACAAATGTCATATTTCATATAATACCAGAAGGTTTTTTTTTATTGTTAGTGTACAGCTGCGAAAAAAACAAAATGCCAGTTGTAAGACTAAGAGACATGTAAAATGTGATTGTCTAATGAGACGTTTATTCTGTTTTTGCAGATTGTGTGTAGTGTGCTGAGGGGCAGCAGTGCTGGGGATGCTGTGGCTCTCAACAATGATAACATCAACAGTATTATCAGTAAGTATTTGAAAATATTTGTAGCTCATTTTTGTCTCCTGCAGTCTCAGAATGAGAAGTGGAAATACATATATGTATAGCAATTGTAGTGTAAGCAAACAGATATTAAGGTAAAAACAAATGGCAAATGACCAAGTTCTTTAGGACTTCAGAAGGTCCGAGTTTAACCCTTCCTTAGCATATGTTGGGTGGAGGGTAGAAGTTTTGTCGAGTCTTCTAGATCAGTATATGTGCAGGCCAACTAGTACCTGAACCCCTTTGTGTGTATGCACATGTAAAACATTTAAAGATCCTATGAACCATGTCAGTATTTGGTGACTATGGAAACAAAAATGACCTGCATGCACACCTCCAAAATGATATTTTCACCCATGCTTGCACCCATGAACGCTTGCACGTGCATACACATGCACACACATGCACTCATGCACACATGTCTCAGGGCAAAATGATGACTAGTGCCAAAATGGCACTGGCTCAGGGTGAAATGATGACTAGTGCAAACCATACAGACCCTGTCCTCCAGGAGGAGGCTCATATCTCTGAAGACCTATGCAGACAGCTTAAAGAACAGTTTTTATCCTATCTCCATGGGTTGATGAGCTGGTTTTTATAACATACAAGAACCTGCCGTTATATCAGTGACTCCGCCAGACCTGCTCCAGTGTGTGTGTGGTGTGTGTGTGTGTGTGTGTGTGTGTGTGTGTGTGTGTGTGTGTGTGTGTGTGTGTGTGTGTGTGT
>CM060305.1:150497881-150530381 GCA_030674185.1 Monoplex corrugatus
GGGAAAGAAGATCAATAATGGAGGCATGTGTTCTTTCACATGGGCTGCATGGGAAGAGGTCCTGCAGCCGTCAGTTCTGCTTCTGACGGTCCTTGGTCCGTTGAATAACAACTGTTTTGTGCTGCTCAGATGTGATTGTGCCCTGTGTGCACAGCTTACTTTTTTGCGGGCAGTGCCTTTCTGTTGATGGTTGTGATGTCACAGATTATGGGGCTGGCCTTCAGAGTATTCTTGTATTGCTTTTGCTCTTTCCTGGTCATAGTATCCTTGTTTCAGCTTTTCATACAGCAGCATCTTTGGGATGTGGTTGTCTTCCATGAGGACGTGTCTTGTCCAGTAAAGCTAGTATTGCTTGTATGTCTGACTCATCATCATCATCATCATCATGAGGTGCCCTGCCGCATGGCGTGGCGACCATGGACTTCCAACCATCTCTATCTCTCGTTGCCCCCAGCATCTCCCCCACCCTCCTCATCCCCAGCCACTCTGCAAGTCCGTCCAGCATTCTCTCCCTGGGTCTACCTGGTGCTCTTTCCCTCCAGCTTCCCCGTTGTGACCAGGTGCTCCAAATCCCCCTTCCTCATAAAATGGCCTATAAATGTTGCCTGTCTTTTCCTAATCTTCCTTATGAGTGATCTACTTGTGTCTGCCTCCATCAAGGCTGTCTCGTTTGTTTTCTTTGCTGTCCATGGAACTCTCAACATTCTTCTTAGAAACCACATCTCGGCTGCCTCGATCCTGCTCTGGCTTTGCTTGCTGACTGTACACGCCTTGCATCCGTACAACAGTATTGGTTCTATATAACATTCAAGGACTCTCTTTCTGATGTTAATTGATAGGCGTTTGTTAGTAAGAATGCTTGTCATCTTCTTGAATGCTGTTTTGGCTTGGCCGATTCTGCCAGCTATTTCTGATGTGCATCTGCCGTCTGATGAAATGACCGTTCCCAGGTATTTGAACTTATTAACCTGTGTCAAGGTATGCCTGACTAGCGCAGGGAATTTTATATTGTGGAGGGTGTGTGTAATCCTCTCCCCACTTATATGTACATATATTTTTATACATAAATATATGTGTGTGTATATATATATATATATATATATATATATATATATATATATAATATATATATATTTATATAATATATATATAAATATGTATGTTCATATATTATATATATATATATATGAAATACATATTTATTTACACATAAACACATATGCATATACACACACAGATGTATAAGTATAGTGTAATCTTTTATGTTTCAGTTTCTGTCAACAGTTTTTAGTCACAACAGGTGTTGCGATATTGCAATCTCAATGTTGGTATGTTTGTGCCATGTGAATTTAATATCTCTTCTTTGTATAGAAGTATTTGTATTAGAACCTGTTTCTAGGATCTGCTCTCCTTCCTCACCACTTGTCATAATATGCTTTGTTAAATTGTAATGGGAGATATATTTCAAATAGTTTGTTCTGGTATTTTGCTGTTTTTCATTTCGTCTGTTACAGTTTGGCTTTTTGTAGATATATATTTTGAAAAGCGTACAGTCGCTTGATATTGATTGTTGTGTGAAAATTGTTGAAAGTTGTCATACTATGTGATGATAATAGGTTGAATAAAAATCCCATACTGCCCCTTAGGGGAAAGAAACAAAACAAAACAAAAACACACACAAAAAACACCTGATTTAGATCATACACCAAAACACTTTATTGCTCAAGGATAATAGCGTTAGGTCCCACTAGATCTGTCTCACAATTAGCTCTTGCTGCTTTGTACATATTGAACATATTAGAAAAAAAAGTCAATTAGATCAGTTCATTATTGTGTGCTGTTTTGTATGTTGTGTGTGTGTGTGTGTTGTGTGTGTGTGTATGTGTTGTGTGTGTGTGTGTGTGTGTGTGTGTGTTGTATGTGTGTGTGTGTGTATGTGTGTGCATGTGTCCTTGCATATCTGTATGTTTCTGTGCGTGTGATATGCATAACATGGTGTTTGTTAGTTGGGAAAGTATGTGATGTTTTATCTGTTGCAGGTAGAAATGATGTTGTTTTTGTAAACTTTTATGCTGACTGGTAAGTATTGTGCATTCATTTACATTGTGCCTATATATGCATGTGTGCATCTGTGTATATATATAGTGTGTGTGTGTGTGTGTGTGTGTGTGTGTGTGTGTGTGTGTGTGGTGTGTGTGTGTGTGTACATGTTAATGCTAATGTTAAAGTTTAGAATATCTTTTGTGTTTGTCAGTACTCATGATTCAGCGAAAATCTGTGTGCACTTAATCCATATGTGTTTGAAAAATGAATTGCAAATTGTGGAATGCTACTCAAATATCAAGATTGTTTTGGAAGTTACATAAAAATTGAAGTTGTGGTCACCATTATTTATTTTCTTTATACTAGTTGTATTTCCTTTATGCGTCAGATACTTCCTGACATTTTCTAAGCAGCTTGCCAGCAGAAAAAACTTCCCAGTTGCAGAAGATCCAGAACAGTGCAGCATGTCTAATCATGAAGGAAATAAAGCATGATCGTATTAATGCCATTGCTCAAAGAACCATAATGGTTACCAATCAAATCTAGTTGCCAATATGAAATTGCAAAACTTGCTTATGGCTACTTTGATGGATCAGTACCACACCCTACCTTTCAGATTGCCTATGCACAAATCTAACATCACACACCCCAGGATCTTCAAAACAAAACCTTGTGATGGTGGCAAAACACAGTCTTGAGTCAGCTGAAGAATGTATTTTCATCTTTACTGCACCATATGTTTGCAACTGTGCCAGCTAATCTAGGAGATCTGCCCACACTTTCTACTGACGGGCCTTCCTGTACCTAGGCCTTATATTCATAATTATTCCTCCACCAGCATGTACTATCACTTCAACTACTGATCATTGGCATTGAGTAATCATTAATATGATTATAAATATATGTGTATGTGTGGTTAGCCTGTTACTAGTGTTAGTAGGTATTTGTTTGTGTATCTGTATGTGTATTCTTGTGTGTGTGTGCGTGTAGATGTGTGTTTTGTGTGTGTGTTGGTGTGTGTGTGTGTGTGTGTGTGTGTGTGTGTGTGGTGGTGTGTGATATTGTGTTTTTGCATGTATGTACAGTTAGACTGTTGGTATGTATTTGTTTGTGTACCTGTACGAGTATGTATATTCTGATGTGTTGTGTGTGTGTGTGTGTGTGTGTGTGTGTGTGTGTGTGTGTGTGTGTTGTATGTGTGTGTGTGTGTGTTGTTTGTGGTGTGTGTGTGTGTGTGTGTGTGGTGTGTGATATCACTTATCAGTGTTTTTGCATGTATCAGTATTGTCCGTGTTTTTGCATGTATTGATATTATGTCCCATGTCTTGTAAATATATATGATGATGATGATGACTTTTGAGAAATTAGTATTATGTTCTGTGTGTTGTTAATATAAATGTATGATGATAATGATGAGATGATGATGATAATGATGATGATGATGATGACTACCTTACATATATAAACAGTGTAAAAGAAAGCATGACTGTGACACAGAAGTGACCATGAATTTATGGGTGTTAGTGCAGTTGTATTGCAGGTGGGCCTAGGGAGACATTTTGAATACTGAAGAGAGTAACTGCTGATATTGCACTTTACCATTGAAAGTTCAAAGCATTTATCCTGTAAATTCTTTTGGATAGTAGGATTCAAGTTATCACTACATATTTATCCATAAACAAATAAACGTTGCAAAAAAGTGACAAAGATTGATTATTCAGCAGTTTTCATAATTAAAACGGACCTTTTAACACTCATGGATTATATAATGAATTCATAAATTTTATAGAAAGATATTTGTTCTGCAGAAACTGTTTTTGAGTTTCAAAGTATTTTGGATATTAAACAAATCACAAGGAAATTATCTTGAAGCGTAATCATGTTATAAGACATTAAAAATCAAATGGAAATCATCATGTTAGTGTATTCATGTTACAGGTTTTGCATAATCCATCTTCTTTTGAAATTCCTGTGTCTACACAGTTTAGATTTAATTTCTTGACAGCTACATCAGAATTTAATTAGAGAAAATACTTGACACTTCTGCACGGTTGACTAGAATTTTTGTGCAATTATTTTCTACTAAAAGTAAATAATCACAACGAAATCAAATTATTTTGAAATTAACTTAAAATCCATCATCATCATAAATCATGTGAGTTATAATGCTCTTGTGCAGTAAAAAAAAATCTAGAAAATTTTATTTGAAACTGTTCATTAGTATGCATGTCCTCATAACCCCAAATTTTACAGACATACATTGTTCACAATGAGACATTCCTTTCAGAGATATGTCCAATCAGTTAATTCCGCCTTGATTTTTTTTCAGTTTTTCAAAACATAGTTCCAAAATATGTAAGTGTTTTTGCAGCTTTCTGTTCTTTATAGCCATAATGAAATATCTCTTTGGGGTACTGGTGACCACTAAATACCACTATTTTCAATTCATCCTTATTAACTTCAAGTTCCCAGGGACTGCAATAATTCCATGGAGCATCTAACGCTTTCTGTAAACTTTGCCTTTAGTAAGGTAGTATACACACATGCGTGTGCGCACAAACACACCACATACACACACAAAAAAATACACACACATGCAAACACACACACACACACATGCACGCGCACACAACACACACACACACACAACACAACAACACACACACAACACACACCACACACATCACAACAGATGCACGCACAGCAAAGCACATGCATCTAGATAAGAGTAGACTCTCTCTCACAGAATCAAGTAGCCATTTAAGTGACATAAATCCCATGGCCCATAATGTCCATCTTATACAAAAATCCCAAATCACTATTCAAGGTTTAATTTAATGCAGGTTGGGTGGGTGGGTGAATGTGATAGCACTTTCCAAGATCTGGAATTGAACCTGACAGATGTGTTGTTTACTTGGCCAATGCTCTAAGCACATGACCACAAAGCCTTTTCAAATGTTACCACCGCAGTCTTTAAGAAAACATTTCAAATTTTTCTGGCAGATCTGTAATCTGACTAACCCTGATCACCTACGCTTATAACAATTAACATTGAGACATTTTCCAGCAGTAAAATTTACTAGAAAATCAGAGTTGAGCTTTTAACTAAACTTTATTTACATGCATGCACATTTCAACTGTGCATGAAACTTGTCTCCCTAAGGACAATGACAATCTGCAGAGCTGTTACCAGTGTTCAACAGAACATTTGAGCAAACATGATAATAACAACAGCTATTATGAAACCCTTGAGTGTTGATTTGGGTCTTATAAGACGAAGATAGGAATCATGGGAAGTATGTCACTGAAATGACATGTGGATTCACTGATATAGAGTGTGCTTTGTGTAGATGTATGTGTAATATGCTGTTGCACTTGTACAGTAAATAAGGTACTTTAGGCTTGATCCCACAGCTGAGTAAAGGATATCCCATTTCCTCTGCATTATGAGCATGGGGACACACAGACATAGTAATCACACACATGCACACACACATACACATGGCATTTTGAGCCATACAATCACTGTTTGGATTTAGAATTAGATCTTTTCCTTATAGTTTGTTGAAATTATTGATAGTGAACACGAATCTTGTTGACTTTTGATTTCTTGTGTGTATAGCCAAGCAAATTGGCATTTTACATGCAGATTGATTGGGTATTTATTTGTAAGATTATTGCTCATATTTCTTCCCGAGATTTGTGTCTGGTAATGTTTGTAATGCATTATACAATCTTTGTTATATGCTGTAGCATCTGGTGCCAATATCTCTAACTGAGATGAAAAAAGTCATTCTGATTTAATTTATTTTATCTTAAGTTCGAAATGCGCATTTTTTGTTTTTATTTGTAAATCATCAAGAAAGCTTGATATGATTGGTTGCTTTGATTTGAAAAAGAAAATTGATTATTGTCTTAAATCCCATTTACATTTTTAAAAACAAATAACAACATGTAATTCTGTCCTATACCCACCTACTGCCATAATGTGTTTCATTTCCAAATGTCCATTTGCAAAAACAGTCATCAGAACATCTATCTTGCTGATTTTTTTGTTTTTTGTTTTGTTTTTTGTATTATCTTGTGTAAAATAGTTTTGAAAAATAATTTTCATTAATTTTCTGTGACATGCACATTTTGGGTTTGTGCAGGTGTCGATTTAGTCAGATATTGGCTCCAACCTTTGATGAAGCTTCTCGGAAGATATCACAAGAATTTTCTGTGAGTCTTGATATCTATTTACAATTTAGAATGTTCAAAGAGTTCACAGTTTTGAAGTGTCAGATGTGTCATCAGGGAACTGGAGTGGTAGCCCAGTATTTGAATGTCCTTGCCTACAGTCAAGAGATCCCATGAAGTCAAGGGTGCATTACCTGATCAGAGAGGCTTGAAGTCCAGAATGCAGTATATGGTCAGACAGATTTGTATCCCCTTCCACTAGACCTTGACTGGTGGTCTGGGTGCTAGTCTTTGGATGGGATGGTAAACCAAGATCTTGTGGTGCATGTGAAAGAACTGGCAGCAGCAAAAGAGTTGTCCGGGGCAAAGTTCTGAAGAAGAGCACTTTTTCATAATAAACAAACGTACAATAAACACACACACACTCCACACACACACACACACACACACACACACACACACCACACACACACACACACACACACACACACACACACACACACACACTGAAGATGATATTGCTACTTTGTTGCAGCACACGTTCTCCTCAGAGAGCAACCTGAAGTTAACATTGAAAATCCACTTGAGAAGAAGAGCAAACAGCAGAAATTACACCCCAAAATACAAAATGCTGAGTCATGGTATTTGCCATAGCAACAGAACAACCCACGAGAATTTAAAGAAATTAATAATGTATAGATGTGTCATTGAAGTGATTTGAGACATAAAACAAACATCATGATCAAGATGGTAAATTTTACAGAATTGTAACAAGCATGTCTTATAGATGCTCGTCACACACATGCACGCACGCACGCATGCGCACGCACACATGCACACACATACATAGTACACACAAACACATGCACACACGCACGCACACACACACACACACACACACACACACACACACACACACACACACACACACACACACACACACACACACACACACACACACACACACACACACAACACACACACACACACACACACAAGGTGGCTATACTTAGGGCAAATGTTTTACATGTTTTACAGTTTTACAGATGGTCTAAGATGGGAATTAAATAATACCCCCTCTCAAAAACATCAATTTTGTTGATCTCCCATACCTTGCTTAAAAATTATGATGTGAACACACACACACACTTATAAACACTCATATATACACACACACACACACACATACACATAGATACACACACACACACACACACACACAAGCACACACACACACACACACACACACACACACACACACACACACACACACACACACACACACACACACACACACACACACACACACACACTCCATATTTCTCTTTTTGTTTTGTATTTTTAAACTAATAGCACAAAATTTCTCTTTCGTTTTCATCTTCAGGAAACCGGTAAGGTGATATTTGCCAAAGTGGATTGTGACAGGGAAGGTGAGTGTGTGCTGTTTGCTTTGGCCATTTCTTTCACCTTTAGCTGTAGCCAGGTCATGCTGTCTTCTTCCCGGTTGATGCTGTTGTTTTCTAGTAAGGGATCTGAATGACTAATTTTGGAGAGTCTTGGACTCTGGTGATCTTGATTTAATCATAGAGTGGTTTCTAAGTAGCCTGGTCTCTACCTGTTTTAAGTTATTTTTTTATTAGGCATGCAAGCTTATTTCAAGAGACCGTAAAGTATACGATTTCAGAAAAATATAAACAAGCTCGAAACCAGGTACAATAAAATTATGCCAGCTTTAAGCATTTTAAAGTTTTTAATAATAAACCATGGGTAAATGAGCAAATTGGGTGGAGAAATAAAACATTTTTTTGACTTCAAAGACAAAAATATGTCACAAACCAGATGGTAATATGTGTCACATTATGTTTTTGTACAGGGTTAGGGACTGTGCAGTGACAGAAACAGAACAAAGATGGTCATATTATACTGATCACTACTCTTCTTTCGGCCAAAGAAATGAACATGTTTATATGTGCAAATGGTGGCTGTGTGCATACACATATGCACACACACAATCACATTTTCACGCTCATGGGCATACACACACACTCACATGCATACATGATATTCTCACCCCCCCCACCCCCCACCACACACCACACACACACACACACACACACACCACACACACACACACACACACACACACACACACACAACACACACACACACACACACTTCCCTGTAGGGATGAAGGGGGCTCTTTCAGTATAAATGGTATCCCCACCTTCTGGAAATTCTGCGCTAGAAATTTCCTCTTTTCTTTTGCTCTCATTGTTTCTGCTTTTTTCCTTTGCTTTCTGTCATTTCTTCCCATCATTTTCTACCTCTTGTGTACTTTCTCTTAGGATTGATAATTGGGTACATGTATTAAGTCCATTTTTAGGTCTAAGGAAATGAGATATGCAGAAGCAGTTTTAGGTAATGTAAACCCATTTTTATCTATGTTTTAGCGTCCTTAGTTATATTTGAATTTGTATTCAGATATGTTTTTTAAATCCCCTGTGTGTTGAATTGGACAGAATGGTCAATGCCATGGACATCTTACGTTATCAGCGCAAATGCATTGCTATGTATAATTAATTTTCTTTTCCTTTTTTTTTTCTGTTGAAGTATTGTGTATGTTTTGAAACGGATATAGCCCTGATATGGCTGTAGGCAGTTGGCTGGGCTTTAAACAAAAATAACAATAATCACACACACACACACACACACACACACAACACACAACACACAACACACACACACACACACACACACACACACACACACACACACACACACACACACACACACACACTCTCTCTCTCTCTCTCTCTCTCTCTCTCTCTCTCTCTCTCTTTCACTCTCACTTATCGTAGATGTTTGTCTACTGGAAACTCTGAACAATCCTTAAGCAAAGTTTTAAAAAATTTCATTGAGAAAGGGAGATTGTTAGAATTACTTGATTGTCATTTTTTTTTGTCTTTTTTTTTTGCCAGTGACAATCGCTTCACAGTATCGCATCTCCAAATACCCTACCTTGAAACTGTTCCGTCATGGTCAGATGGTGAAAAAAGAGTATCGTGGCCAGCGTTCAGCAGATGCTTTGGCCAGCTTCATCCGTGAAGAAATGAAGGATCCTGTGATTGAACATACCGTTTTGGATCAGCTTGATGAATTGGATGTAGGAAATTTATTTGTTTCTGCTTGTTGCTCCTGTTCTCTCTCTGTGTGTGTGTGTGTGTGTGTGTGTGTGTGTGTTGTGTGTGTGTGTGTGTGTGTGTGTGTGTGTGTGTGTGTGTGTGTGTGTGTGTGTGTGTGTGTGTGTTGTGTGTGTGTGTGTGTGTGTGAGAGAGAGAGAGAGAGAGAGAGAGAGAGAGAGAGAGAAAAGAAAGCGAAAAATAGTTGAAATTAATGATTATACTAAAATATAAAAAAAAAAGAAAATGAATTGCAGGAAACATCATTCCAGTAAAAAAAAAAAAAGACAGTGTTTTAGAACTTTCAGGATGTTTATTTTGTAAAATTTGTCCTTACATTGTAAATATTGATTAACGAAATCATTATTCCAAATACTTCATTAGTCATATTTACATGCCAATGAAATGATATGTATCTTCAGCATGGTTGTCAAATGGATGGATGACTGGATTCTCTATATCTAATTTTGACCAAACATTTGAATCAGTTGTGAGTTTTGAATCATGGTTGCATCTTATGTAGCATATTAGATCATCGTAGTTGCATATTGTTATATGTGTGCAGTTCTACAATACTGTAAAGACTAGGTTGAATAAGGGCTGTCCCTCTCCTAACAGATATGCAAAATATTCATGATGAGTTGGTGTGTTATGTCTGTCTCGTAATATTTATCATTTGTCGAGTCAAATTAATGTATTTTGTTGCAAAAAGGAGTTTTTACATTTTTTTGTGACTTATTTTTGGTGTTTGTGCTAACATGATGGGAAGATTGAAGACATGCTCAAAGGCAGTCACTTTGAAATCTGTTTGGCAAGAAAATATGCTCCATGCAGTATTACTAGTGTTTTTCCCTAGTAGTACAAATTATCTATCTGTGTTTAGCAGCAATTCTTCTCTCATGCCTTACATCATCGCTGCCCATGGCACACGTAGTAACACATTTGCCATGGCGGTTTTAATTCGATCACGCAGATTCTAGTGCTTCCATAGATGGCAAGTCTTCTTAATAGCAAGCCATGATGTGGTAGTCGGAATGTAATTTTTTAGGCATATACTTAAGTGTGTTTAAACAATTTTAAATAAAAAGTACTTGATTAAGTGGCACACGTGTACATGTAGATATGGCCATCTGCTGTTGTGTCTGTGGTACCACAAAAATAAGGGAGTGTCTTGACAAACTGGAATGCATGGTGACAACAGACACAACAGATGTATTTTCACAGTAATGAGTTTCTCCGGTGTACAACACAACAGACACAACAGATGTATTTTCACAGTAATGAGAGTTTCTCCGGTGTACAACACAACAGACACAACAGATGTATTTTCACAGTAATGAGAGTTTCTCCGGTGTACAACACAACAGACACAACAGATATATGTTCACAGTAATGAGAGTTTCTCCGGTGTATGACACAACAGACACAACAGATCTATGTTCACAGTAATGACAGTTCCTCCAGTGTAGGATACATTGTAGTGTTGGCTCTGTATTTTGACAAGTAAAAATAGTTCACTTTCATATATTATTTTGACAACTATGTTCCTGTCTTACATCACACATGATAATGAATTGTACTTACCTGTTCTATTGCTTGTATCTTTCTGTGTTTTCCTAACTGAAGCCCACAGCTCACTAATACCAGCAGAAATGAAGTGCGTGTCAGCATCCTACCAATCATATTTTGTCTTCTGTTGTGCTAATTGATTAAAAAATCAAACTTGGTGTCTATGTAATCCACAAAACTTTATTTTAGAATACTTGGAAAATATCCTTTTTTGTACAAAATTTTTATTTCACAATACTTGGAAAATATCATTCTTGTACAAAATCTTATTGTAGTCAGATTTCTTTTAAGGTAAAAAGATTTATAACAGCAGTGATTAATGTGAAGACGTATCTGTTTTTTTTCTGCAGAAATGCTGACGACCACCTAAAATTACATGAATTACAGTGTCTAACTTTTTCAGTCTTGTTCTACTGTATATGTCAGTTGTCTCCATTACAATGTCTGTTTATTTGCAGCAAAGGTTGGTTTGACATTTTGATTTACTAATGTGAAGAATGGTAGGTGTCCATTATGTAATCCTCATCAGTTTGAGTACATTGGGTAACATTGTAGGTATCTTCTTAGTAGCTGATTTAAGGTATTTCTTTTCAGTGTTTGTATCACATAGAGGATATTCAAGCTATACAGGAAATATCAGTGTTTTAACACAGTTTTCTTGTGTTTAGTTTTTGAACTGCATGTTCTGAAAGTGTTTCCAGTGTTATGGAACTGCACTTATATGTATGTACATGTATCATTACCATCATGTATAGGTATGGCTATTTTTTTCAAGAACATTGCTGTCAAAAGTGTACACATATTGTATTTATTCTAACAAAGTGACAGTGAATGTATGTTTTTGGTCATAATTCACTAATTCCTTTTGTTTATTTTCAGAGAAAGAAGCGGCATGTGATTGGTTACTTTGAAAACAAAGAGTCAGAGAACTACAAAACGTTTGCCCGTGTTGCCAGCTTTTTGCGTGATAACTGTGTCTTCCATACAGCTTTTGGGTCAGTCAGCATGATACCATTTTTGTCTGTATACAATCACAGGAATGCACGTTGCACGTGGTATATTTGTTCATGACATTTGAATTTGATGCATCTTCATCTCCCTCTCCCTCCTCCCCCATTTTTTTTTACCCATTCAAACACCCATTTATTGTTGCGGAAGGTTTGGGTTCAGTTCTGCTTAAGAACCTCCCACTTAGTAGTGAAAGGGTGAAGATTTTTCCTCTCTCTTAGTTCAACATATCACACCTGATATTACCTAAGATCCCTTTGTGCATAGGTGCATGCAGAATATCAATTTAGCTTCATGCAAATTACTGTTACTGGCATTTGCTATCCTAGCCACCACTCTCTTGTCTTGGCCAGAACTTTGGTTGAATGACATCTCTGGCCCTTGTTCTGGTATGGCCAGTCAGAAGGGCAGGCAGATCTATGATTTAGATTGGAAATCTAATTTGAGATTTGAAGGAAAAATACTTTTCTGATCTGAGAAGAAATTGCTTTGAGAAAGTTCGCAGTCTGCGAGTAAAATAGTATGATCATCAAGCAGGTTAGCATTGTTAAGGGATGATGGATGTAGTGTTCTCTTCCTTTTGGGAAATCAGTTATTTATACAAGTAAAAGAACAGGGCCACAAATGGTTTGAAAGAACTCGCTACTCAAGTAGGAATTAACATAATTAATTTCTTGTCTGCACATTGAAAAGATGTGACTGCTGTTGCCTTGAGGTGTTTTACATTTGTTTAGTGTCCATAATTTTCATTTTGAATACTGTGTTCTCACATGAAATTAAAACATTTTGGTGCGGAGATGAAGTTTCTAGAAAAGGATTCTGCTGTTCACAAACTGAAAAGGATAATGTGAAGAAGGAATGGAGATGACTGTGGTTAATAGAAGAAAATGACGATTGCATTAAGTTTGAATGTATTCACTGTGATTTATTTGATATGCTGTTTGAATCTGATTATTTGTTATTCTGTCTGCAGCACTGTGTCAGCCTCTGAAAGGACAGCTGGAGATTATATTGGCTTCAGACCGCCCAATGTAAGATTTTTGTTGCTTCTCTTAGGGCTTAAAATGTTCTGCATCTGGGCAGAATTCTGCGATTTCGGTTTGTCAAAAAACAACAACAACAACAACAACAAAACCCTGAAAGGAGCAAGGCTTGCAAGCGTTCATAGCAATGGCGCGCAAGTTATGGCCCCTGATTTGCCCCCAGACCCCCCTAGTTTCAGTGGGTTTTTTCCTCCTGTTTTAAGCCCTGTTTTCTTGATATCATTTCTTATGAAATTTTTTTGTATAGACACAGATACCCCCCACTCAAACATGCACAAATACACACACATGTGCACACACACAAATACTCTCCCCCCCCCCCCCCCCACACACACACACTCTTACTTTCTTGCATGCATGTTCATGAGAAAAGTTATATTTGATATGAAATAATGCAGGTTTAAAGTTGGTGTCAGTCTGTCTCCTATCTGTTATATGTATGAATGCACTGATGAAAGAAATGTTAAAGATGGTTTCTTTAAATGAGGTAAGCTGTATTTTTGATAGGGAGATTCTGAAGCAAATTCAGCAGGAAGTTCTTTCATTAAATTTGGTGTGTCATAATTTAATAGGGAAACTAAAAAGGACGGTTTACCAGGAAGTGTCCACACTGGCAAACAGTGACATACCTCCTGCCTTACTTTAACTGTTTCAGTTTGGTCAGTTGCAGTTAATTTACTTTACAGGTTATAACCCAGATTACAATCCGTCATTTACGTGCTGATGATGCAAGAAACATAATGTCAGTCACCTCTTCTGACCTTATAACACTTTGGAAATTCCAGAATAATTCCACACTATCTCAATTTACAGTACATCATATACAGTCATTGAATAGTATCCATATGTTGGTCATTAACAGAAAGTGTGATGCATGTTATATATATGTTTTATTTCTATTTAACACTGTTTCAGACTCGTCAGCAAGACATTGTGTTGAGTGGTCCCATGAACAACTTTGATCATGTCTTCAGATGGGTCAACGAGAAATGTGTGCCACTTGTCAGAGAGATCACTTTTGAAAATGCTGAGGTCAGGAAGATATGTGTATTTTGGTTAAACCCCCCCCCCCCCCACCACCTCCACATACACACACATACACACACACACACACACACACACACACACACACACACACACACACACACACACACACACACACACACACACACACACACACACACACACACACACACACACAGAGACACATGTTTGTGTCCATGTATATGACTATGCATCAACTACAGTAAGCATAATTCTTAAAAGCAAATTTCATAGAAAAAAATTGCAGTAACTTCCTACTATTGACACATTAACCCTACCAGACCTTAGCCCCTGAGCGAAATTGTGCCCCCTGCCTGGCCTCCTGAGCAAAATTTTGAAAAAAATGTATATACGTTAGAAAACTGTTCATATCATGCACACCAATGGTTAGAATTATATGAAACGTGGAGAGATTGTACAAAATAGGCCTACCTTTCATCTAACGCCAGTCCAACCCTCAATCACACAAGCATCTCCCCTATCACTTGGTTGGGAGGTACGGGCACGCCCCCTTCTTCCAACACTCTGTCTCGACCTACTTCTTTCATTGTCAGAATCATCACTTTCACTCAATGCTTCATCAACGTAATCATCGTCACTTGAATCGGAAACGTATTCCTGATCAAAGTCTCCAATCTGCAAAATGTCCACCACTTGTTGAACTGTGAAGCGAGTTGGCCTCGCCCGTTTACCTGTTGAAGTGCTTGGTTCATCACTAGCTCGCTTCATGGTCAATTTTGCACCCAAATCACCTCAAAATACCATCAACACAAAGGCAGACATTTGCAATAGGCTGAACACACGCTCACGCGACGCTTAGCAACGGTTCGGTAGCTATTTTTAGCTCTTGATAAAGTGACGATCATGTGAGTGTGTTATTCCCGCTATAGCGGGAACTCGGTATATAGTCATTTTCATCATTCCCGCAATAGCGGGAACTCGGTCTGGTAGGGTTAAAAGAATAAACCAAGTTTTAGTCTTACAATTTTTTGTCTTTGTTATGTGTGTTGTGATTAATTTTGCCCAAGGGAGATGATATCCTTTTTTCCTCAGTGCAGTTTCCTACTTCTCATATCTGAATATTTTTTCAGAGACAGTGTAGAACATTAAGTAGATCAGCAAATAAATAAATACTGTTGTGTTGTGCAGGAATTGACAGAAGAGGGTCTACCTTTCTTGATCCTTTTCCATCACCCGAACGACACAGATACCATCAGCACCTATAACAGTGAAGTGGAAAAACAGTTGTTGTCTGAGAAAAGTATGTTAACATTGACACAGACATCTCCCTGTTAGTCACTGATGTAGATATTTCTTTGTTAGTGCTTTTGCAACTGAAGATGATCCACAGAACAGTCCATCATACACAAGGAAATAATGCTTGTAGGGAAAGTGGTGTAGGAATACATTGATGTTGACAGAGTGTATGTGTTTGTGTGTGTATATTTTGGGTGACAGTGTATGGTGTGTGTGTGTGTTTAGGCCTTGTTTCTTTTTTATTTGTTTGTTTATTTTGGTGATGATAGTGGTAGATAGGGAGTGTCAGTGTGCATGTTTTTGACCAAGAGAAGAAATGAGCAATAAGGCATTTTTAGGTGGCTCATTCTACATGTGTGTTGATGTTCCTGTCCAACTTCTATCCCAGACAGCAAATCTGACTAGTTCTACACAGAATAAAACAATCGTCACTTGCCTAAGGAATGTACCAGACCTTTCTTTTGGAGGAAATCAAGATTGGCAGAGCACTCAGGAAGGGTTACATGGAATCTTTCCTTCTCTTCCCCTCCCTTTTTTGTCACTGGTTTTGTTCTTGTTGTTGTTGTTGTTGTTTTGTTTTTCTCCAGCAATACTTATCCCTGAAGTTTCAGTTTTGTTTGTGTCGTTACAGATCAGATGGTTAATTTTGTCTGAAAGGTCTTTTTATTTTTGTCTGCTTTTCCTTTTTCTTTGTTTTTCAGGTCCTTTCTATTGCAAGGGAGACAGTCTGCTTTCCCTGTCTTGGCACTAATGACTACCAGTTGCAGTTACTATTCTTGAATATATAAGTTAGTTTCCTCTTTTAGGGGATCACACTCCCTGAGGCTCTGTTTCTTTGTATGTATATGTGCATGTATCCATTGTTGTTTCTTGAAATATAGATTTATGATAGTATCGATCAGCTGTGTGTGTTTTCAGCCAATGTGAATTTTCTGATGGCGGATGGCACCAAATTTACACACCCCCTGCACCACTTGGGGAAATCATTGAATGATCTTCCTGTTCTAGCCATTGACAGTTTCCGTCACATGTACATTTTCCCTCACAACACCAAAACAGATATAGGGTAAGTTGTGGATTCTGCCTGTCTTCTATCCTGTCTGGAAATTCAGCATGATGTGCTTTGAAAGAGAGAGAAAGAGTGTGTGTATGTGTGTGTGTTTGTGTGTTCTTTGATTTAACGTCTTTTCACTGTAAGTGATATTATACTGGTGTTTGTGTGTGTGTGTGTGTATGCGTCTTTCTATTATCTTTCAGATAATTAATAATGAATTTGTATTTTCTTATGATTGTGGAATTTTTTAAACAAGTCAGATTTCGTAACAGTTCAGTGAAATTGCCAAAGTGTCATTTTCAAAATAACTCGTAGTAGAGTATGAACAAGAAATTTTTGTGCTTGAAGAAATACTTGCAAGCTGTGGAAGCTATTATTTGCCTTTTTTCAGTGTCAGCCCATACAGAGATTTACTGGTATTCTTTTGGGTTACAGAAAACAAGGTTTGTTGAAGCAGTTTATAGAGGATTTGCATTCTGGAAAACTTCACAGAGAATTCCATCATGGACCTGATCCAGTCCCCACCCCTACTCCACCTCCTCCATCACCTCCTGCACCGGTAAGTTTATGATTTGTGCAACATGGGTTTGACTTCTAGTTTTACTCCCATGGGAATGTAAATGTAAGTTTATGATTTGTGCAACATGGGTTTGACTTCTAGTTTTACTCCCATGGGAATGTAAATGTAGCTGTGTATGGGTCATAGTTGACTTATGATTCTACTTTGCTGACAGGCCTGTATGGCATAGAAGTAGAGTTCCCAACTTCTAGTCTGAAGGTTTGAGTCTGTTGAGAGAAAAATTGTGCACATAGCTGCTAGTCAGCCCACATGTAAATGTGGAGCTGATCCTGTTCAGGATCAGAGAAGGTAAAGCAGGAAGGGAGAAATGATGGACCCTTGTCCTCATATCCTTGTTCTCAAGAAATATAGAAGTTTCTGTTACCTCACTATTGTATGACCCCATGGTTAATGGACACATTTTACCTTAATCTAGTAACTGCTTGCTATGAATAATATGCTTGAATAGTTCCATGAACACAGACTTTTGTTTACATACATGTGGTAGGACATTGCTGACTCCTGATCTAATAAAATGTACTTTTGATAGAATGCAGGCTTGACTGTTCTGGTAAGTGTGCTCCTGGTAGAATATAGACTGTTTAAGTGTGCTTGGCAGGATATAGGAATGTTAACTTGGTATGGCATGAACATGACTTCTGTAACTGTATATATCATAGAGTTATAGTTTGTTTTGTTTTTGTAAATTATGTTTGTGTTTGTGAATTTCAGTCTCTAAATGTTTAAATTTTGAGTGTGTAAATGGGAAAACACACTTTTCATTTTTTTTTATCTTTGGCACAATTTTTGTGTTGTTATTTTAAGAATAATGTGGTCTGAGGATGTATATCCTTGCTTATGCCTTGTCATTTGGAAACTGTTACAACCATAATATGCTGAACTACCCAGCTGCTGTCCAGTTTTAATTGATGATGTAGGGTGATGGGATAATCTCTGTCCAGTCCATGAATCAGATTTTAAAAAAATGGCCTCAAAGCTTGACAAGGCCATCACCCAGTAGGGACCTGTTTGAATATTGTGAACTTAAACTTTCACAGTAGCCAAAGATTATTGAGAGTTAACTCATCAACATCATCATCAATCATCATCATCATCATCATCATCATCAACATGTGCCTTGCTGCATGACTTTGGCAATCATGGCCCTCCTTACTAACTGCTGTATAAAAATGCCATGATGAAATAACAATAGTGATGTAAAGAAAATGATTGCCTGTTACTGAGATGTAAATCAACTGTTTTTTGTGCAGGATGGATCCAAGTCAGCTGAGCAGGTTAAAGATGATGCTAAAGATAAAGATGATGCTAAAGAGAAAGATGATGCTAAAGATAAAGATGATGCTAAAGATAAAGATGAAGCTTCCACAAAATCTCCACATTTGCCCAAAGAGCCAGAAAAGGAACAAAAACCACCACACCCACCGCAGAAATTAACACAACCGCCAGAGTCCACTTTTAAAAAGCTAGCACCTTCTCGCAACAGATATACCATTTTACGAGATGAGCTTTAGTTCCTGGACTTTCCTTTTTTCTGGTTTGCCTTATTCAAGGGTAGATACCCATTTTTTCAGACACCATGCATTTCAGATATAAAGGAAAAAAGCCAAAAACAGACAAATTATATCAGTGTTTCATTATTGATAGTTATTAGTATTTGAAACTGCTTGGTAGATGTATGTAAGGTTGAGATAACGGCAAGCTCTTGGCTGCTCACCATCTTATGCAGACCTTGAATATGGGACATTTTATGAGTTGGGGTTTTATAACGTGGGGTTCCAATTCCTGCAATCTTGACCCACAGACAGCATTGCAAGGTTATTTGAAAACAAGCGTAAGTTTTTTTCTACAAAAAAAAGTCCTGTATCAAAAAGACAAAGTATTCTGAAACTAATATGTCTGATAGTTAACAGTTGAACATTTTGATGCATGTACTTGGGCATGGTAGTCATAAGAACAAATGTCAGACTTTCATTCAGAAGGTCCCAGGTTCAGTCTTCCTAGACACCTCTGCCTGGTGGGTAAAGGATGGAGATTTTTCCGATCTGCCTTGTCAGCATGTTTGCAGATCTACCAGTGCTGAAACCCCCTTCATATGTATATGCATGCAGATTATCAACTTTGCATGCTAAAGGTCCTGTATGTGTGCCAGGGCTGATGTAAGGAAACATGAAAATACCAAGCATGCATGCCCATCAAGGATGCAGACTGTAATAACATAGTGGAGTATGGTCAGTTCGTCTGACAGCTTCAGATCTTCATGCTACACTAAAAATCTGATCATGTGTAATGTGCAGTGATTCCAACTGAATTTTGAGAATAGTACTATAGAAAAACGATTTTAATAGTGTTTCATAGAGAAGATAGTTTGATTAAAATTTTTAGTGACTGTGATAGATATTGACTACTGGAAGATGAATTCTTTGGTTTTACTGTTAGGCCATATTGCTTTTGCTGTGTATGTTCTTGTGCCTTTCTTCTACTGTTTCTTTGTCTTTAAGACTCTCAGCAGGTTGACAGGAACATTTGAAAAGTGGATTTGTGTCTTATGGCATCTTTTTCTGTCTTTGATTCATATCTGTGTCTTATGGCATCTTTTTCTGTCTTTGACTCATATCTGTGTCTGACTGTCTCTCCATCTGTACTTGTCCTTTTGTGTTTGTCTGTCCTTCTCTGCAATATTTCTGTCTATCTTTTTTCTTTGTCTTTATTCCTGTCTGTCTCTGGCTGTTTGTCTGTCTTGTAACACAATCACTTACAGATTAAAGCACATTGCTTCTGATTGGCAAATTGTTACAGCAATAAATTCGTAGGTAACAGGTTTTAGAATTAAACTTGTGTGGGTAGTGATGAATTATGCAAGTTATCATTTCTGTGACAAGTGCAAAACCTTGAGCTAAAACAGATAATTGTAACAGTAACAGTAGTTCACCACGACTTAAATAACTCTGTCCTTGTAAAGTAGGAAGCCTCAGATCGGAGCTCCATCATTGTAAAGTAGGAGGCCTAAAAATCAGTGAGAAGAAAACAAGAGACGATGACATTGAACATCCCAAACCCCTCACCAATCCAAGTAGATGGAATAGACGTACTCAGAACTGAAAGGATTGCCTATCAAGGCCAACATTGTTATCAAACTTGATGGGAGCAGGCAGTGACTTCAAGAGTTATCCCAGCAAAGCCAGAAGCATTTTCAGAATGTTAAACGTGCGGATTCCTCCCAGTTCAGCATCAACACCAAGCCAGGACCACCAAGCTATCGTCCTTTGACACAGAGAACCTCTGAAGAATAATATAAATCTTCTGGCCCTAACTACCAACTACAACTTGCCCAATGCAGTTAAGAGAGAATGAGCACTATCATCGTTAAAAGACGATGGAGATGGATTGGACTCATCATCTGAACTGAGCAGGATAATATCACCATGATCATCCTTCACCGGATACCCAAGGGAAGATAGAGGAAGGCTAAACAAGTGGTGATGAATGATAGAGGGAGACCTTAAAGCCTCAAAGTACAGTTGGAGTTCTACACAGAGGCTGGCCCAGAGCATGCAAGAGTTGCTGCCTTGTATGCAAATAGCATGATGGGCAGTAAATCTTTGCAAAATTCACATCAGTATAGAGATAGGGAATGAAGTTTTGTTACACAGTTGTAAAAAGTTAAATGATTGAAAACCCAGGTGGGATTTACACCAGCATGCATTACTATGATGATATTATGAATGCAGTCCTCTTGGGTACTCACAAAATTATGAAGTACCACCCAGCATATTGATCTGTCACCCTTATCCATTATCACATAGTGAAAATGTTGACTTTTGCTGTCCATTTCAGCCCTAAGTTGAACCAAAGCAACAAACAAGAAAACAAAAGTGAATAAAAAAAAAGACCAAAAAAAATGATTTGAGTGCCTTGACAGTGCTTATGTACCTGCTAGTTGTAGCATGACCGGTAGTGTGTCTTTGATCCATTTCTTACAACGATACTGTAATATGGAGCCATAGATCACAAGTTTGTATGTTATGTGTATGTGAGGTGTGGGCGTACATGGATAAGTTCATTAAATTGTGTTAATGTATTCATGTATTTATTTTTGAATTGTGACATCATGAAGAGGAAGGCCGATTAACACAATAGATTGAATGTGACTAAATATTCCACACCATTTTTTTGATGGTATATTTCCTATGCGCTGTTTTTGGCCCTGACTCATTTAGTGCTATTTCCAGGCAACTGGCTCAAGCTCATGTAAATTATTATTAGATTTTTGACAATGTCTGTGTGTTAATTTGAATCAATATTGAATGACCTGCCTTTTAAAGTTTAACACTGTATCTATACATTCCACTACAGCTGTCAATGCTGGTTTCACTAAGGTCGGTATTTTTCTAGTAAAAATTATCTTCTTGAATATGCATTTCCATTTTGCCATTTCCTTTACTATACTTTTCAGTGCTGATCCCCACTCCACCCATTAAAAAAAAAAGCGTCATTATTGTATACTGTAATACTAATAAGTTATTTGAATATGAAGGAAGCATAGGTAGTGGATATTTGAGACGACAAACATATCATATGTTTTGGACCCATAGGGATTTGAACCGCTGGCACATGATTTAATTTGCAGATATTAAAGTGATACTGCTATCATATCCATTTGCATTTTCACTGCAGTTAAATTAGTTTGACTACTCAAATGTAGCTCTTGCATCATTTATTTTGTGTGACGAACACTGGTGCATAATTTCAGAAAAAGCAAAGAGTGGATGCATTTCTGAAATGTTGTAATTTGAATACTTGCATTGTGGTGTTGAGGGCAAGTAGACAGATGAAAAATTTGATGTTGTTTGGTTTTCCTACATTTTTAAAATGAACTTATAAGTCTGTGGAATCTGTGTGATAAAACATATTGGGTAGGCCTTCATCTAATAGTTTAGCTTCTGAGACATCTGTTGTATATTTATGTACACAGTTTTTTGCCTGTTGGAAAGATGATAATATTAACATGCATAGTACACAGCAATATTGCATCTGAACACATCTTAGGTGTTCTGTCTTTATTTGCCAATGTTAATGCAGTGTTGTGAGTGTTTGTTGACAAGAGTGCATGTTAGACAAATGTAATTTCAGACTTTTTTGTGTTTGTCTTGTTTTGTCAGATGTGTTTATACTGTGCTGAGTATTTGGGTATGGTTAAATTGTGTAACAGTTCTTTGAAAGTGTGCGTCATCCTCCAGTGAAATCATTATTCATGTGCATCTGTTTATGGATAGGTTGAAACATTTGTGTGGAAGATGAATGTTTGAGCTGGTCAATAATCAAGTTGACTGATTGTTTTAAATGCAGTTTAGATTGATTGTGTCTTACCATCATTTATTCATTTGTTTCCTCTGTGATTTTAGATGTGTGTTGTGTATTGTAAGATATGCATGGTCAGGGTACTTGAATTTTTAATTGCTGGTTAAAGAGAGTGTGTGTATGACACTTATTATTTGTTTGGTAAGTATTGTGATGAAATACTGTAGAGGCTGTGTTGATGTCTTGCCATGCTTGTTGTATAGAATGGTACTGAAGCAAATAGGGTGATCAGTGGACATTGTCTCCCTTCTATGTAGATAGATTAGACATGTCCAGAGCAGGATGTCACTTTTTAAAAAATTATTTTCTTGATAGAGTTTAATTTTGTGAGTAACTGAAGAACTGGGTTATCTTTTACAAAATGTAAATCATTGTATGTCTTGTTATTACTAGTAACTTTAACCTGACAACAACGGAAGATTATTTTTCTTTTCATCACCAGTTGATGTGGTGTAGTTGCTCATGTGGCAAGGAACTACCAAATAGAAGATTATGACTTTGAATCCCCTTCAGTCTTTTCAAAATCATTGCAAGTTTTTTGGCCCCTAACGGCTTCTACCCACAGTGGGACTTCTTGGACCACACAGCCAAGTCTCATCCACTTCATGGATGTGTTTTTGAGGGTGTTGCTCAGATCTCCTGAACAACACTGCAGGTGTCTGTATCTCTCAGGCCTGGTTAATGCCAGGATGTATTATAATAGCAAGCGTAGAGTAAAGCTCTATCACTCAGTCTCAGTCCTAGATGGAACTGCATAGTATCATGATACTCATCCACATTGTCTTCATCATTATAGCATTGTAAAAACTGTCCCATCTTCTGTGGCCATTAAGGTAGCATAGAAAATGGGACAATGAAAAAAAAAATTATGAGATTGGAAATGTGAAACCTTGTATTTCTCATTAATTGCTTTTACATCTGTTTGGCTCCATTATCTTATACTTGCTTTATTTCTTTGAAGACTGTGTGCTGGTGAGATGTCAGCCAACCTGCACTGCAGAACACATTAAATCTAACCAAAGACCAGTCAGTGTTTTTCATTTTATTTGTTTTGTTTGTTCACCCTGCATCAGCCACAGATTTGGCATTTCATCTGCTCCTAACACTTGCCCCAGCTTGACATGTGGTATGTTGCAAATACCATGTTTCCTAATTTGTTCTCTTGTTTTTCTGTCTTTGTATACAATCTTTTAACATGTGATTTGTTGTTGTTGTTTCAGTCTGCTGGTCCACTCAGTATACACAGTATTTTTGGTTTTTTTTTTCGTCCCCCAGAAAGCTTCCATTTGCAATCTACATGGCATTTGCTGAAATGATATACTCTGATGTTTACGTAATCTTAATGATATTAATAGGCATTTCCCACTCACCTATTCCAACTTGGTTCTAAGTGCTTTGGTGGGCACTAGCTGCACTTTTATTATTTTTGGCAGTGTGACATTTTTAAAAATCTGTCCTTCATGTTATGGAGGGATGTGCATCTGTCTGTCTCTTACAAAAATGTGTCAGCAAGATTTTTTCAGCAGTTTCTGATGGATTTGTACCACATCTTGGTCAAAGGTGGGGACTAGACAAACTGTAAATGCATAATGTAGATGGTGAAAGCCAACGTCACTTGGACCTACAGTACCTTAAGACCCCACTATTTGAAAAAAGGATCCGAACAGCACTTTTTCAGCAACTTTTGACAATAGTTAGAATCGATTTTCACTGTTGTGACAATACCATTGTCCTCAGTGTGCATCAGATTTTATTTTAACTGAAACACCAAGGTTACAGGTTTGCATGTTCCTGAGATGGCCCTGGTGGTGAGCTTGGCAATAATAAGATTAAATGTTTCTGTTGTGTTTATTTGGATTTGTTAATTGTGTGAAGAATGTTTTTTGAAAGAAGGCTTTTTTTTAGTTGTAGAGTTCTGGAAACAAAGGGGAAATATTACTGCAACATAAAACGATTTATTTGATCTAGTTTCTGTCTGCTGCTGCAAACAGTACCTTTATTATTTGTCACAGTCTGAGATCTTGTGAAACGAATTTGATGTCAGTAAATAAAATGCTAATATTTGTTTATTTCAACATTTTTAACCATATGTAACATGGAGAATTTGCTTGTACATATTTGTACAAGCTCTTTTTGGTTTGAAAAATAGTCAACAATTGTGTAGAAAAACTTGGAGAATTATGAAATTGAAAAAAACTTTGGGACTCTCTAGTCTATCTACATGAAAAGACTTCTTCTTTGGTGGGTTGATCCTGCTAGAGTGGCATGTACTGGTTTGGAAGGTACCAAAGTGACGCTTCTGGATGTGCAAATCTTTTAAGGTTAGCCCTTCAGTGAATGATAACAGAGCTATGAAATGATGCCTCCACAGGACTGTCTGAAAATAAAACCACTTCATTGATTGATCCTGATGCTATTGTAGTAGCACTCTTTGAAAATACAACCACCTTCATTGACGATTTGATGCTATTGTAGTAGCACTCTATGTCAGGCATTTGAAGATGTTAATAGTAAATAGATGTGCAGTGTTTTATAGGGGTACTGTGTGCTTGAAAGTACAATGTACAGGTTTAAAAAAAATAAACATTTTAATTGCATTTTGTTAGATTAATGCTTATGTGGTTTTATGTTCGTGCTATTTTCCAGATATGGTTGTTTTTGATCGGGTTGTAAATGTTTATTGGAGCATTCATTATTACAGTGCGTCTGTGATTGATAATCCATTTGTAAACCACAGCTGTACTGGGTGGAAGGTTAGAAATGTAGACATTATGTTTTGTGACTTTCTTTTATGTTTCATTGGGTTCTGATTATGTCTGCCTGTGATTTGATAGTAGGCTGTGTGGGGAGATAACAAACCCTGCGATATATGTGTGTTGGGGTTTGTCCTTTCCCAACCTTGCTATTCGGCTTCTGAATAAGGTAACTGATGACTGGGTCCAAATGGGTCATGCAGGGCATGGACAGCCCCCCCCCCCCCCCCTTTTACTTGGCAAAATGGCGACCATGTGGCATTGGGAGCTGGGAAATGATTGTTTGGCTAGTGGTGAGGCATTGTTTCTCTGGGTCCCATCCAACATCCTTGGATGTGTCTCATTAATTGTTTTGTTGCTGTATTTAATTGTTGTCTAGTTTTTGTTGTTGTTGCTTGTAGTGGTGATAGTGATGATGGGATTTTAATTTGTTGATTTTTAATCTCCCTGTGATTGAAATGTAGATATTGATTTGTTAACTTGATTTGTTTCTTTAATTTCTAGAAAAGTTTTGTCAGATAGATTGGAAATGGCACTGTATGACTTGTATTGAGGTGTGTGTGTCTGAACATAAAATATATGTCAAATTCTTTTATTTTTTATGGGAGGTTTAGCTATGTAGCTTACAGGTCTCGTTCAATAGAATTGTATGTTCAGATTTGCTGCCCATATAATTTTTTACAACTTGAATCATAAGACATTTTATATACTTTGGTAAAGAAAAAACTTTAGGGGGAAATAAACAATCGTAATCTTGTCTGCAGATTGAGTTACTATGCAAGGGTTGTAACAGAAGATTTTGGTTATTGTATTAAACATGTGATTGGAGAAGTGGGTAAAGTGCTTGTCCTTTTACTAAGTCTCAGGTATTTTAAAAACATTCGTACCCAAAAAAAAAACAAAAAAAATCTAGGCAGAAGCTGCTGTGAATGGCCAGAAAGTTAAACTGATATAGAAATGAAACTGCTCATTGAGCAAAGAAAAAAAAGCTTCAACCTCACAGATTTTATCATGTACACTGATGGCTCACTCACCAAGAACAAATCTGGATCTGCTTCTCTGTCAAACAGAATGTACGTGTAAGTACATGTAGATAATGCTGCATATGACATTACAGCTTCCAGTTTAATGGGAACTGAGCCAGTCATCGTGACCTGTGACCTGAATGTTTGGGGCATTGGTTCAGTGCACTCATTCTAATGCCTTTTTAAATTTTTTATTTAAAACATATTTTAAGGACATACCAGGTAAAGAGGTGAAGCGAATTAAGAGATAATATCACCACAATATGATCTAAAATATTTCTGTAACAGATCGAATAAAACCTATATGCTAAGTAGGACCTCAAGATCTTGCCCGTCCATAGGGTGTAAGCATAAGTTTCTGGCTTATACCATGGTCGTTTCAAATCTTATCCATCACATGGCACGTGCAGCATCATTTCATATAGAATTTACTTGAGCATGAAATGTCATCTTGGACAAATGAAAGCTGAAACTGAAACTTGGATGTTTTTGATCATTTGTGGAAACTGTGATTTATACACTTTAGGTATGACATTAATCTGCTGTACATGTAGACTGATAAAATTGATGTTACACACCTCAAAGCACAGTAGTATAGATCTCTTGCTTCTGACTTTGGCTAACACCATGGATAATTATGTTGAAAGAAAAAGTGTGGTGGTTATGCATTATTCTGTTAAAAGATGTTTGTGCTTCATGCTGACGAATAGAACATGTGTAGCCTTCCTGTAATTGATAGCACGAGTCATTCTTTGGTTTAATTGCTTAAATGGTGATCTTAACTGTTTGCATACAGCGTGACCAGACCCTTTCGAGAGCTGAGTGTACTGTGGACTCATTGGGAAGATTGGAATCACTTAGTCTGTCCCATCCCCTGTACAGGTACATTATTGAAGGTGTTGTTCAAATTTCCTGACCAACACCACAGGGTCTGTATCTCTCAGACCTGGTTGATGTTAGATTATATTACCAAAGTAAGTGTAGAGTACAATCCTGTCATGCAGTCTGGATTTGAAAATGAAACAGTATGGTATCATAACAGTCATCCCCATTCTCATCATGGTGTTGTCAAACTTTGTCCCTGATTCTGTGGCCCTTCATGGCCAGTTCTCATGGTGACTTCAGTTTTTGAGCCAAAATGAGGGGGGTAACACAGGAGTGATAAAGAAGATGGGGCTAAAAAAAAAAAAAAAGGAAAAAACGTTCTTGGTACAAAGTCATTCTGAAAGGAAAAGTACACCATCTGTTGTGTGTTGGTAGTTTGGTAGATCTGAATAATGTATTATTGCTGCAGCAGTGTTAGCTTAGAATGTGAATAGTTTGTGTTAAACGATTTAAATGAGGTAAATGATAGTGTAAGTGGGCACAGCCTATTTTTGGTGTCGCAGCAATGGAATACTTGATTTAATTTAGTTTTTTGTGTGTGTGTTACTTATTTATTTATTTATTGCTAAAATTTCTAGGTAGTTTATGGATGTTAATCAGGCTGGTGTAGATGTACCAGTATATGGTTTCTCTTATGCTTAAAGTAGAATTCCTGTAATGATAACAAAAAGGACAATTCCATGTTGTCTTGACATTCTAAGTGTGTTGTGTGTGTGTGTGTGTGGTGTGCGTGCGTGCGCGTTGTTGTGTGTGGTGGGTGCATGCGTTGTTTGTGTGTTGTGTGTGTGTGTGTGTGTGTGTGTGTGTGTGTGTGTGTGTGTGTGTGTGTGTGTGTGAAATAAAGTTAAAAAGGCTATTTCAAGTAATGGTGATAATAACAATAATAGTAAAAATAATAGAATACTACTACTACTAACTACTACTACTACTATTACTACTGCTACTACTACTACTACTAATGATGATGATGATTATGATTAAAAAGAATAGGGGGGGGGGGGGGATCACACTTTTCTGTCTTGTCTCTGCCTGCCTCTCTGTCTTTCTTTCTGTCTATCTTGGTTACTTCTTTCAACAACATCAACAACAACAACAACAACAGCAACAACAAAGAATGAGTCTTCAGAAACTTAGATTTATTTATACAAATGTCATAATCATACATGTAGGGTTAAAAAATATTTTTGTAGATATCTCTAGGTGTATGCAGTATTTCTTCAGGCTCATAATGCTTGATCCAAAACAAGTTTGACTGCCCGCGCCCAAGCAAACACAAACCAGAAGAACAAGAAAACCAATGTAAGCGCGTATCCAACAAGACAAAACAAAACAAGCGCAAATTTTCGGCCAACTAGCCTTTGTCAAGCGCGAACGCACGGTCACAGACAGATCACAGACACCAAACAATGGATAATAAAAACGGGACTAAAAACTTCCCTGCCGCCTCGTCCAGCGGGTAAGAATGCTTGCACAATATTTCCTTTATCAGTCATTTTTATGTTATTTTTGGCGTGACTGCCTCAATTTTCTTTATGAATAATATTTTTTGAGATTTTGCCAAATGTATGGATGAAAATTGTATTAGTACTTCATACCCCTTTGTAATGGACTTCAGCCTAAATGAATAAATGATCTGAAGGAACCTGATATCTCTCTCTTTCTGTCTGTATCTTATGTTACTGATTTACTGTTATTGATGTGTTTTTTTTTCTTTCTTTCTTTTTTTAATATTTTTTTTTCTTAGCAGATATATGCAGTATAATAAATAAATTTTTCAAGAAAAAGAAGCAACATTGTCATGCTCTCTGCCTCTGTCTCTCTCCCCGTCACACACACACGCACACACACGCACGCACACACGCACGCACGCACGCACGCACGCACGCACACACACAACACACACACACACACAACACACACACACACACACACACACACACACACACACACACCACCACACACACACACACACACACACAATCTTTTGCTAAATGTTGATGCAGAGAATTGTAATGTTTCATATCTATTTTTGTTGATAATTCTGTATAGTAAACAAAGCTTTTCATTCACAGTCCCAGAGAACACTTTCCACTTCTGTAGATAATTTTTTCTTCTCTTTTTCTTTCTTTTGTTGTTGTTGTTGCTATGTCTGATTGTTTTCATAATTTATTATGTACCCTGTGAAACTTACTCTTTTTGCTTTTGTTCCATGACTTGAGTGTTCTGATATCTTCAGAGTATATCTGTGTGAAATCAGATGGTCAGTTCTGTGGTGGTTCAGGAGTCCCATTAAGTAATTCTAGCATTTTGCATGTCTCTCTCCCATCCTTCTACTCCCTCTCCCCAAACATGTTCACTTATCCCCTATTTTGAATGGGATTATTGTTGGCCTAGTTGAGAGGATTGAGACTGTACGGAGAAGTTATCGATCTCATGAATTGAGTCTTTTGAAGGATGGAAGGGGATTTCTTAACTGTTTGACTCCCGCACCCTATGTAACAGCTGCAAAACCTTAACCCTTTGACTCCTTAACCTTATCCACCAGCTTCCTACAGAATGCTGGTGGACAGGGTGTGGGAGTGAAGGGGTTAAATGACCTGACCAGCACTGCTGGTGGAGGCAGTCTGAGTGCCTTAAATGTGGGTATGTGATGTAGGGAGAGCACTGGAATGAACCTTTATTTTTAGGTCCGGAAGGAGCAGTGTAAATGATCTGCCAGTAATAAGATGGGACAACAAAAGATAGTATTAATAAAAATAGATAAATAAATACAAGTGATCAGTTCTGTAGTTACTGAAATAATACTTATTCTTTAAAAAGCTTTGCATCAAAGATGGAGAGGGGACGTCCACAGTTTATTTGGTTTGATGGCTTTATTTGATCTGTTTGATTAAAATATGTGATAGTGCATTGTTTTTCATGACAGAATTGTAATGAGTGAGGTGATGTTTTATTAATCAACTGTTATCACAAAAGAGATTTCAATTGTTATCATATGTGAGATTTCATACACAAGTGAAATTCCCCAGAATCAAAAGAAAAGTAATCCTGTTCATTTTTTTATAGGCAAATTCTCCCCACTAAACTGAGTTAAAAGTTGTTGAAACTTCATTGTTTAAATTTGCTCAAGAGTCATCAGTGTGCTTATCAAACTATTCCATGTACTGTCAGTGGTTGATCAAAACCTTGTAACTTCTTGACTTGAGTATAGCGAGTGTCAAGGTTTCAATCAGATACCAAGGATACGATTCATTCCATTTGCTAATAAAGATGTTTAAAAGTCAGCAAAAAGCCCTTCACAGATAAATAGCTTTGGTCGATGGGTACTTCATTTTACCAAAATACTTCACAAAATAGATACTCAGACTTCAGTACTCATAAGTTGTTTTTCAATAAATTATTAATTGAATTTTTCATTTCATTTTATTCATTATATTTAAATGGGGGTGGGTTGATGGTGGTGGTGTTGCTTTGCTTTTGATATCATTGTATTTCCATTTTTGTTATACCATTGCCTGCTTTTTGGTGCTTGGGTGAACCTGTATGACAGATGATTAGAATCAGAGTTTGTGTGTGGTGTGAGACATATAAGGTGGATTGTAGAAGAAAGAAAGAAAACATATTTGAATATATTTATTCTTTCTGTTACCTTTACCTGTTAATCTTTTCCAGAATTTCAAAGTTGCCATTGGATGCTATCATGTTTATTGTTTTCTTGATTATGATTAAAAGAAGAAGGTTTAAATAACTGTTATTGTTTTATTGGCTTGTGTGTGTGTGTATGCGTGTGTGTGCGCGCATGGACGCATGTGAGAGAGCTTAGTTTCCTCCCTCCACTGGTTGGGTTGTAACTGTTTATTTTATTATGAATAGTAACCTTACCTTCTGCGAACACCTACTTTTCTGTCTGTTCTTATTGTGTTTGTGTCATTTTCTTCTTGTGCTCTTTTCTTTCATGTTCTGCCAACTTGTTCACTCGTCCCCCAGTTTGCCAAAACGTCTCTCTGTGCAGTGTTTGAGATACCTGTTGGAGTTAGACTTTAATAACATAGTGGCGAGATTTCAAACTTTGTGGCGCCCATTTTTTGTTGCATTACAGTTTTATTTCGTTGCCTCTTTCTTTATTCAATGTAGAGGTGATACCTTTTACAATTCTAGCACAACTGATTGAGTGTTCATGCAGTCAGTGGTGTGGTTATTTAATTCAGTGAATCCTGATATTTGTCTGGAGTTTGCTAAACAGGATTCATCTCAGTCATGCATGTCCATGTATACTCTATCCAAACCTACCAGCAATTACCTGGCAGACTCTGAGATGAGCCTGCATGAGACCATATTTGCTATCAAGATCTTGAATTGGGAGGAAATGGAACATGACTTATGAAACATTGATCCAACACCAGCAAAATGATAGGAGCATTAAGATGAGCATCGAAAAGGCAAATTTTTTATATTGTGGGTTAGGATAGAACTCAAGATTTCAGATTTTGAATTCATGGCTTATCGGTTGAGGCATTCAACATAAAATATGTGTTAAAATGGGCTAGTCAAATACAATCTTGCCTACAGGGAGTACTGCTTGCCAAACTAAGTAAATGTGCGGGTCAGAGAGAAGCTCAGCATGAGAGGAAGCGATTATATTTTAAGGCGTCTTTTAAGATTTCCATTCCTTGTGTGGAAAGACTTTAAACTTCAATCAAAGTAAGAAGGAGAAACAGAAGTGCTCACAACAAAACCAAACCCAACACCCAACACAGATATCACAGAGTTCAGAGTTTATTTTAAAGAGGAATTCGTGATACATGGATGCTTCCAAATGCACTCCACCTAATCTATGTTGCAGACGCTTGAGCCTAAACCCAACATAGACAACAATCGTAGAGTTCAGAGGTTATTTGAAAGAGGGATTCATGACGCTGAGTTTTCCATATGCGCTCCATCCTATCTACAGTTATCTGGCAGACTCTTTGAGCCGGTGCAAAACCTTGTGTGCTGGCAAGGAAATGAAATGGAACTGGGGAGAAAAAGTGGGGGACCAAAGAAACTGATTTGAGTATAAAGAAGGGCTGTGACCAGGCCAAGTTTTATGTAATGAGCAGGGACTGAATCAAAACATAGGATTTTGAGCCCGCATCTCTGTCAACTAAGCCAGCCTGCCAAACAAAAATTCCCCAAAAGTTGATTTGTACACATGACAATCCTCTGCTAATCCAACTGACTGCAGTATGATAGGACTAAGAAAAACTATAAGCATTAACCTGATCTCTGAGATGAAGGATATGGAGGTTAAAAAAAATATAACCTACATGTAACAGAATGGTCAAGCTGTACTCTTGACCAACCCATATTTCCTGCAGTATCAGCTATCAAAATCATTTGATCTAGAACATTTAAGCGATGATTAGATTTCCTATGTCATCAAGCATGCAACTGAGATTTGGTTCAGATTGGTTCATAAATAGACTGAATGTAAGTATCTTAAGAAAAGAAACATTTAACTCTAGTGGTGTAAACATAACTTAC
>CM060305.1:150535381-150537881 GCA_030674185.1 Monoplex corrugatus
TTCTCCTTTTTCTGCAGATAAATATTATCTATCAACCATCTCTATTGATCCTGACTGGTCGCAACGTGACACCATACCAGTGGGGATATTGATTTCATATTGAAGAATTCATGCACAGAAGGGCAACACTCTGTGCTGGCACATTATCATTGATACCATTCTTTCCTACGTGAGTACATATGTGTTTGTGCATTCTGGCATGAACCGAATTTAACCCTTTGACTCTCCCGCACCCTGTTCATCAACACCCTGCATTATCAATCATACTAGTAAAGCAAAAACTTATCCCTTTGACTTCCTCACTCTATCCACCAGCTTTCTGCGGGAAGCTGGTGGATAGGGTGTGTGAATCAAAGGGTTAAGTTTTTGCTGATGGTGGATATAGTGTAGGAGTCATAGGGTTAAAGGACATGAATAATTACCATGATCACAGAGTCTCATCTTTCTTTGAAAATTTTCTAGCAGTTTCCATGAGATTTGAACAGACAGCAAAGAAAACAATCGAGACAGTCTTGAAGGAGGCAGACACAAGAAGATCATTCATAAGGAAGATTAGGAAAAGACAGACAACATTTATAGGCCATTTTATGACGAAAGGGGAATTAGAGCACCCGGTCACAACAGGAAAGCCAGTGGGAAAGAGAGCACCAGGTAGATCCAGGAAAAAGTATTGGACGGACTTGCAGAGTGGCTGATGACAGAAGAGGGTGGAAGGTGTGCTTGCGGCAACAAGGGATAGATACATATGGAGGGCCATGATCGCCAACGTCATGTGGCAGGGCACTTGATGATGATGATTGAACAGACGAAGGACTGTTTAAAGCGTTTCAGATTTGTTTCATGCTTGTATGCACGTTATTTTTGCCTATATTGTGCAGGCAGTATGTGCTGCACAGTCTGCATATTCCATCATTGGTGGACGTGCATACTTTATGTTTTCGTGTTTCCATATGCCAGTGGACACTAACGTGATATACTGGATCTTAAACGTACCTACTTGACGTTCTGCCTGCGTGTACATAAGAAGAGTAGTAAGACACGAATAGGTCTGCGCACAGTTGGACCAGGGAAATCAGAAAAAGCTTCCAACCTGTACTTACCAGTGGGAGGTACCCAGGCAGGATCAAACCCCAGATCTTCTGATTGGAAGTCTGACTACTACGCCCATCAGAATATTTGTATTTTTATGGAACAGTTCATCAATTTCAGTATACATATTATTGCTGCTCTGCCACCTCACTGATCCATTTCGAAAATGCCCACTATTTAAAAGGATCCATCGAAAGTTACTGACGGCTACATCTATTTACATAGTATGACTTTTTTTCAGTACACATATTACTGCTGCTCTGCCAGCTCACTGATCCATTTCGAAAATGCCTACTATGTAAAAAGGATCCATCGAAAGTTACTGACGGTGTATCTATTCACATGATATGAAATTTTGTTTGTTTGTTTGTTGGTTTCTTTGTGTATTTGTTGTTTCTTTGTTAACTCAGTGCAACGTTTTCTAGGATTTTCAGATGTGTGTATGCATGTTGTTTGGCCCACTTTGTTCAGGATTTACGTTGCCGCACAGTACTCCATCTTTGGCGGAAGCTCTGTCCTTCTGTCGGACCAGATTTCATTTTACAAATACTGTAAAATAAACTGTCACTGGTCTGATTGTATGTTTGTTAGTCTGGATGGCTAGCTGTAGACGTAAAAGTGTCATAAGGGATATTTTCAGCCATTATAGCCAGTATGAAGAGCTGAAGCAAGGACACCATGACCCGTTAAGACCACTGAAACGCTACAAGAATACACTGAAGGCTAGCCTCGCCAGCTGTGGCACTAACACGTCCAACTGGGAAGATGCTGCCCGCATGAAAACATGCTGGCGATAGCAATGCATGCGGGAAACAGTCATTTGAATCAAAGAGAGTAGACAATAGGCAGTATTCTCTTTGTTCGAATGGCATAAAACACCATCAACAGAAGAAGGACCGGTAGACACAACTCAGGCCTGCAGGACACTGTCCCTCACAGTGCCTGTGGAAGAATATGTGCCCCCAGAATTGCCGGTCTGACACTAACCCTTTGACTCCCACATCCTATCCATCGACGGCAAAACCTTAACCCTTTGACTCCCTCACCCTACCCGCCAGCTGGAGGATAGGGCGAGAGAGTCGGAGGGTTAAGCTTTTGCTTTACTAGCATGGTTGACAATGCAGGATGCTGGTGGACAAGGCAAGGGAGTCAAAGGGTTAAGCTTTTGCTATACTAGCATGGTTGACAATGCAGGATGCTGGTGGACAGGGTGCGGGAGTCAAAGGGTTGAGACCCACATCAGGCATTGAAGACCACTATGCCTAGTGATCCGTCAGCTCTAAATAACCAGTCACCTTGGTGAGTAGGTTATGACAAACGGACGTAAAACTGGCAGGCCGTAGGTTCGAATCATCTCAGTCCAAACCACTGTGGCATTTTACAGCTCTCACTGGCTCCTGCTCAAAGCTCA
>CM060305.1:150542881-150555381 GCA_030674185.1 Monoplex corrugatus
ACACAAGTTACTCAAACCTTTAAATCAAACACGTCAATATGTTTCATGTTTATATAGATAGCATCGATGTTTGCGTCATGAAGCGTAAAAGAACAACTGTAAGTTTACAAGACTGAACGACATGACTGAACAAATAAGAAATGTGAGAACTGGTCCCCATTGGCATCATTGCTCATATTACTCTTTTCCCGCCATGGTCGCAACCAAGCGACTTCCCGTACGACCGCCGTGGTCGCATTTGTGCGACTTGGAGGGTTCATGCTAAACGATAACTTTTCACGCGGGTACAAAGCTTCTGTCAGCTCCACTGGTGAGTGCAGGCGACAGGGCTATTTTCAAAATTTACCTAGCGACATAGTTTTTTAGCAGTAAGGCCGAAGTGTCGCTTTGTAAACTGTCGGAATTTACGTCACGTTTTCTCCGAAGCGTTTTCTCCAAAATGACTGCAAATGGACACGCATTGTCTACCACTCCGAGTGGAATAAGCAGACAGTGACTTTGTGTGTAGATTTTTCATTGCTTTTCCTCATTTATTATAATGATATCTGGCGCACAACTCACGAAATAAGGTCAGTAGTACAACTAATATACCGTATGAAAAAATTGTTTGGTTTTCTTTGTAATAAGATTATCTGTGCAATAATCAATCAAGCACATAAACATAAGCAAGCATTCATATATAAATACAAATCTGCCCTTTACTAAGCAAAAAAAAAAAGTGAGTGAAAATCTGTAATAATCTTTGAGATATAAGCTTTTAAAAATGCATATTGCGCTGCAGAATTGGCTGCCCAAAATATACCTGGCACTGAGGAGTGCCGTTTCTGGGGAAACTTGGCGGTGAAAGAGTTTTTTAAATAACCCACCAACCAACCCACCAAGCAAGCAAGCAAGCAAGCAAGCAAGCAACCAACACCAACCAACCAACCAACCAATCAACCGAACAGAGTGACAAACAAACAAAAGACATACTCAAGAAGAAGTAAATGATCTCACAGGGAATCTGAGAAATATCAGGAGGGACATTATTTTTTTATAATAAGAAAGATAAAAACAAGTCATACAATAATTAAAAGAACGCATGAACAAAGTGAAAAACAGTCCAGTCATCGGTGTTGTATGAATGAATGATAAATAAATATAAATAATAATAAATAAATAAATAAATAAATGAATAAGTAAATAAATAATGATGATACTGACAAACAGTGCAATAAGTAAACAAACATACTAAGTATTTGAAAACAGTCATGGCATTATCATATGTGTAAAGGACAAATTATACAATTAGCTGCATACAGTGAAATCACACAACTGCTGCATACGGTGTTCATGAGCTAGAAAAAAACAACAACAAAAAAACAACAACCAAAGACCCCCCACCCCATCCCCCCCCAAATTTATAAAACGAAACGAAACAAAACAAACAAAACAAATAACAGACAAACTTACAATCATTCAACGAAGCACGAGAAAACTGAAGTTAATCGATTTGTCTGAACATCAGAATTCCTTTTAATAAAAACAGAGGCTGTTCCTATCAGTTTTTTTTTATAGAAAAAATGGGTATGTACGTTCAACGACAAGAACATTACGCTGGCCAAGTGTGGAAAAAGAAACACTTACTACTGGGCGAATATGTACAGGGAAAAGTGTTGAACATGCTGTCATTTCAATCTGAACCAGCGGCGCGTTTCTTGACGAAGCGTAGCGTTTTATGAATATTTTAAGTTCTATGTTTTCTGTTTTTGTTTTGTTTTGTTTTTGCGTTAAGATCTTTTCCACTACATGGCATCAGTGGCGTCAGTGAATATGGAAATTTATTTTAAACGCGAAGACATTATCTTGACAAAATGAAACTGAAACTGTAAGAAACCTTAAGAAACCGTAAATATTCATACAGCGCTTCAATTCAACATACGGTCTTTGTTCAAATGCAGTAGAGCAGGTTGGAGTAGCAGCCACAACTATAAACGATTTGGCTGAGACTGAATAAAAAAAATGCGGCGACTGTGCCTTTTTTTCCCACCGCACCTTATAGTTTCAGTTCGCCAGCTTTTGAAATGTCCGTCAATATACACATTTATTTCTTATTTCTTAGTAATGAAAACAAAACAAAATGAAAATAAATAAACAAACAAACCCGCCAAAACAATAACAACAACAACAACAACAGCAACACAACAACAACAACAACAACAGATGCTGCACCAAAGAAATGCATGATTGAAGTCTTTGAGGACTGGGGTGGTAACAAAGCATTCTTTAATGGACCTCAATGAGGGTCGAACAAGCAAGTACAAAACCGTATATCAACAATATGGGTAACATGGCCTCTTATCAAACTGCCTGTATATCAGACAGAAAAGTGATATAAAACAATAATCTGAATCATAATCAGTCATGTAATTAATCATAATACACAACCTCCAGATGTACATGTCGTTTAAATATCACGGGGAATCACAAAGAATCACAAATTATTGTAAATGATTATATGACCAGTTAGAAAACTCTGGCTGAATAAAATCGTTTATTAAACCAGCACCTCGTAGTTACTGCGTTCTGCGACGCCTGTGGGACACTTGCTGTAGAAAAAGATAGGTACAACTATCACAATTGGAATGCTACAGAGCAAGTCCTCGAAAAGCCTAAAAGTGTAACTGGCGATGCTGACCGTTGCTTTACTTTACAAGGGAGTTCGCTGGAGTTTATAGTTTGTTCAAGTGGGAGTTACCACACTCGAGCAATTCCATATGCGCTCCATCCAATCTGTCAGCACATATCTGGCAGGCATCTCTAGCCTGCACAAAACCATATGCGCTTGCAAGGTCTTGTAATGCGGAGGGGAACGGGACTTGAGAAACACTGTTACTACCAAGATGATTGGAGAATCAAGACGGACAGCGACCAAGCCAACAATTTTGTTGCAGGGTAAGATTAAACTCGAGACATGAAATTCATTTAAGAATGATAAGCGATTGTATTTTTGTTTATTTTGTTGAGCTGTCCTTGAAAAACTGGCCATCAGCGACTGGCCGTACTTTCAAAATGGCTGGTTACTGAAAATCCGTTTCGTCGTGTCGTAAATCTAACGTTTTTTGTTGTCGGTTTTTTTCATGCGGGCTGGTTGGGTCCTGTTCATAGCGCCGTGGAGTCGAAATCTGATATCTCGAGTTCAATCCTAGCCCACAACATTAAGAACTGTCCTGTTCACTCTCTACCCATGTTACTGCGAACATCACTCTTTTAGTGTCAGCTCAGTGTTTCATAGGTCCCTTCTCCACCTGCCCTCTCCCCATTTCAAGACCATGCCAGCGCAGTGGGTTTTGCGAGTGTTCTGGGATTCTGAAAGATAACTGCTAACAGATTTGGGTGTAGTGCACATGGAATTGTCCGAACGCGATGAATCACTCTTGAGCAAACTCCAAACTCCAATAGCCCAAAACCGCGGTGAAGAAACGCCGTACAGATTTTACGTGGAGACAATCTCATGTGATAACATCCGTGGGAGTTGGATGGGGAAGGAGGTGTGGGGGGAGAAGGGAGGGGACATACCTGACACTCTACATCTGACATCACCACAATGGTGGAACACTAACATGGGCAGTGAGCAGGTACCCCAGACTTGGAACTCACAACCTTTGACGAACAAGTATACGGAGTGTCTGTCTGCCAACTGATTGCACCGGGGTTCAGATTGGCTTATTCCAATAAATAAACAAACAAACAAATTAACAGATATGTTGACGACATCAAGCTTATACATGACTGGGTTCAAACTGTCATATGCCAGTGTAGATTTAGATCAATATGAAATGATATTTGTATGTCATATAAACGTTCCGATGGGCAGTAGATAGGCCAGTTGTTATTTATGTTGTTGGCTCGGAATGAACTCGAGACATCAGATCTCGAGTACACGGCTCTATCAAAGAATAAATGAATATCGAAAGAATGAAAGAAACAAAAACAAAACAAAGCAGACAAAACAAAACAAGACAAAACAAAACAAACGACCAAAACACCAGCCCGCGTTGGTATGGGAAAGAGCGAAGGGGAGAAAAAAAAATCATCCAATTCCATAAAGGGTTTTATCGATCTTTTGATCCTCCACGAGGAAGGTCTAATACGCCGGCATCAGCGATTGTCGTTTGGCTTTGACAGATACATAAACATCTCTGGCACAACGAACAGCCAGCTTGCTGTTTGTATATGGCGTCAGAATATCAGTTAGTGCAAAGCCTGAGGCGCGTTGCATAAAGGCTACACAGCCAGGTAAAAGAAGCCATGGTAGTGGAAGGGTAACAAAGACCGTAGACTCTAAGCTGCACAAAGACAGCAAGCATGATTATCTGTCTCGGGGAAGTGGGAAGGGGAAGACAAAGAAAACAAATAAGAAGACGAGCAAAAAGATCGTCAAGACGGTCTGGCCTGGTCTGTACAAAACAAACAAAACAAAACTTTGAAACAGAGTTAACTGCTTGGACTGTAGCAATACAAAGAAACGAGACTTTTGAGGCAAACGTCGACAAAATGACACAAGGCAAAGAGGGCGAAAGGAAGACTCTGGCAAACCTCAGACAGTGGTCTAACAATCCTTAGGCCCTCCATAAGATAAAGTCTAATAATTTTATTCTCACAGCTTGAGACAAGCGTTTGTATTCATAACTATTAAGACTTGCTGCCTGTGATATCAGCCAAAAAGGAAAATCAACATACATGCAGAATTAGCTAACTGAAGACTGGATAGCTGTGTCCCATATCATTAAAAAAAAAAAAAATCACAAAAAATGGCCAACTTAGCACTTCGTGAAGGCAAAAGATTTTTTTAAAATGGAGTTAATTTAGCCATTCGTGGAGAAGTTTCCTTGTGAGAAAACACGATGACAGTGTTTGTTTTGGTTTGCATTTGAACACCTCACGTTTTCCAACAGTGAAGCCACCAATGTGTACAAGACTGTTGCAAGCTCGAATCTCCAGTAAAGGTGCAGTTTAGGTGTCCAGTGCTGGACTCGGCTGTTTTTGACAACACTAAGGCAAGACTAACTCTAACCCTAACCCTAGCCTGATACTCACCGTCAGAGGTTGGGTTTTACTCGGAGGAGCAAATTGACCCTGGGAATGAGACTCATGGTGTAGGGCTAAGATTAGGACCGACAGACTAGACATTGTTTTCTTACACAATATCCACAGGAGCTAGAGGAACCCAAACCTGCACAGTTACTCAAGTCTCCTTTGCATAATAATGTTTAATCCTATTACCACATTGATTTGATCAAATGTTGATTGTGCAGTAGAGATCATGTCAACACAAATGAACATCTCGTTACACAGCGACACAATGAACGTTAAAAAGATTGCATTAGACGCTTTTCCTAGCTTTTCACAATATTCCTCTCTTCAAACCTTCTTGCGAGTTGCTTTCCTCGTGGCGAGTTTCCTCGCTTGCTTTGGTGAATGCAACACAAACCTGACAGATTTTTTCACAGAGCGAAATTGCCATCATTTAATCTTGTCACAGCTTTCAGGATTCGGGCTGTGATGTTGTGGCTATAAATGCTGAACGCACTATCGTATTTCCATATTCTATCGTTTATACTTGTCAATCTATTTTGTGAAAAGCTTTCAGATCCATTACTACGCTCTGTGGAGGATGGTAGGATCCCCCTCCCCTGCTTCTCCCCGTTCCCTCTTCTTTCTGTCTTTAAGGTGTTTTTTTTTTTTAAACTGAAGTTTGTTGAAGTGAAAAACGAATGGCTCCAGACAAACAGCACAATAACTTGATGAAACTGGTATAAAACGACTTTCAGCTCTCTGTCTGTCTATCTGTCTGTCTGTCTGTCTCTGTCTGTCTGTCTGTCTCTGTCTGTCTCTCTCTCTCTGTGTTTCTCTCTGTGTCTCTCTCTGTGTCTCTCTCTGTCTCTCTGTGTCTCTCTGTGTCTCTATCTGTCTGTCTCTCTCTCTCTCTTTCTCTCCCTCTCTGTCTCTGTCTCTATCTCTCTCTCTCCCTCACGCACACACACACACATTCACTTTTAAACTGCAAATTAACACACTAGCCTACTGTGTCAGCTGCCTGATCTTCCTGCTTCTAGAGTCCGACAGTCTGGTGTGGAACGAGTCTTTCTCAAGGTCACCACACTCAAGCGTACAGCACGTGAAGGCTGCGGATCTTCCATAGCACGTGACTGCAAGGCCAAGATCACCTGACGTCTGAGGTTGGCATCCAGTCGCCCAGTACCGTGGATAATGTTCACGAGCAGAGAAGCTTCTAGAACAGCCTGCAAACCTGACGTGATGGTGAACGGCTCCTTGTCTCCAGCACCAGCTGGAAGCAGCCCGCACTTTCGCCTACGGCAGAACATCGACTTCAGCGTGGAACGAAACTTGCGGTTAAAGGTCATGATGATGATGGGGTTGATGATGCAGCTGTGGAAGGACAGCCACATCACCGTTCTGAGCACCGGAGCTGTGACGTAACAGGAAGAAGGTCGTTGACACATAACATCTGCTACAGCTAGAGGCAGGCAGAGGATGACGAAAGCTACTGACACCAGAAGCAAAGTCCGTGTGGCTTTCACCCTTGACCTGTTGGCATTGACGTTGTTGGAGCCCGGGGGCAGGGAGGTGGCTGACACGGGCACTGGCACAAAGACGAAAACACGACGATGGCCACGTACATGTTGCACAGTCTTGAGAACGATCAGGATAACCAGAGTCACAGGGAGAAAAATGCAGAGAATCTCCTTTATGGTGACTTCAGGCACTGTGCGTAGAACGCTGACAGAACTCCTCATCAAGCACATCTTGAACCTAACCGAGTAAGAGTACTGGCCCCACCTGAGCAAAGGCAGCAGACTCATTAGCGAGCTGTACGCCCACACCATAGCTATGATGATCACGGTGGACTTTTTGGTGACCAGGGTGGCATAGCGAAGCGGTTTGCTGATCGCCACACAGCGGTCAGCAGACACAACCAGCAGACTGAGAGCAGACACGGATGGTCCTAATACTCCCATGAAACCCACGAAACTGCAGAGACCTGGAGAAAAGTTCCAGTATCCAAACATGGCCGAGGCTCCAGCGAATGGAATGACGAACAATCCTGTCAAGAGCTCGCCCGCTGATAGCGAAGCGATGAAAAAGTTGGTGGACGTGTGCAGAGCAGTGGTACGGATCACCACGTAGATCAGGACACCGTTGCCAGTGACAGCCACCACCGACAGCACAGCGGCTGTCAACGTCAGTGTCACAGCTTCCTCTGGCAGCAGTGGGCTCAGGTCTACGTCACTGCTCTCGTTGTTGGACATCACGGACACATAGAGTCGGTGGCTGTTTCTCTTGTACACACCATGTTGTGCTCAGCCGGTGGAATCCTTTCTTAGAAATCTCTCTTGCAAGCATCATCTTGCGCGTGGCCAATATGGCCTTTTCCTCGTAACGCCCCTGTACTTGAAAGCATTCATAATCAAAGTCTGCGTCTCCGGAGGGCAGGAACTGGTGATAACATGATGAATTCATAAACAGCACACAAGTTGCACTTTAACAGCAGAGCAACTTAGAACGCCATAGCCCTGGGAAGTCCATGCAGAAGTTGAATGGTTATTACATGCTTTCACCCGTCACGACCGTAAAATCTCCATCACACAAGAGGGAAGGAGGCAGTATATGTATATTATCGATCCCGTTACAGCGTGAGGAAAATGACCTTTAACAAACCCGTTATGATAACATGCCATACGAGCGTTCAATAAGACAAATGGACAATGGTTCTGCCAGAGAAGTCAGACACGTGTGGCATGACGGCCAATATTATACACAGATGGCAGCGAAGAAAGGTTGATGTTGCGCAATACTGTCAGCATGTAGGCGTTCAGTTTACTGGCCGTCACACCAGAACACCTCTTCCTGAAAACACAAAGGGGACGTGTTTACTCAAACATAAAAGCGATGCCTTACTTTTAGACATTGTATAACCTTACTGTATTCATGTGACAATAAGTTTTGTGTGTGTATGTGTTTTTTTCCTGTTCAAATATCATTTCACCTTTACTCGATCCATTTGACAACATATTATGGTTTCTGTTCAAGCACTTTATCATTTTAACATGCTATGATTTCATCGTATACATGACAGTGTAAATACTACGAATCAAATAGGGTGGCAGGCGGTTAGAGGAAGCAAAAGCAGGTATTCAGGTGTGGCGGATCCTGCATTGATTAGATTGTTGTCATCGGAACAGTAGTAAAATAGTCATTAGCTAGACTTCATCCCCTTAGGTATGCTTTATCGATTTTAACGAAACATTTTATTAGCATATACTACCTCTCACTGCGCTTAAAGGTTTGATTCATTGACTGAGTCAATTTTACGTCAGAACTCATCTCAGGTGATATAGCCGACGGGAGGAACCCCCCCCCCCCCTCACCAACACAAATACTAAGAGATCTTCAAGAACATGTACACAGACAACCAGTGCTGCCTAAGACATGAATATCAAGAGACAAGGTGATCAAAATTAAAACCCGCGTTAGACTGAGTTGTGTAATGTCACCTCTAATCTTTCCCGTTGTCAGGCAGCCGAGATGTGGTTTCTAAGAAGAATGTTGAGAGTTCCATGGACAGCAAAGAAAAAAAACGAGACAGTCTTGATGGAGGAAGACACAAGAAGATCATTCATAAGGAAGATTAGGAAAAGACAGGCAACATTTATTGGCCATTTTGTGAGAAATGGGAATCAGAGCGAGGATTAGGAAAAGACAGGCAACATTTATATGGCCATTTTATGAGGAAATGGGAATCAGAGCACCCAGTCACAACGGGAAAGCTAGAGGGAAAAAGAGCACCAGGTAGACCCAGGGAAAAATATTGGACGGACTTGCAGGGTGGCTGAGAACGGAGAGGGTGGAAGATGTGCTTGTGGCGACAAGGATAGATACATATGGAGGGCCATGATCGCCAACGCCATACGGCAGGGCAAATGATGATGATCATAGACTGAGCGATGAGGAAAGCAACCATCGATCATCTCAGAGAAATGGTTTGGTTTCCATCCAACGGATGGGAGATGCACGTTTTCAAAGGGCATAGGACTGCTTTCACATTCCCAGAAGGACATTAAGGACAGTACAGACAGAGAGAATAACATAGCAGCGAAGATAATGAAACTGAATACTAGGAACGGACATTGATAAGTGGCGCTTATTTCAAGTACCTGTGAAAAAAGGTAGTTAAAAAAGGTTGTCCTATAATCCTGAGGTGGTAGGATACTGAACCAGCAGAGATCTCTATTTTTCTCAGCGCCCATTTCCTGTCCCTATGCACAAAACAGGTCTGTAAAATGCTCTGGCTATTTATGGACAGGTACGTACCAAATTAAGATAATGTATTGGGCTCAAAACAAAATTCTTTCTTCATTGAGCTAGCATAGACGCAGCCACAAAGCATAAAGTTGTAAGCTTAGAACATTCCTCTGAGCTTACAACTTTATGCTTTGTGGCTGCGTCTATGCTAGCTGAATGGGTAGCGCAAACTGTGTTGGATTTGAGAAATTCTACATGGGAGATAACTCCGTGACTCTCAAGAGTTATGTTACTTAGTTGATATTTAAAATTCTCCCTGCTTCCCTCTTATTTCCTTTCTTCATTGAGTTTAGAGCCAAGAAGCTTTCATTTTGGGTTCTTCTACTCTGTTGACTGTCTTGTCCTTTTGTTTCTGTCTTCTTTCAGTCATTTCTCTGTATTCTTTCTAAATAGCATTCTTGTTCATTCACCTATTTTTGTTTCAAACCCTTTTCACATTGTTTTGATATATCTATGGAGAAAATGAAAGCGGCAAGTCTTTTATGCTAGTTTTTGTTACCTTCATAATATGATTGCAGCCTTACATGCTATTGGCATAATGGGCACTGATTGTGTTTTCTCCGTTGCGGCCGTTCTGGTCTTTTTTCGCGGTCTGGGAGATGAAAGACAGCTGATATTAGATAGTCACGCCGTGAAGAGGTGACCTAGAGATAATTAGCACCTGCATAAGATATGAAAGCTACTGAGTTTACATTACAGTTCGGAAAGCGATTTTTCTCCCTCCACCACTGCCCCACTCTGTTAAAGGCAATTGTCTAAGTGCTGATCTCTTGAATGAGATGATAAATCAAGGTTCTCCTAGTGCAGCACGTAATCAATGCACGTAAAAAAAAACAACATACAGCTACAAAGGTGTAAAATTCTGCTGGGAAAAAATCCGTTTGCACTTATTGAAAAAAAATGCAGCTAGAGAGGAGAGAGAGAGAGAGAGAGAGAGAGAGAGAGAGAGAGAGAGAGAGAGAGAGAGAGAGAGAGAGAGAGAGAGAGAGAGAGAGAGAAGCAGCTTGGAATTCACATAGCAAATCTGTTACATCGAATCACCAAACCACCACCACCTCCACCACCACCACCACCACCACCACCACAACAACAACATCAACTAAACAACAGCAACAACAACAACAACAACAACAACAACAAGAGTAACAACCAAACGAAAACGACAACAACAAAGCGACAAGGAAACCATACATTCTATAAGGAATACAGAACCTCGAGATCTTGCGTAGGTGCAGACCTGTCAGTGCCTAAACCTCCTTCATGTTTATACGTACTCAGAACATCAAATATACACGTTAAAGATCCTGTAAGTCATGTCAGTGACCGGTGGTTTATAGAAACACGAAAACAGCCAACATGCATGCCCACTGAACGCAGAATATGCAGACTGTGCAGCAACATGCAACAACGTGCTTACATGCGTACGAAAAAATGAGAATGCTAAAAAAAGAAAAGAAAAAAAAACCCTGAACCAATCAATCAACCAACCAACCAACCAAAGACAAGACAACCAAACAAACACCAACCAACCAATCAACCCAACCAACCAACCACCACAACCAGCCAACCAACCAACCAAACCCAACCAACACAACCAACCAACCAACCAACCAACCAACCAACCAACCAACCAACCAACCAACCAACCAACCAACCAACCAACCAACCAACCAACAACCAACCACCACAACCAACCAACCAACCAACCAACCAACCAACCAAAAGAACAAAAGACCAACCAACCAACCAACCAACCAACCAAAAGAACAAAAGACCAACCAACCAACCAACCAACCAACCAACACAACCAACCAACCAACCAACCAACAACAACCAATAATAATAATAATAATTACAATATTTATATAGCGCAAAATCTTGATAAAATCAAATCTAAGCGCTGAAACAGACACACACACACGCACGTACGCACACACACGCACGCATGCACGCACACACACGCACTCACGCACACACACACATACACACACACACACACGCACACGGCTATAAATGGGGAGAAAGAATAAAAGCAATGGAAAATTATAGAGGGCATATTATATACAATTATATATTGCAATGTGATTCCCCTCCGAGTGGAGACAGGCTGCAGAGGGCATTGAGTGAGGTCAGGATTTTATGCAGAGGAGAAAAGGTGAGTTTTGAGAGCGGACTTGAAGGAGACAAAAGTAGGTTGCTGACGGACTGAGAGAGGAAGTTTGTTCCAGGAGAGCGGGCCAGAAACAGAGAAGGCTCGTGGACCATAGGTATTGAGCTTAGTGCGTGGAAAGCGAAAAGTCAGAGGATCGGAGGCAGAGCGGAGGGTACGTGAGGGAACATAGATCTCAAGTAGGCTTGACAGGTAATCGGGGGCTGCGTTATTGAGGCTTTTGTAGCACATGGTGTCTAGTTTGTACTGTATGCGCTTTGATACAGGGAGCCAGTGAAGTTGTGCCAGGAGAGGAGATATGTGGTCAGCTTTTTTCTTTTTGAGTACAAGGCGTGCAGCATTGTTTTGAATGCGCTGTAGGATGTGAGTGGTGGAGGCAGGAAGACCGGACAGGAGTGAATTGCAATAGTCAATGCGAGACATTATGAAGGAGAGAACGAGTTTTGCAATTGTTTCCACAGAGAGATACTTCCTGATCAGGCTTATACGATGGAGGTGATAGTAGCAAGATCTGGCAGTTTGAGAAACAAAGTTGTTCATGGAGAGGGTAGAATCAATGCAGACACCAAGGTTTTTAGCTGAATCAGAAATTGGGACTGATGTGTTACATAATGGGAGAGAAAGAGGAGGCAGCTGAGAAAGTTTCTGACGGGTGCCAATGAGGATAGCTTCTGTCTTGTCATCATTTAGCTGAAGTTTGTTGTATGTCATCCAATTTTTAATGTCCGAGTAACACTCAGTGGTGCGAGTCAGGAGGCGCTGTATATTGTCAGGTGAGTCACTGTCTTGAAGTTGGGTGTCATCAGCATAGAAGTGGTGTTTTATAGAGTGGGAGTTGATGATGGTGGACAGGTGGGAGGTGTAAAGAGTAAAAAGAACAGGGCCAAGGACAGATCCTTGTGGAACACCACAGGTCAGGTATGCAGGTTGAGAGTAAGTGCCATTGATGAGAACAGTTTGTTTT
>CM060305.1:150560381-150615381 GCA_030674185.1 Monoplex corrugatus
ACGAGCAAACGAACGAGTACATGAGCTTGGAATTCACAGCACCAAGATAAAGAATCAACCAATCAAACAAACAAACACAACAAACAAACAAAAATCAGTACTTGTTTTGGAAGATATATGAGCAGCGTTTCCTCAGGAACTTATGACAGTATTTACGTTCCGTTTTCAGTTTTGACCGTTTACCACTGCAGTTAGTTTTGTACGAAAAGGGATTTTGTTAGAATGGTTGACCCAACGTGTTTTTCTTTCCACGCAAAGCTCAGTTCAGCAATGTTATCGGACCATGTTTTCCTTGCTTTGGCCTGTTTTCTACCCCCCCCCCTCCTCCCACAGCTCTCTGGAGGATGATCTCGGGTTGCCTGTTTTTGTCTTAAGTGCCTTTTTGTGTTACCATCCATTCAGAGACAAATACCAGATGCATTATTCATTATTCCCTGATTTCACCGCAGTGATATTGCGAACAAACCCGTTTGCATCAGTGTCACAACATCGGAGTGTACACTGTGAGTATAGTGAACAGTATGAAGTAACGCACACGTGTTAAAAAAGTGCGCTTAATAACATCAATCGGCCTGTCACGTGACCTCACAGCACTCCCCATCCCTTCCGGTGGTGTGTTGCCCACTGACTACGCATGTACAGGAATACATGCGTGTCTATGGCCCAGACGTAGCCAATCAAACACTGCCTGAGATTTTTTTCACGTGTACCTCCGCGTGAGAATTGTACAACGATATGCAGCTTTTTACTCTTGTCCACGTTGAAAATGATATTCAGAATAAGTGCTAGGACAATTTTACATAGGCCAAGGACCGAGCAGTATTGAACTGATTCAGATCTCAGAGGAAACGTTAGTCTCCTAAGTACATGTATTTCTCAGCTGGAAAGTCACCACAACGTGTAGAATATATTTTATTTTTCCAGTCTTTCAAGCCATAGACTGATGTTGTTCTGGAAGTGTCTGGTTGGTGTCTGCTATCACATTCTCACACTTCTGATGCAGACAAAAGATGTTGAGACTCAACTGTCAGTGTTTATTCTCAGCATGTGGACTGGCCCATTAGGGTTTGTTGGATGGGGAAATTCAGTATCAACAAAATGGTAATGTGCAGAGCCAATAGAAAACAGATGATGCCTTGAGCATGTCTGACATGTTTACTTTAGATCAGCTACTTTTAGAGTGTCAGTGGTACTTCTCGCCATCCCAGTTAACAAATTGATTTTGGGTCTCCCATAACTCTGAGCAAAGGTGATTTATGTCACATTCTGCCTCTGGGCTCAGAACAAATGTCTCCAAATAATATGATATACTTCTAGTTGTATAGTGGAATGGCCTAGGGTGCGTAGAAATGTCTCAGAGTGGGAAAATGCACTTTGTTTGGAGTGTTGGACAAATAATTAAAGGTCATTTTGTGGCATTTTTTGCCCCATTTTCCGTGTTCTAAATGAAATGTTTGTGGCTTACAATAAAATGCCTGATGTAGAATAATGATGCTCAGTGCATTTTGATAATAATATTTGATTTTTGAAATTTGTAGTTGTGTTTGCCAGTCCAGTTAACGAAATGAAGAACCCCACCCTTACAACAACAACAACAATACCAAAAATCTTGGTCATTTTGAGATTGTCAGTAAATTATGTATGACGTAGCTTTCACCTTGCCATTGCCGTGAAAATGATTGTTCAGTCCACTTTCGATTGATGTATACCATGTAACGGTAAAAAAAAAGGATTTATACAGTTTTGATTAATACTTCTATAGAGGCAAGTCGCTAATACATATTTTGCGATGTGTTTAAGAAGGCAGCCCAAACCTCGCTGTTGATTGGATGAAGGGCGAATAAAACCACGCCCACAAGCTCTCCAGAAGAAGTGAAGGGGTATTTTGTGTGTTTGTCATACGCCTGACTTTAAGTTTCCTTTCATTTTCTGCGATCAGAAGATCTTTGCATCGATTCACTGCCCATGTGATGATTCTGTGGACTTCCCTACTTGTGGTATTTTTTTTAGTGTAGGAGACTGTCCACACTTTCCTAAGGCATCTCAGTTCCACATCTTGAATATTCCACTTTGCAGTTGGAGGAAGAAGGCTGTGGTTGTGGAGAGGGATGGACACCACCAGGCTAACAACAAACCCAGACGCAAAGCATAAAAAGCACAACAACCATCGATGTACACGTAGAAACGAGATAAAATTACTACTGTTGATAATTTGGCCTTTCGTTTTAAGATCACAATGATTCAAATAGCGGACAGTAATCGGTAACGTGTGGATGTCTACTGTACTTATCGTCCTATTTTCGAACAAAAAGACTGTGCACGTCTACACACACCTGCCTACGTACATACACGCGCGCATGCGCGTATCCTCTCCTCTCCACCTTGGCATGCACACTTTGTGCACATGACCTAAATCATTATCCAGACAGGGTATTGATTTCAAAGACAATTCTACCGATTTTAATTTGCCTATACATCACATGCATTTGACTATAATTTTCACACTTTTTCAGCACTCGAACCTTTTTCTTTCTTTCCCTCATCCAAACACCCAGACATCACCTCACCTGTTCCTTGTATATGATAACCCAGCTGGTTTATTACATAAAATACCAAAGGTAAACTGCCAACACAGAAACCTTTAAACAAGTGTCAAAGACGTCATAGATTTCGATCCTGAGTAAAACGTTTACTATCACGAGGCTTCTATCACTTGTTGCATTTCAAGGACGTCTGCCAGTGTCACCTGAAGGTGCTTCAACAGGGACACGATACACACAGACGTAGATTCTGACAGACACGTTTGAGGACATGAGCTGAGAGAGGTGTGCAAAAGATCAAAGAATGCAGAAAACAATGAAATATAAGTAGATGAATAAACCAACACAACAATAACAACAACGAGAACAAACAACAACACAAGCAGCAGCAGCAGCAGCAGCAGCAACAACACAACAAAAGCAACAACACACAGAAACAGACACAGACACAGACAGACACACATATACAGACACAGACACACCACGCACGCACACACACACACAACACACACACACACACACACGCATGCACGCACGCACGCAGAAGACGTACAAGCAGACAGAACAAGCAATTTAACATGCAGACAGGAAGAAAAACTCCGCTGTCAGATGTGCCAAATACAGCAATCACAATCATTTACGCATTGACCTTTCCACTCAAAACAGAAACTGTACTGCAGAGAGTCATACATACAGTTTAGCCCGTAACAGATCAATAGTCTCTCAAGAATGACATGGAATGCTACCATTATCATAGTCACGAGCACGCCCTTTAGACTGCTTGGCATTAAATCAAAAGATCACATGTAATACCGACCGTTGCGATAGTCAAGTGGGTAAGACGTTGGACTTTCAATCAGGAGGTCTGGATTCGATCCTGCCTGGGTGTGTTCTGCCTAGTGAGTAAAGGATGGAGACTTTTCAGACCATCCAGGCCAACATGTGTGCAGACCTGCTTGTGCTTATACAGCTTTTGTGTGTATACGCACGCAGAATATCAAACTATGCAAATGAAAGATTCTGTGAAGCCGTTTTCAGCGTGTGGTGGTTTATGGAAACACCACAACATCCAACATGCACGCCCACCAAAGATGGAGTATGCAGACCTGTGCAGCATCATACTGCTTGCACAGTGACAGTGTGGATAAAACAACGTGTATGTGATGAAATCTGAATGGTAAACAAAAGAAACCAACCAACCAACCAACCAACCAACCAACCAACAACCAACCAACCAACCAACCAACCAACCATCCAACCATCCAACCAACCAACCAACCAACCAACCAACCAACCAACCAACCAACCAACTAACCAACCAACCAACCAACCAACCTCCACCACACCACCACCACCACACCCCCACCACCACCATTACCACCACCACCACTACCAATATAAAACACACAAAAAGACCCGTAACAATATCTAAAAAGAACTTATATGAATAGCCATTGAAAGAAACAACGAACAAATACATGTACTAAACACTACCCAAAAACTTCCATTCTGGTATTTGCACTCAGCATATTGCAGCAATATCAACTCGATCATGTGGAGCGACAGGAGACACGGCCGACTGTAAATCCTTTGACAACCAAGCACCACGACAGCTGGTAGGAAATGAAGAAAAAAGTCACATTGATCGCCAGCTGTGGCCTGACTATGGAAAACGGTGAACCAAAGAAGAAACTATGTGCACTGAAACAGCCATTACATCCTGCATTGTGGTGTTAGGGATACACACGTTTTTTCTGTTCTCATTGTGGATTAATAACAATAACAATAATTACATTATTTATATAGTGCAAAATCTTGATAAAAATCAAATCTAAGCGCTGAACATACACTTACGCACGCATGCACACACATGCACACACGCACACGCACACATACATATGGCTATAAATGGAGAAAAAGAAGAAAAGCAATGGAAAATTATATATAAGTGTATTCAAAGTAGAAAAAAAAGAAAATCAATAGAAAACATTATATACAAATATATATATTACAATGTGATTCCACGCCGAGTGGAGACAGGCTGCAGTGCGGGTTGAGTGAGGTCAGGATTTTATGCAGAGGAGAAAAGGTGAGTTTTAAGAGCGGACTTGAAGGAGACAGAAGTAGGTTGCTGACGGACTGAGAGAGGAAGTTTGTTCCAGGAGAGTGGACCAGAAACAGTATCCTACTGATTGTTGTGTCAAAACGTCTATGACATATAACATTCATAACATAATTACTTTCTCCTGGTCTGCTGTCCAACCACCAGCAGTCTTTCTCCTTTTCCCAACTTTTCCTTTTAGTTTGTTTTCTGGTGTCACCTTCCTACACGATTTCTGTTTTGTTTTGTATTTAAACCAGTTTCTTCTATCGAGTGAAAGGCCTATCATGTCTGCTTGTTTTTGTCTTTCTGTCTGTTCGTATCATTGAAAAGGAGACAATCCTCCTTTCCCTCCTTCTAGGCCGTAACAATATACTTACATAAACTTGATTTGTAAAATAATTTAGCCAATATTTTGTTATTTATACGTACATGTACAAAGCATTTGTAATCAGACATATCCTGACTACGTAGTTAATGTATATATGATTGTGCAATTTCGTTGTAATGTATACCCCCCTTCTAAAGGTCTGTAGCCTATATGAATAAAATATCTGAAGTCTGACACCTTAAAGCTCTGTCTGTCTCTCTGTCTGTCTTCTCTCTCTTTGTGTCTGTTTCTATTTCTGTCTCTGTCTCTCTCTTCCCCCTCTCTCTCTTTCACCCCTCTCTCTCTCTTTCCCGTCTCTCCTTTCCTCTGTCCATATCTCCCTGTCTCTGTCTGTCTGTTTGTCTGTCTATCTGTCTCTCTGTCTCTGTCTCTGTCTCTGTCTCTCTCTCTCTCTCTCTCTCTCTCGCACACACACACATTCAGCGTACCTTTACAATACAACAGATTCATTTTCTTTTACTAAAGAAGAAAAAATACAATCATACGCTTACAACAGAAATGTTGTATGTGTTAAAGTATACGTGACTGTACTCGTTATGGCGCTTGGTGTTTGTTCAATAAGAAATCGTTGGCAGTTTCCACTTGGTCAGGAGATCTCAACAGTTATTAGAAAGTTTGAAGACGAGTACCTTCAGGTACTCATACAGAGAAAATGTGTACCATAACTACATTGTGAAGTTACTGAAGACCCCTGTATCCAATTAGAAAAAGAAAGTATAATTATGTTACCACAGCAGACAGAAAAGCAAATGTTAGAATGGTCGCTCAGTTGTCAATATAATTTTACCATTTTGCTGAAAGAGCGAGTGAAGACAGACGACGACTCGAAACACTAACGACCATTAACAATAACAACATGAAACAACAACATCACAACAACAAGGACCACTACCACAACCACCACCGCCACATGAATAACAGTACCCTTTTAGAAACGATCACAATAAGAACAAGAAAGTAAAACATTCTAACAATTTCCTTTTATATGAACCCCCCCCCCCCCCTTACTATTTATAAAAATCCAGATGTTGTATTTTTCAAGGTCACTATTATGGCCTTGAAAAAATTCCCTTTTTCAAAAAAAACCGTTAAGGCATCGAGAGCAATGAGAGACTCTCAAAACAGTTCAACGGACTGTAAGTATATATATGTTATTAGAGTTTTCCGAGAAAGTGCTGTCACGCACCTTCCCCCATAAGGGCTGATTTGAAATAACTTTTTGCTAAAGTCCATGAGACTTTGATATTAACACCTCATCTTCAGAACGTACGCATTTGCGACTTCTGAACAATCCACGCATTTGACTCAAATTTGGTAAAGATCCACTCAGAAATAGTTGAGGATATCTTGCTAACACAGTCTGGTCACACACACACACACACACCACACACACACACACACCAACACACACACACACACACACACACACACACAACACACACCACACACACACACACAAAACACACACACACGCACACACACACACACACACACACACACACATACACACACACATACACAAACACACACACACACACACACACACACATACACACACACACACACACACACACACACACAACACACAAAAGCGGATATCCTTCTCGGATAATGTAAAATAATCTCCTAACAAAAATTAACCAACGAATGATCAACCAACCAAGCAGCCAAACCCAACGAAGAGAAAACCAGAAATAGAGCACAATCTGAAGTTACTCAGATAAAACTGCTTGCAGTGCGAACCAGAAGAACACACAAATATAACGCGTATTTAATATAACAAAAGAAGACCGGCGCAAATTTTTGGTCAATTGGCATATTATTATTATATTATTATTATTAAGCATATACAAAAGATAGCAAAGAAAATATGCACAAAACTTAGCACAAAATCCCCCCCCCCCCCCCAGTAATTTCTGTGCAAAGTATTGTTATGCTAAGTGTTGTGCATTTATTCTTTATTGTCCTTTAGATACGCTTGACAAAGGTCAGTTGGCCGAAAATTTGCACCTGTCTCGTTTTGTTGTATTAAATGCGCATTCTAATTCTATTTTATCTATTTATTTATTTGGTTCGTATTTGCTTGAGCGCTGGCAATCATTTTGACTGAAATTCATGCTAGCAGTAGCCTACACCATACATGCGAAACAGGGCACGTGGGGAAATTCACAATGCACAGAGACTTAAGACTACAACTAGAAAGAAAACAATTCCTTAAGTCTCACGATCTTCTCCCAATCATATAACGAATCCATAAACAGAAATCATCTCACCTTGAAATATTTCCCGCAGCCAATATCACCAGAATGCAAAACTGTTCATATGCTACAGGCTAGAACGCAGCGAGTCATTCCCAGTTCAACAGCACCCCGTATACTGCTATTGATTGAAAAATGTCCGGTCCCAATTCAAATCACCGTGCCAGGAACTTTTCAACCAGGACTCTTCGGAACGCACACTCAGCAGACACAGACACAAACACAGACACAGACACACGCACGAAGACGAGAACTATGGCCAAGTATCAGTTTGAATTTCTTGTTTCCAATGATTGTTCTATCTGTGGTGTCTGCGTCTGCGGAGTCTTTGATCGACCATCATGCGTATCTACTGCACGTAGGCAGCGTATTTAAGGTTAAGCTGTTCTTCTGCGACCCTGGTTTTATTGTGTGTTCTCGGGTCGTTGTGTATAATCATATTTCATTTTCCCAGATCGTAACAGGTTGATTAACCCTTTCAGACCCTCGCTTTATCTACCAGCTTCCTACAGGAAGGTTGTTGGATAGAATCAGAGGTTATAAGGGGAGAGGGGTTTCATATGCGACCGTATTGCTGGGCGGGCTGCCCACTAGATGAAGGCCTAGAGTAATAATAATAATAATTACAATATTTATATAGCGCAAAATCTTGATAAAATCAAATCTAAGCGCTGAAACAGACACACACCACGCACGCACACACACGCACGCACGCACACACACACACACACACACACACACCACACACACACACACACACACACACACACACACACACAACACACACACACACGCATGGCTATAAATGGGGAGAAAGAATAAAAGCAATGGAAAATTATAGAGAGCATATTATATACAATTATATATTACAATGTGATTAAGGAAAAGGAGGGCTTTTTCATTCTCTTTTGATCAGGTGGCTGGGCTGGACCTGGCTGGTGTGCGTTGTGTGGCTGTGTCTCAGGGGTTTGTCATCTTCCCGCTTTGCCATTCGGCTTGTGAACAAGGTATCTGATGACTGGGTCTGAATGGGTCATGTGGCACATGTACAACCCCCTTTGCTCGGCCGAATGGTTGCCCGGCGTGTGGCGTCGTGAGCTTGGGAGTGAATAAATGGCCAGTGGTGAGGCATTGTTGCTCTGGGTCCCATCTAACAACTTAGGGTGTTTCTCGGGTGTTCACTAAAATGTTAATATAGATTGACAGATCGGCAAAATCGTGGCCTATGTAATAGTGAATACTGTACATTTATGATCCGTCTGACGGTACTCTGGGCGCTTACAGATTCTTTAAATAAGACATGTTCACTAATTTTACCCAGAATATTAGGCACACACTCTCAATAACATCCACATACAAGACAATAAAAGAACTCACTATAACAGGATGGATTAGAGTCAGTATAACACAGTTAATTTAAACAGAAGGATTCAAGGATAAGACGAACTTTAAATTGGGTTTTAAAAACGGAAAGGTTAGGCAAACTTCTCAGATCAAAGAGCGGATTCATCATAGGTGCCTTGCCGCATAGCGTTGGCGATTATGGATTTCCATCTGTCTCTATCTCTTGTTGCCTCAAGCATCTCTTCCACCTTTCCTGTCTTCAGCCACTCTATTAGTATCTTCTCCCTGGGTCTACCCGGTGCTCTCCTTCCTTCCACCTTTACCTTTGTGACCAGGTATTCTAATTCCCCTCTCTTCATAAAATGGCCTATGAATGATGCCTGTCTTTTCCTAATCTTCCTTATGAATGATCTACTTGTGTCTGCCTCCATCAAGACTGTCTCGTTTGTTTTCTTTGCTGTCAATGGAACTCTCAACATTCTTCTTACAAACCACATCTCGGCTGCCTCAATCTTGTTCTGGCTTTGCTTGTTGACTGTAAAGAACGGATTGTTCCTCAGAAAAGGTCCAAAATCAGGAAAATATCGGAAAGCGTGAGTCTTGCGTCCGTATCGAAAGATTTTGAATAGCTGAGTATCAGAAGAAGACTGTAGAGTACAAAACGGAGAACAGACATTGAGCAATTCAGAGATACAAGCAGGAACAGTACCAGAGACAGCATTGTAAGACATAAATTCAGCCTTGCATCTGATACGTTGTTGAATAGAAAGCTAATGAGGCATACAGAACAGGGACGGTGAACTCTCACAAGAAATTTTAAGGACGGGTCTTGGAGGAAAACTTTGAACTTTCTGTAGAGGTTGAACAACAGACAAGAGAGCACCGATAAGAACACTATTACAATAATTTAGACAAAAAAGTACACAAGGTGATATGAGTTTTGGCTGCATAAATCAGCGAGAAGATGGCGAATAGAGCAGATGCATTTAAACTCCAATAAGCCACCTGATACATTTTAGTTGTATGTTGTCGCAAGGAAAGGTTAGTGTCGAAGAAGAATCCTAGATTTCATACAGAATCAGAGAAGGGAATGTCAAACGTATTGAGAGGGACAGAACTTGGAGGAGGTACAACTTTGTTAGTATGTGAAATTAACATAGCATCAGTGTTATCATCATCAAGCTCAAGTCGGTTGTCAGTCATCCAGTTTTTCATGTCACTTGTGCGTAATTGGAGTGTTGAAATCATTCCATTCAGTTCCATTTTAGGCGCTGATTTCCGTGGTTGTGTGTCGTCAGCAAAGAGGTGATGGTCAACAGGATGTTTGGATATAATGGTAGAGAGAGGGATAATGTATGTACATTCCAAATAGAAGAGGTCCGCCTCAACATTGATTTTAATCTTGCGGAATTAACGCCTTTATATTTCGAACCAAATAGTTAAAGATCGTTGATAAAAGATAGTGTATTTATGTCGTGATAAAATACTCCTTTTTGTGTATGATCATGATTGACCAAGATGCGGTTTTTCTCTCAAGTCTCTTTTGTTTTCTGTTTCAATTTAGGGCGGTTTTTTTGTTTTTATTATTTTTTTTATCGTAAACGTCTCTGTTCAGAATAATAAGTGAATGAAGACATACAATCTTCTGTTTTTCCTTCTAATAACATAAATTTGCCACACACATGAACTGAAGTTAGCTGAATAACACAGCAACATTATGTTAGCTCTTTACGCTCAGAAACCCCGTGGCTCGTAGATCTATAGGCATAGCGAGACAATGATAACAGCGTACAGCGCAGCTAGTCGCCTTCATCTCTCTCTATAATTTTATGTGTGTATGTTCCGTATTGCTCGATTAAAAAAAATCAGAAAATCGTAAAGGAAAATGGACATGACCCTTTAGTTGCTTTATTTTGAGTTGCTGGGGTCCCAATGCCAAATGAAAAAAATCTCTGAAAATGTAGGGGGGTCCAGGGTCATGCTCCCCCGGAAATTAAAAAAAAAAAAGATGCAAAATAGTGCAATCTGACGCTATCTGGCACAAGTTTAGGCTTGTTTATGATCCTTTGTACTGAAGCAAATGATTTATACATACTGGTGTCAGATTTCAAGAAAAATAATTTGGTATTTTTCTATTGTATGCTCCAACAACCATTAAACAAAATAGACTGAACAGCTTCAACATTTTTTGCAGTTTTCTGCCTCACCTGGTGCTTCTTTGACTTGAAATGGTCTGAAAGTTTGTGGATGCCTGCTCAACTATAGTTATTTTTATTGGCTTCACAGCGGAATGCCAGCCTCTGTTATTTTTGAAAGCCATGTGCTCATTTACATGACATGAATTTTTCGTGAAATCCACTCCTAACACCACTTATTTTTGCAGTCTTCGGCAAACGTTTCGCTGCGGCAGACCCTTCCTCTAGAATATCGGCTCGAGACATGGTCACACTCTTCAAAAAATTTGCAATCAGTTCTGAAAACAGGCCGCGCCTGACAAACGAAAAATATCGGAAGTGACTTTAGTGGAAAATGATAAGGAAATTTCGTTGTCTGTTTCGAAAGATCAACAGACTGACAAACAGCCGACTATTCAGTAGAAGAAAAAAAATATCAGTCGAATTTTCTTATTTCCTCGGAAAGCACATTTTTTTCCTTGGTAGCAGCCTGTGGATTTTCTCGGATTTCCGAGAAAAATCGGAAAATTGGGAGCCCTGTATTAGTATACTGATTCCGTTGTCTAAATCAATCACCGGCTTTCTCGTTGCCCGTTACAATGATTATGCTGTTCTGCTGATGGAATCACTACAAGGTCCCGTGAGTGTAAGATTAGACAAGACTCTACTTCCCTTGCCCTCTCCTTCTCTTTCACTGGGATTGTTATCTGTGTCTGGCGCCATGCCGATCATGAATCAGTCTGATCCATTTAATCTGATATATGCATAAGAGCGTTGTACAGTTCTTCTGTCTTCATTACACAGTTCTGTTAATGAATGTTATCGTCTTCGATTGTTTATCTGTCCGCTTGTGCCATTTTAGAGTCTGTTAATGAATGTTACCTTCTTCGTTGGTTTATCTGTCCGCTTGTGCCATTTTGGAGTCTGTTAATGAATGTTATCTTCTTCGTTGGTTTATCTGTCCGCTTGTGCCATTTTGGAGTCTGTTAATGAATGTTATCTTCTTCGTTGGTTTATCTGTCCGCTTGTGCCATTTTGGAGTCTGTTGATGAATGTTATCTTCTTCGTTCGTTATCTGTCCGCTTGTGTCATTTTGGAGTCTGTTAATAAATGTTATCTTCTTCGTTCGTTTATCTGTCGCTTGTGCTATTTTGAGTCTGTTAATGAATGTTATCTTCTTCGTTGGTTTATCTGTCCGCTTGTGCTATTTTGGAGTCTGTTAATGAATGTTATTTTCTTCGTTTATCTGTCCGTTTGTGCCATTTTGGAGTCTGTTAATGAATGTTATCTTCTTCGTTCGTTTATCTGTCCGCTTGTGTCATTTTGGAGTCTGTTAATGAATGTTATCTTCTTCGTTCGTTTATCTGTCCGCTTGTGTCATTTTGGAGTCTGTTAATGAATGTTATCTTCTTCGTTTATCTGTCCGCTTGTGTCATTTTGGAGTCTGTTAATGAATGTTATTTCTTCGTTTATCTGTCCGCTTGTGTCATTTGGAGTCTGTTAATGAATGTTATCTTCTTCGTTTATCTGTCCGCTTGTGTCATTTGGAGTCTATGAATGAATGTTATCTTCTTCGTTCGTTTATCTGTCCGCTTGTGTCATTTTGGAGTCTGTTAATGAATGTTATCTTCTTCGTTTATCTGTCCGCTTGTGCCATTTTGGAGTGTCGCGCGGAGAAAGAGTTGATGGTCAGGAACGAACCGCAAAGCTGAAGAGAAAAAATGTCATAGGACACCGAAGCCTCCTTCACATCATCGACCCAGTTCTTCCTCGGTCTGCTTTTTAAATCCCCGTATCTTTTGTTGTGTGCTTGTTGGTTCAGCTTGAAGGGTGGGTGGGGTGGGTGGGTGGTGCGTTCTCGTCAGATGACCAAACCATTTTATCATTTGCTGATGAGTATGATAGCGGTCTGGTATTGTTCTCACCATGTTCCTGATCTCGATGTATCTGATCATGTATCATCTCATCTGGTTGACAGCTGTTTCCAGATAAAGCATTTTGCACTGTTATTCAAGCTGTCTATGTATTCATATATTTACCTGTAAGCCAGTGAACACTTCTTTTCTGTATGTCATCCATATGACTTTTATATCTATCTACACTGTGAGTGATGATACGAATGCTATATCTTTGGATGAGACAATAAAAAACCTGAGGTCCTGCACGCAACATGCACTTTGCGCATACAGAAGAACCCATGGCGCGGATTGTTTGTAACAAAATGCAGTAGAATAAATCTTTGCACATAGGTTAAAACATATACATATACATATACATAATATATACATATACATATACATTACATATACATATACATATACAAAAACATATACATATACAGACAAATGAAAATATGGGTGGCGCCATACTATGCCGGCGTGTTTTCTTCGCAGGGAGCAATCTACACTGCTCGCGTAAAAATTCCATCATGATCACACACACACACACACCACACACACACACACACACACACACACACACACACACACACACACACACACGCACGTACGCACGCACGCACGCACGCACGCACACACGCTCGCAAGGACGCGCGCACGCGCGTACACACACGCACGCACGCACGCACACCACCCACACTATATTCCACACCACACCACACTATATAACACTAACACACACACACACACACACACACACACACACACACACACACACACACACACACACACACACACACACACACACACACACACACAAACACACACACACACACAAACACACACACACACACACACACACACACACACACACACACACACACACACACACACACACACACACACACAACACACACACACAAAGGTGAGCACGAAGGTGATATACCTAAATGCGGTTATCTTTAAAAAAAATCTGATCAAGCAAGTGTGATTTAAAAAAGCAACCACACTCAAAGTTTCAAATAAAAGGAATATAACTTTATCTAGCATAGTTTTCTGCTCAGTGGTACTATGAACGGCTGTATCAACTGAAAACTAAGATTCAATTGCATGGCTTTTTAAACTTAAATTTCTTGTATTCTTCCCGTATCGGCCATGTATTGAAATCTAAAACAAATGCACATAAACCTAAAACATTTGCGTCTGTTAGTCTTATTGTATTACATGCACTTCTGATTTGGTTTTTGTGTTGTTCTGGTTCCTGGGTCTTTAAAAGTAAAGCGTGTCGTAGTCGACTGGTAATTTTGTCGTCTGTATGTCGTAATCAACGTGTTGGTATTGTCTTTGTGTTATTCATTTTACTGAAGAGTTGGAATCTTGACATCTTCATGAGTGACAGTTGAATACTATTGATATCACATAGGCTACTGGTTAATGTCTATTCGAAAATTGATTACAAAAATTAATTATGTCAGCGTATAATTCTTCATTTCATGTACCATGTGGGTTTATTTATCTATCTTTCATATACCATGTGGCATTTATCAATTTTTCCGTTTGTTTATTCATTGTACTTACACAGGAACAGTATCATTTGTTCACTTTACTAGGACATGAAGAGAAATCTATTAACAGACAACATCCTATTTATATACGTGATAAAAATATTCTCAGTGAATAAAAACTATTGAGTTATGTACAAAATATAGTGTCTCAAAAACAAGAACACACGCACATAAAAAAAACAACAATACAAAAACAGAAACAAAAACAAAAACAAACAACAACAAACAAACAAACAAACAAACAACAAACAAACAAACAAACAAACAAACAAACAACAAACAAACAAACAAACAAACACCCTGATACCTGGTCAGCTCGAAACATGTCATCGTTGCGCTTCTTTTGCGTCTTTGTTTCTTCAGTATCTTGGAGTAGTTGATCATGTACTTTATATTTGTTTCATGTTTCTAGTTGTTCGTGATATTTAAGTGTCTGCCAGTAAGGTATGTGTGTATGTATATGTATTATGCATATATGTATATATGTATGTATGTATGTATGTATGTACGTACGTACGTACGTATGTTTGTATGTATCTATGTATGTGTGCGCACGTGCGCGTGTGTGTATATGTGTGTATTTTCTACACATAAGCATTATTGTATTTATCTTATCATGATTTTGGTATATTCTGAATAAAAGATTTATATAAAAAAGCTCTTTTCTTTTTTTTGTTTCTTCGTGATGGCAATCTGTCTGCCCGCATACACCACATCACACACACACACACACACACACACACACACACACACACACACACACACACACACACACACACACACACAGAGACATCGTAGGAACTTGCTGAGCTGTGAAAACATGATCTCAGCTTGCCCCTTCCCCCACTTCCCTTGGATGGTTATCCCCGTCGGCCATATCACCTGAAGTGGATGTCGACGTAAAAAATAATTATACATAGTTACAAAGAAAATGATCGCTGCCGTTTTCACAGCAAGACGCGAACGGGATCGCATTGCATCAATCGTTTAATTCGTTTTGTTCCGCGGATAACATGACAGCACTTGCGTCAGCAACGTTTACATTTTCACATCTTAACCCTATCCACTAGCTCATCATCATCATCATCAGTCCCGTAGTCTGGTTGACCGTTGGGGTACCACTGAAGATTTTGCAACCAACTTCCTCCACTCCTACAAAGATCATATAACCAATAAGGAAGTGAAAACCCGAATCGAAAACGCCATCGGGCCGTATGAAGACCTCCTGACCTCAGTGAAAAGACGCAAACTGAGGTGGTACGGGCACGTCACACGATCATCTGGACTGGCCAAGACCGTCTTGCAGGGAACAGTTCAGGGAGGGAGACGAAGAGACAGACAGAGAAAAAGATGGGAAGACAATATCAGAGAGTGGACTGGCCTTGAATGGAATATCATTCTGCGGAAAGCCACTAGCTACAAAAGCCTAAACCTATACCTTCCCTTATCCTATCCACCAGCTGCAAACACACGTCACCCTCTGACTCCCTCACCCTATCCATCTGCTGCAAACCCTCAATCTTTTCACTCCATCACCCTGTTTACCAGCTTCTTGCAGAAAGCTGATAGATAGGGTTCATCATCAGGTGCCTTGCCGCATGGCGTTGGCGATTATGGACATCCATCTGTCTCTATCTCTTGTTGCCTCAAGTATCTCTTCCACCCTCCTTGTCTTCAGCCACTCTGCAAGTCCGTCTAGTATCCCGGTGCTCTCCTTTTCTACAGCTTTCCCGTTGTGACCAAGTGTTCCAATTCCCCTTTCCTCATAAAATGGCCTATGAATGTTGCCTGTCTTTTCCTAATCTTCCTTATGAATGATCTACTTGTGTCTGCCTCCATCAAGACTGTCTCGTTTGTTTTCTTTGCTGTCCATGGAACTCTCAACATTCTTCTTAGAAACCACATCTCGGCTGCCTCAATCTTCTTCTGGCTTTGTTTGTTGACTGTCCACGCCTCGCAACCGTACAACAGTATTGGTTCTATATAACATTCAAGAACTCTCTTCCTGATGTTAATTGATAGGCATTTGTTGGTAAGAATGCTTGTCATCTTCTTGAATGCTGTTTTGGCTTGACTGATTCTTCAGGCTATTTCTGATGTGCATCTGCCGTCTGATGAAATGATCGTTCCCAGATATTCAAACTTATCAACCATAGATAGGGTTAGGGAGTGAAAATGTGAAATTTTCGCTTTGTATCATGGGTGATAATCCACGAAGCTGGTGAATACGATGAGAAAATGAAAGATTTGAGATCGTGCTTTGCGATCATGGTTGGTAACGCAGGAATTAACTGAGCAGAGTGAGGGAATGAAAGGGTTAAGTTTATGGCTTTGCCATCATGGCTGATGATGCGTGAAGCTGTTGGATAGGATGAGTGAGTCAAAGGGTTAAAGAGCTGACCTGCATTGTTATTTCCCAGGCAGCGTCGTTACCTTGGCGACAACACCAGCGTCAGTTACCCGTCTGTCTGTCTGTCTGTGTGTCTGGCTGTCTCTTCGTTTACCCGCCCCTGTCACTTGGGATGCTTTGTGAATAGGCAAACATCGACCATCCATCGCTCTTTGCAACCTGCTTGCTTGCTGCCGTTACACAAATCTGTCTGTTGCTGCCTTAAATGCTTGTGTGAGAACCAGTGAGTGTGGTGGTAAGATTTGTATATGTGTGTGCGCAGGCGTGTGTGCGCAGGCGTGTGTGGTGTGTGTGTGTGTGTGTGTGCGCGCGCGCGCGCGCGCGTGTGTGTGTGTGTGTGTGTGTGTGTGTTTTGTGTTTGTATGCGTGCGTGTCTCTCTCTCTCTCTCTCTCTCTCTCTCTGTGTGTGTGTGTGTGTGTGTGTGTGTGTGTGTGTGTGTGTGTGATAGGAATAGACCGAGAGTAAGAGAGAGGGAGATAGAAAGAGAGGGAGACATTTTCCATAATGTCATATCAAGCCCTACCACTAACTAACTCGAAGCAAACTATCAACTCAGTTCAATTAAGTTCAGTTCGATGTAGTTCAATTAAGATGAATTCGAGTTCAAAAACTGAAGTCTCGTCTTGTAGGTGGCCCCAAAGCGGCTTGATATTGCTGGCTCCCATGGACTACCTGACACTCGAACTTCGACTGAATGAATTTAGATTGTGCATTGTACTGAGGGATCGGAATAAGTGGCATGGAATCGATGCCACTGAAGTGGTGCATAAGATAGGGGGGAGGGGGATGGAGTTCAAAACTACTTATTTGGGTCGGTCAGTAGAAAAGAATCTTGCCGCATAGTCGGCCATTCGATCTGAAGAAGGTCTTAAAAGGAAACTGAAAATTCACAAAAAGAGTGTATGAGGTTTAACCCTTTGACTCCAGCACCCTGTCCACCACCATCCTGCAAAGTCAACCATGCTAGCAAAGCAAAAATGTAACCCTTTGATTCTTTAACCCTATCCAGCAGCTTCCTGTAAGGAGCTGGTGGATAGGGTGAGGGAGTCAAAGGTTTAATTTTTTGCAGTTGGTGAACAGGGTGCGGGAATCAAAGGGTTAAAAGAGGGAGTGGGAAAAGAGTCGGCAAAGAGTGTAAATGATGTACAGGCACCAGAGGGAGTGGGAAAAGAGTCGGCAAAGAGTATAAATGATGTACAGGTACCAGTGGGAGTGGGAAAAGAGTCTAGTCGGCAAAGAGTATAAATGATGTACAGGTACCAGAGGGAGTGGGAAAAGAGTCGGCAAAGAGTGTAAATGATGTACAGGTACCAGAGGGAGTGGGAAAAGAGTCGGCAAAGAGTATAAATGATGTACAGGTAGGCTACCAGAGGGAGTGGGAAAAGAGTCTAGTCGGCAAAGCGTATAAATGATGTACAGGTACCAGAAGGAGTGGGAAAAGAGTGGATGAACTCAGCTGGGTTTTTATAAAACAAAACAAGCTGCCGTTATATCAGTGACCCCGCCAGACCTGCTCATATATATATATATATACATACATATACATATGTGTGTGTGTTCGTGTGTGTGTGTGTGTGTGTGTTCGTTTGTTCTTTGATCTAACGTCTTTTCACTATATGTGATATTAGATGTGTGTGTGTGTGTGTGTGTGTGTGTGTGTGTGTGTGTGTGTGTGTGTGTGTGTGTGTGTGTGTGTGTGTGTGTGTGTGTGTATGTGTGTGTGTGTGTGTGTGTTCTACGTGCGTCTGGGTGAGCGGATCCATGCACAGAAGTACATGTCTACTTCATTACGGTAGATAGCAGCGTGCGTGCGTGTGTGCGTGTGTGTGTGTGTGTGTGTGTGTGTGTGTGTGTGTGTGTGTGTGTGTGTGTGTGTGTGCGTGCGTGCGTGTATGTGTGTGTGTGTATGTGTGTGTGTGTGTCTGTGTGTGTGTGTGTTTGCGAGTGTGTCTGTTTCTGAGTACGTTTCAGATGTATGTGGAAGTGAGTGTGTATATGTGCGTGCGTGTGTGCGTGTGTGTGTGTGTGCGTGCGTGCGCGCGCGCACGTGCGTGTGTCTGAATATTGTGTTTGTGCCTCAAAATGTGTTCACTCTGTGTGTGTGTGTGTGTGTGTGTGTGTGTGAGTATGAGCACCCAGGGAGTGCAAGTGGCGTAGCAAAGGAAGCGAGGAAAGAGTGGACAGTGTAAGTGACGTAACAAGAGCGGGTACAAGAGTGGGCAGAGAGGTATGTGAGGTAACAGGAGTGTGAAGAGGTTGGACAGAGTGTAAAAGAGGGAATGATGACGCATGGGTTGGGAAGGGGTGGGGTGGGGGTGGGGGGTTAGGCCGTGGCCTTCGCGACATACAAGCTAACACATTACACATCCATTTTGTAACCTTTCTTCCTTCTCTTTGTACTATCCAGTGCATCTTTTCCAAGGTCGCGAAGGCTACGGTTAGGCAGTGCTTTTAGGTGTGGTGGACCAGGGGATGAGGGCTACTGGTTATGGAATGGTAGGAGGCAATGGGGGTATTTTGGAGATGTGTGTGTGTGTGTTTGTGTGTGTATACGTGTTAAGTATGTCAACAAACCAACCAACCAACCAACCAACCAACCAACCAACCAACCAAACTGAACAAGATTTCTCCACTTTTTAAAAATCATATTTTGGTTAAAACTGTGGATTGTTGAAGACCCATTAAAGCATAAGTTTAGATGGTAACGCTTCAAAGCCGAAAAGATTAAAAAAAAAAAAAAAACCCAAAAAACCCCCCTGCACAATCAGCATTTTTTGAGGAAGAGGTGTGAATAGCACTTTCTCTAGAACTCCCGACAAAATTCAAAATGTGTTTTCATTGTTGTGACAGTCTGCTATTGTCTTCAATGCACCTCAGATTTTATTTCATGTGAAGGTTCTTCAAGGTCACAGTGATATTGTGAAGTACAAAATTAGGATTTTCTGCAAAAAAAAAAAAAAAAAAAAAATGTCAAAATGGCCTGACCATCCATTTTTATCAATGTTAGCAACATTTTGGGGCAGTGGAGGTTTGTCATTGGATGACATTTACTATTGTATACAGGTGCTTGCATACATGCATTGATTTTTCAGATAGGGTGGAGGCTTTGGGCTGAAATGTTTCGTGAATCGAGGTATGGGTGGACTAATACAAGTTGGGACACTGTGGGGTCGGGTTGGTGGCATCCATGACAGCTGGACATCTTTAGACTTACATTCTGTTGTGTTGCTTTTGGAGAGGTTTCTTACTGTTTTGGTGGTACTGATAAAACTGTTTTAATGGCTAGAAAGTAATGGGTAGTGTTGCTTTATGGAAAGGCCTGGAGCTTTTGCAATGTGTGAGGACAATGTGGGACCACATCAACACACAGTGATCTGTTTTGATAAAATGAAAGTGAAGAAGTCCTAAACCAAGTTGTCATTAATCATAATGGTTTTTATATGGCTTGATTTGGCATTACAGATATTTTTCATTACAATGTGACCTAATTTTGACTCGGTGACATAATAATGCAAGGAAATTTAACATTATACAGAAACCACATGTCAGTTACAACCTTAAGACTTTACCAGTGTATACAGTAGTTTATGGAAGGGTTAGGCCTACAGGATATGCTAGGATTATTTTGAATCCAGTTCCACCACAAAGCATTTCCTGAGTCAGTAAACACGGAAATATTCTGAGCGCAGGCACACCATCTTGGAAAAACTGAAACCTTCAGCAAGTCTGATAAAACCTGTACAGGCTGAAACTATTGATATATGCTATGGGAACATACTAAACTGCCCTGAAGTTGTAGAAAAACTGGAAGCTAATAATAATAATATACAAGTTCAGTAATAGTCGATAGGGTCTTTCTTTTTTCCCCTTGTAATTCTTTTGTTTCTTTGCTGTTATTGTGGCATCTATGGTAGACATATACTATCATATAGGCCTACAATTTTTGTTTGTTTGTATTGTAATAGACCAAGCGATTAATTCTGCCTTAAATGTCCTTTTTATACCAACTAGAGAGAGGTAGGTCTATGTACGTGTGTGTCTGTGAGCAAGTGTCTGAGAAAAATGTGTCAGCAAGATTTTTGCAGTGATTATCATAGATGGATTTTACCAAATTAGACAAACTGTGTAGACCAAGGACCAATGCATACATTTGAAAAGGAGAGGTCAAAGGTTAATGGGGAAAAAAGTGCCAAATATTCTTTTAAGGGTAGGAGTGGGGGATAGTTGTGTAAATGGCATTTACTAAGAGAAAGCTGAAAACATTTATATCTTTATGATTGTAAGAGTTACCCATTTCCTCATGACCTCTTTACTTATATTAGGACGAAACATCTTTTCATAACGCCAAGATTCATAATCGATCATGTGGTTCGTGTAGTTGAATAGCAACTTCCTATACGGTGTTACAAGTTTAGCTGACATGGGGTCATTTGCATGGTCATCTATGTTTTGTCTTCTACAACACTCTATATGACATGAAAGGAAGAATAGCAGTTTGGCTTGGCCATCCATTTCCCTTATTTAACAGTACACCAAACAAGTAGGCCTACTTTACCAATGTAATTAGGCTATTACATTTAGCGGATACCAACCAAGCAAACACATCCATTTTATAAACTTTTTTCCTTCTCTTTGTGTGTCCGGTGCATCTTTTCCAAGGTCATTTACTGTTTGAGCTTGTCATTTTACACAACAACCAATGAGTCTTTACAGAGTATTAGAATAATCAGAGACAGATGTTGCAACTTTTTATTCGATCAGCTAGTGGTAACTCATCATCATCATCATCAGGTGCCCCGCCGCATGGCGTTGGTGATCATGGACTTCCATCTGCCTCTATCTCTCGTTGCCTCTAGCATCTCCCCCACCTTCCTCGTCCCCAGTCACTCTGCAAGTCCGTCCAGCATTTTCTCCCTGGGTCTACCCGGTGCTCTCTTACCCTCCAGCTTTCCCGTTGTGACCAGGTGCTCCAAATCCCCATTGCTCATAAAATGGCCTATGAATGTTGCCTGTCTTTTCCTAATCTTCCTTATGTTTGATCTACTTGTGTCTGCCTCCATCAAGACTGTCTCGTTTGTTTTCTTTGCTGTCCATGGAACTCTCAAAATTCTTCTGAGAAACCACATCTCGGCTGCCTCAATCTTGTTCTGGCTTTGTTTGTTGATTGTCCACGCCTCGCATCCGTACAACAGTATTGGTTCTTTATAACATTCAAGAACTCTCTTCCTGATGTTAATTGATAGGCATTTGTTGGTAAGAATGCTTGTCATCTTCTTGAATGCTGTTTTGGCTGGGCCGATTCTGCCGGCTATTTCTGATGTGCATCTGCCGTCTGATGAAATGATCGTTCCCAGGTATTTGAATTTATCAACCTGTGTCAAGGTTGTGCCATTTGCTGTTATTTTGCATGAGGGGATTTCTTGTTTTTTACTGATCACCATGACTTCAGTCTTCCTGCTGTTTAGTTCCAGCCCCTTACCTTTGCTTTCTATTTCTAATATATTCACAAGGTTTTGTAGGTCTCTTTCACTTTCTGCAATTAGCACGGTGTCATCTGCATATCGAATGTTGTTTATCAATTTCCCTCCAACCTTTAATCCAGGGTCTTCTTCTAGGTTTCTCATGATGTTTTCGCTGTAAAGTGAAAACAGATCTGGTGACAAAACACAACCCTGTCTGACTCCTCTTTTGATATATTGGAAAGAGCTTACATTGTTTTCTATTCTCACTGCAGCTGTTTGTTCCCAGTACATATTTCTGATTATTCGTAGATCTTTTCCATCAACATTGAGTCTCTCCAGTTGGTTGATCAATTCATCATGTCTTACCCGATTGAAAGCCTTGGTGTAGTCAACAAAGCATAAATACAAATCCTTCTTCATCTCATTTGACCTCTCTATGATAGTTCTTAGGATGTATATGGCATTAATAGTTCCTTTCCCTTCCACAAATCCACACTGTTCTTCTGCTATTTCTCTTTTGATTCTATTCCTTGTCCTCATCATGATTATTCTTAACAGGATTTTTGTTACATGGCTCATCAAACTGACTGTGCGATGGAGTTCGCATTCTATAGCCCCTGTCTTCTTTGGAAGTGCAATGAAAATTGATTTTGACATATCTTTGGGGATTTTTCCAGTGTCGTAAATTTCATTTAGGAGGACTGTTATTTTTTCTATGCCAGATTCCTTCAGGGCTTCAATCATCTCTGTAGTAATGTTGTCTGGTTCTGGGGCTTTTCCCGGTTTCATCTTTTTCAGTGCCGCTCTAACTTCATCTTTCATTATGGGTGGTCCTTCAAAGTTCTTTTTATAATGTGTTCTTCGTTTCTGTCATCCTCAAAAAGGTCTTTAATGTACTCTCCCCATCTGTCTGATATTTTGTCTTTTTCCATGATAAGCGTGCCATCTTTCGATTTCAAGCAACCAGTTGATGTGCATGTATTTTTTCTGTGGACAATTTCTTCAATTCGTCTGTACATACCCTGAGGATCCGTTTTGTGTCGGTCTTCCATTTCTTTGCACTTTGATTTCAGCCAACATTCCTTAGCTTCATTGCACCTATTCCTGACCTCCTTGTTTATCTTCCTGTAGATCTCCTCATTTCTCTTTGCCTTCCTCCTTTCCTCCATCAAGCCCCAAATTTCATTAGTCATCCAGTTCTTTTTTACTTTTCTATCTGCCTTAGGGATTTCCTCACAAGCTTCATTTATCGAATTCCTCAACTTTGTCCATTGTTCCTCACTGTCACCAGCGTCTTCCAGAGCACTGAATTTGTTTTGAACATGTACATTAATTTTTTTACGTATCACTTCATCTGTCTTTAAGAGTCCAAGGTTTAATTTGATGTTGTTTTTGGTCTGTTTCCTTTACCTCAAGTTCACTCTAAATCTTCCCACTACAGGATTGTGGTCACTGTTGCAGTCTGCGCCTGGTAGTGTTTTTGCTGACAATAAAGAATTTCTAAATCTTTTGTTGATCAGGATGTAGTCAATCTGATTTTTGGTATTATCTCCTGGACTCATCCAAGTCCATTTTCTTCTATTAGGCTGCTCAAACCAGGTGTTTACTTCTATAAACTCATTCATCTGTGCCCATTCTACAAGTTTCTCACCCCTTTCATTTTGCATACCAAGGCCATGAGGTCCAACTATATCCTCCACCCTATCCTGTCCCACTTTAGCATTGAAATCTCCCACTATTACAATAACTTCTTGTGATTTACATTGGACTTTGGCCATCTCTAATACTTCGTAGAAGTTGTCGATGTCTTCCTGAATACTTGCGGATGTTGGTGCATACACCTGAATGATGTTGAAATCAAACGGTTTGCCTCCCAACTTGACCAGCAAAACTGTCGGACACAGCCCAGTATCCCTTAACTGCTTTTGATTTGTCTTTGTCCATCATGATGCCTACTCCTCTTTCATGTGAGTTACCACCAGAGTATATCATTGTGTATTCTCCTGATGTTATCATGCCTGCCCCCTTCCAGTGCTAGTGGTAACTAAGTACAGGCAACTTCCCTGTATAACGGAAGTGGTGAGTAGAGGGCAGCAACTCTAAAACGTCTGTGTTCAGAAAGGTGATAATGATTTCCCTTCCCAAAACAACCAGTCCGCCCATGCCCATGGAAGACGAAATCGTCCAAGACAAAACAGCATCAGATGTAAATAAATACACTTCCGAGGCGGCTGAAGATATCGGTGATAAATTAACAGATTTAACATTGAACGGAGAAGAAAATGAAGAAGAAGAAACGGAGGAAACGCTGTACGCTATCGGAGATTACACGGGTGTCAGCCAAGACCAGGCGAGTTCCACGGGATCGGCCGATATAGAGATCTATATCACTAAATATCAGCAGTCGGAATAAATTTCGTAGTGGTAGATTACTAGATATCTAGATTGGGCCAAATGTAATGGACGCACACACACACACACACACACACACACACACACACACACACACACACACACATTGCTTGGTCGACTGAAGACTGCGTCACGTGCGTGCACAATCTTTTTCACAGGCAGGATTGAAATCAGTGCAAGTCCATGCAGTCAGACTGAAAAACATGAGCTCCATATCTCTAATCAAGCTGCAACCAAGATGATGATCATCATCAAAATCAAACAGCTGCTGCTCTCTCCATTTATGTCGGTAGCTCTAACTACCCTTTCAAAAGAGACTAGAATGAGCACATCCTTGCTGTAAATGTTTCACAATGTTGGGGAGTGTTATGTTTCAGTTTCACTTTCAGTTTTCTCAAGATGACGTCTCCGCGCTTGGAATGAATTCCATATGCGCTAACATCACAGGTGCCATGTGACGGACAAGGTCCAGAATGATCACGGCACAAGCCTTAAGCCTGCACACAAACCCACGAGCTGGCCAGGTCCTGAGGCCCTACCTAGATAGTTTTTATTAACTCTGGGGTTGTAGGGGAGTGAAATGGCAGAGACCTGAACTTTTCAAGGGACCAGCACCACAAGGGCAGTGCCCATCCCCTCTCCCTTGCTTCAAGTTATTCATATTCACGTTTTTTTTTAACCAAGACTTCAGAAAGGCAAGAAGGCTAATTGATCTTCAAGGGGTGGGACCTGGGAAATCAACATGTCTCTCCAATGTTTTTTACCAAGGCAACCGGGCAATGCCCTGCTCTTCATAATTTTCAACTGCCGTGGGGTCTTTAATGTGCACATTTTTGAAATCATGAAGATTTTGATAGTAGTATTTTGATATTTTGATTAGTGTAATGATGAGTGTACCTTTTCTCCATCTTTTTTATGTGCAGCTCAGTTTCAGCCGAGGGGAACAGCTGAAAATACTCAGGAAAAGTTCGGAGCATTGGTGGTGGGCAGAGTCTTCACAAGGAACAGTGGGATATGTGCCTGTCAATCATTTGACCCACAATTCCTACCAACAGTTTTATTGGGAAGATGATGAATACTTCGGTAGCTATGGAAAACTAGTAAGTTTACATACTTGTTGCACTTGTTCTTGTTTGTGGTGGTGGTGCTTCTACTGTTAGTACTATTATAAATAATGAAGATAATTTTGTTTGGTCTTGTATGTATAATTGACATTTGTTTGGTAATCAGCCTTTCTCACTAGAGGAAAGTACAGAGTGCCTCATTTCATCAAGAATGGATGTGAAGGGAAGCCAGAATGGGCAGCTTCACCATCACATTATCTTTCGTCCCTCACACCTCTCTACTCTGCTATCCATGCCACCACCACAGTAACAAGACAATCTTGCAACAAAGTGTAAAACAACACGCACACATACACACACTCATCCACCCAGAAACACACACACACAGACAGACACACACACACTTACACACACATACACACACATGCACACAAGACACATGCACATGCACCCACATACATACACACACATATGTACACACACATGTGTGCACACGGTACACAAACACACACACGCGTATCACACACAGACATGTACAAAACCCACCCATCCACACACACAAACCACAAAACACAGTTTACAAGCAACAGTTTAGTGAATACACAACATAATAATGTGTAATGGTAGCTGAACATTTAGATGTGATTGCAGAAGCTGCACCATGAAATGCTAGGTGACCGCCCAAGAACGCTGGCTTACCAGCGTGCCATCAAGGACAATGCTCATCTTCTCAAGGATAAGGTGAGCAAAACTCATTGACCATTCATGCATTTTAGGACATTATCACACCTGTAATTTAAATTGAGAATAGTCCTTTCCAAAAACATACACAAACACACACACACACACACACACACACACACACACACACACACACACACACACACACACACACACACACACACACACACACACACACACACACACACACACACACACACACACACACGCGCGCGCACACGCACACACACACACACGCACACACACTGTCTGTCCATTTGTCTGTCTGTCTGTCTATCCATCTGTCTGTCTTTGTTTCTGTCTCTCTCTGTGTCATGCACAGCACAGGTCTGTTCAGATATGGCTGTAATTTTATTTCTCCCAATCTTCAAAGTATTAGCCAGGGACAGTTGAATTAATTTCTCGCTGTTTGCATGAACTGAGTGCATGCTACAAACTGACATCCAGGATAACATCTGATCCAAAATACTAAGCAGGCTATCATGTTGACTGTAAATATTCACCAATAACTTTTATGGTAATAACAAATAGTATGCTGTATCTCACAAATACTGATTCTCTCTGCCTGTTAGCTTTCTCTGCTTCGTAAAAAAATAACAACTGTGTTGTTGTGGTTGTCCATGGCTTTTTTTATTGTATTGTTGTCCCTTTTCTTTTTTTTTATTACCAGGTCATTTTAGATGTTGGCTGTGGAACTGGTATTCTTAGTCTGATGTGTGCCAAGTACGGAGAGCCAAAACAGGTATGCATAGGTAGAGTGGTTGTATTAGATTTTACTCTCATGTAGTTTTAACTTTCATGTAACTTGTATCTTAATATAATGTATCAGGAAGAATTTCTGTTCAGCATTTTGCCAGGACAGTGTCATCGCTTAACAACAACAACAACAACAACAACAACAACAACAACAACAACACCAACAACAACAACAACAACAGCCATCATCATCATCATCGTCATCGTCATCATCACCACCACCATCATCACCATCATAACAGTACTGATGATAATGATAATCATCATCATAATTATCACCATATGATAATAATAATTCCATTGATGTAGTGCAATTATTCCCTGTTAACCCTTTGACTCCCTCACCCTATCCACCAACTGCAAAAACTTAACCCTTTGACTCCCTCACCCCATCCACCAGCTTCCTGCAGGAAGCTGGTGGATAGGGTGAGGGAATCAAAGGGTTAAGTTTTTGCTTTGCTAGCATGGTTGGCAATGCAAGATGCTGGTGGACAGGGTGCGGGAGTCAAAGGGTTAAAGAATGCATGTTGCGCTATACATAAACAAAAGTCACATCTTTTAACTTGGAGTTTTGTCTTATACTAAAACAATCTTAACTTTACTTCCATATTTAAAGCAACATGTTCTATATGAGAACAATCTCAACATTTGTTTAAGTGGAATTCGACCTAACGTTAATAATGTTTAGCCATGTTTGATGCTTCGCAGGAAGACTAAGCTAAAATGCGGAACTTCCATTTCTGAGTTTTTAACTCATTTTGAAATTTCAAAGTTTATAAGTTAATGTGCACAAAACAAATAGTTTACCTATTATAGTTTTCAGTTTAGATGTGTTTAAACTTTTTAAATTCATTTTTGACAAAGAACATGACAAGCTCATAAAGATAAGTAAATGTGTGTTTTTCTTAGGGTACTTTTGACTTTATCAAACTATGGGAAATTTAAGATGAGATGTTAAAGACTAGCTCGAGATATTGAAAAATCTTGGTCGTCATAATTTTGACACAGTTTAGCTATTTTTTTATAGCCATAATATCTTTAGCTGTGCATCAGCTAATGTTGTCATTGTACTTACATAGATTTATATGTACCTGTGTATTCATTTCTCATATCACAAGTTATGATGTGGGTAGCAGCAGGTCAGGGGAGATTATCAAACTGGCTTCAAGAATTTCCAAACTTGAAGCAAACTAGAATATTTTTAACTGTCATTTTAAAAGAAGATGCTGCTCTGTGTTCATTAATTGAAGCTGCAAAGCCCTTCCATTATAAGCACAGAGTCCCTGGAGGTAGAGTTTTCTGTCAAAGTTCTAGTTTTACTGTAAGTTGAATTGTGTCTGTGGATTGATGTTAGGTAAGATAATTGTGTGTGTGTGTGTGTGTGTGTGTGTGTGTGCGCGCATACATACGTGTATGCGTGTGCGCGCTTGTACGTGTGTGTATGTATGTGTGTGGTTATGAGTACATGTGCATGCTTGTGCACATGCATATGCACATGTATGCGTGCTTTGGTGAGAGCTTGTACTCACACTACACATGTGTCCATGCTTGCAAGTATGTATGCTTACTGTGTGTGCATATTTAAAAAAAAAAAATGTGATACAGGTGTATGCAGTGGAAGCCAGTGAAATGGCAGAATACACAACAAAGATTATAGAGCGCAATGGTCTGTCTGATGTAATCACGGTCAGACACTGTTATGTGGAAGACCTCACCCTTGACCAGCCTGTAGATCTTATTATCTCTGAGTGGATGGGCACACTGCTTCTGGTGAGTTTGTGGGTGTGATTATGGTTGTGGAGAATGTGTATGTATATATATATTATGTGTGTGAGTATGAGCATGCATGTCTGTGCTAGCTAAAGAAGTAGAACAAAAGTGACGGGATTATTGAAGTTCATTTTAATGAGTATATATTTCAGAATTTTCATTAGTTTTATTTACCCATTTTCTCCCTGTCCATCAGCATCCTGCATTGCTAACCATGCTAACAAAGCAAAAACTTAACCATTTGATTCCCTGACCCTATCCATCAGCTTCCTGCAGGAAGCTGGTGGATAGAATAAGGGAATCAAAGGGTTAAGTTTTTGCAGGTGGTGGATAGGGTGTGGGAATCAAAAGGTTAAACAGAGTATTTTTGATACACTTTTGAATGATTTGCCTTGACATCAAAGGGAATTCTGAAATTGGGAAGTGATGACACATGCTCATGACAAGCTGTATGGATGGACCATTTGGAAACTGAGACAGTAACTGACACCATGTGGACTATGTATTTTCACACTTAAGTGTTTTGCACACATTAAAAAATCACACTGTTATAGATAACATACAAGGTTATGCTTTCTAGCAGAAAGGCTGTGGAATAATTGTTGTAATTTGTTGTGTTCTGCTAGGTGTTAAAATTGTACACATATTCAATTTGTCTTTCTATAAAGCATTGTAACTGTAAACTCAGAACCAGTTTAAAATTGTATGACTTGAGTTTTAGAATGTGGACTGGTCTTAATTCTGCCATAGTTGATGAATGGAAGATACTCTAAATTAATCCATTTTCTTCTGATTTATATGCTTGAAATTTTGCTTGTTCTTGATGGCAGCTGCATTCATGTAGATTTTATGGTCAATGTCTGTGCAGTTTGAGATGATGGTGGAATCTGTTGTCATCGCCCGTGACAAATTCCTCACTTCAGATGGAACACTCTGGCCATCACAAGCCAGCCTCTTTCTGGTGCCTGTAACGGCTGTGGAGTCTTATGGAGACTGTGTCGACTTCTGGTGTGAACAGTATGGATTTGATCTCTCCTGTTTAAAGTGAGTTTGATAAGTGAATAACCTGTTTTGTTGATAATTACCATTAAGATGAGCTTCTGATGTGGTAGGTTCATGTTGAACTTGAATTGCTCCAAAAAAAAAAAAAATGGAAGTGTAATTGTTGTGAAAGTGGTGATTGACTTTTTTTTTAACCCTTGGAGATATATTTTTACCAATTTATTAATAATTTTACCCCAGTTTTCCTGTTAATAATCAATCAGTCATGTATGTGTGAGTAAGAATGAAAACTTGTCAGCAAAGATTTCTTGCTTATTTGTGGATGAATCTTCACAATAGTTAAGTGAGTTTGATGAGTTCATAACCTACTTTAGTTGATTATTACCATTAAGATGAGCTTCTGGTGTGGCAAATTCATGTTGAATTTGACTTATTAAAAAGAAGGAACTGCAATTATTTTGATTGTAGTTATTGACTTTATTAACCTTTCGAAATGTATTTATCTGAATTTATTAATAATGTTTCCCTAGTCTGTCTGTTAATAATCAGTCAGTCATGTTTGTGTGCATAAGAATGAAAACCTCACTCTGGCTGTTAATAATCAGTCAGTCATGTGTGTGTGCATAAGAATGAAAACCTCACTCTTGCTGTTAATAATCAGTCACTGTATGTGTGCATAAGATGAAACTCACCCTTGCTGTTAATAATCAGTCATGTATGTGTGCATAAGATGAAAACCTCACTCTTGCTGTTAATAATCAGTCATGTATGTGTGCATAAGAATGAAAACCTCACTCTTGCTGTTAATAATCAGTCATGTATGTGTGCTAAGAATGAAAACCTCACTCTTGCTGTTAATAATCAGTCATGTATGTGTGCATAAGAATGAAAACCTCACTCTTGCTGTTAATAATCAGTCATGTATGTGCATGGCCCCGTAGAGGTGGTAAATGAAAACTTGTCAGTAAAGCTTTCTTGTCTCTTTGTGGATGAATGTTCACCTTATTTAATGACTGGTCTAACCCCCTGGAAGTCATCAGTGCATACAGTTTGCTTGAGCTTGATTAATTAGTCTGGTCACAGCAACTGTATTACCGGTACATATATTTCTGAAACTATTGAAAGGATATATTCACTTTTTATGGATGAATTTTACCAAATTTCAGTCAGATGTTCAGTCAGACATTCATTGACACTAATAGGGAATTGTGTTACTGAAGTTTTATGAAATGGTTGTTTTCAAGGTAACCATGATGCTACATATAGACAAAGAAAGATAATATGGATTGACATTATCTTAACCTCAGAGGTTTTTGAATTTGAATTTAGATATGATTTAAAAACTGGTCTTACTGGTACTGTTTGAATAGTCAGGTTTTGGTGACATACATATTTTTACTCTTGAGAGCAATGGGAGACAACATATTCATGAACCAACTGGCTTAGGAGGGAGGAAGCTTCTACAGTTTTCGAAGAAAGGTGGTGAAGAAAATGAAAAGGAGGAATTGGTAAGTATTTTGACCTGTTACTGATGCTAATTCTAGCAACACTGAACTAATTATTTTTGCAGGAGTTTAGCCATCAGCGAGTTTCTCCACAAACCAAACCATGGCTTTGTTCTTGACCGCGATCACTGCCTGGCCACAGAAGTCAGACTACTGCAGCTGGACATCAGCTTGCTCAAGGTTTCTGATCTGGAGGAGATTATCTGCCCCTTTGAACTTCAGGTGACAAAATCAGGTGTGCTGCATGGATTTTGTACCTGGTTCCAAGTGGATTTCTTCGGGTTGTCACCAGATGTAGTTACAACCTATCTCAACACAGGCCCGGATTATGAGTGAGTGTTCATGAGCATGTTTGTATTGCTCATATGGTTTAAAAAAAAGAAAAAACTGTCCCATAACACTGAGGTTATAGGTAGATATAATGACAGATACCTCAGCTTTTCTGAGGCAATATCTGTCTTTTCTTTGCTGTTTTAGCTTCCCTAATCTTAAACACAATCAGGTACCTGTTTACAGGTGGGCAGATTGGAGGCTGCATGCAGAACTTTTCTTGAACCAGACTCAAGCCCGTGCTATCAGATGGGAAAACAGGAGCTCTATCTTTATGCCAACCATTTGTATAGTTATGGTATGCAAGCAGGGCTCTAGTAGCAGGGTTCTAGAATGAAAGAGAATTTACATCCACTGTTAATCATAAAAATCAAAGTATGCTTGTGTGTGTGTGTGTGTGTGTGTGTGTGTGTGTGTGTGTGTGTGTGGTGTGTTTAGCAGGAAAGATTTTTTTTTCTATTTTTGATATTATACATATTTAGTAAAATCAAAAGAAAAAACAAACGAAACCCGTTTATTGTGTCACTGACCATTACTTGTCAGTTTGTGTTGTTTTGGCAGACTAACACACTGGAAGCAGAACTTATTCCTAATGGACACAGGGATAACCGTGACAGAGGGTGACCTTCTTCAGGGTCAAGCCAAGATTTACCGTCATACAGAGTGGAGAAGGCATGTTCGCATGTTATTGACGTTTACCCATACAGATCAGCAGTCAGGGCAGGTGGGTTTATAACATTTCAGTTTATTGTTTGTGACAAATCACAGCTAGAAAACAGTTATGTACATCCTTATGCTTACATGCAGTTGAGAATACTCATTCAAACAGTATAGGTCTATCCATGCATTCTTCAGTATGCTGTCATTTACTTTTCAGGAGCCAGTTTTCAAATTTTTAGTTTTTAGCCTCTTTCTCCTCCACTTCTCCCCAAAGTGGAAAAAAAGAAAGTTCATGGACCGCTGCTATGATGTGTACACATACATATTAGTTTTCTGTTAATGGAGTTCTATTCTTAGTGCATGTAATTTCCTTACTGATTGGCCAAGAAAGAAAGAAGGAAAAAAAAGGAGAAGAAGAGAAAAAAAAATTAGAAGTTCGTATACCCAGTTAATCAAGTAATACTAATAATAATTATTGGACATTTATATAACATCTTTCATCAAGCACAAAATGCTTTACAGTTTACAGCTTATCACAATTATATGGATGCGCATGCGCACACACACACACAATTTTTGTTTTCTTTTTCTTGACTCACATGTAGTGGGCCGCAAGTCTTTCCAGTAAAAATGATTTTGACTGACTTTCACACGCACACACACACACGCACACGCACACGCACACACACACACACACACACACACACACACACACACACACACACACACACACACACACACACACACAGAGTACATATACAGAGGAAAAATTCATACCAGGGTGACATACAATTGTAATGTGCGTTTCCCGGGGAGAGTGGCATGTATTTCACATACAAAAATTATGTTGTAACCAGATGAATCCATCCAAATCCAGCCTTCATCCCAGCATTTTTTGTAAAGATCACCGGGTCATTGGGTGTGCACCTATATTTGTAAACACCTTCACATGAATCAGAAAAAAACACGAAAGGAGAATAAGAACATGTATTTAATACAACAAGACAAGACAGGCGCAAATTTTTGGCCAACTGGCCTTTGTCAAGTGTAAGATTACAAACAAACAAACATCAGATACAAAAATAAGGAGAAAAAGACTGCAGCTTCCCTGCTGCTGGGTCCAGTGTGAGAAAAGGAATAGACTGACTAAGATGACATCCTTCTTATATCTTTCTTATCTTCACATATGTACATGTAATTTTTTAGTTCTAATTATAGTCCATGCTTCCACCTTTGTTTTTTTATTAATATATTATCTGTTTTTGGTTCGTTTTGTTTATAAAATACTGACTTTTTATTATTTGTTTGTTTATTTCCAGTCTGCAGATTATGAGAAGCTGTTCTTCGTCTGGCGGTAGCAAAAGATGTCCTTTGGTGTTGAAAAGTTTGAAATTCCACCGTCATTTTCACACACATTTTCTTTTATCCTTGAAAAAGTGGAAATTTCACCATTACTTGCTCATTTATTACCCATTTTCTATTATCCTTTAAAAAGAGGAAATTTCACCATTACTTGCTCACTTTTATTGGGACATATTATCCATTTTGTCTCATACGTTTGCTTGTGCATTTTCATACACCTACTCGATTTTGTTTCATCTTTTACCCAGGATAGATTACCAGCTTAGTTTGATGTGATAATATTGTGACATTATTTAGAGATGTGAATATTTGTGTGTAGTGATTATGTTTAGATGTATTCTTAATTACAGTTTCTGAGATTGTTGTTGCTGCCATGTGTGAAGAGTTGAAGAGTAATTGCAAGTGTGCTGAAGAGTACTAATGACAAATGCTGGAAAGATATGCACATATGCATATCAACATGCATACATTCAGTTTATGCTTACATACATAAAAATAGCATACACACAGACAAATGGAAACTTCTTGCACTTCCACAGAGATGGAAAAGAGGGAGAGAGAGTTAATGGAAGTTAGGGAGTCAAGTGGGAACATGTGAGAGAGTGTCCTACAGAGCTAGTTGGAGAAAGACAGAGAAGAATGAGAGAGAAAATGTAGCAAGAAATTGTCATTTTTGTGTTTTATCTCTCACAAACACACTTTATTGTTTAGTCCTGTGCAGTTGAATCCGAAAAAAAAAAAAAAAGGGGGGGGGGAGGAGAGAGAGAGGCAGAGAGAGAGAGAGAGAGAGAGAGAGAGAGAGAGAGAGAGAGAGAGAGAGAGAGAGAGAGAGAGATTGGCTGATTTTGCCTTGAACATTTTTGGAGAGAGATTTTGTTTTGAACTATTTTTGAGTATAGAGGCTTGTCAGTCTTGGCACTGACTTTGAATGTATCCAACATTGTTTTCCATTTTACCTCATGCAGAGTCAGATCACATTAAATCTTTAGATGATGAGTTACTTTGTCAAACCGTGCACTATACTGATAGTATTATGAGTTGTTGAATAATAATCGCATAGACGAAAGGTGATCATAATTGTAGGGCATCTTATGCTTCACATTATTTAAGTTTCATTCTATGCCAGTATTGATTCCAGACTCCTCATGAATAATGAGGCATATCTTCCTGAAAATCACAAGGAAATTGGCTCAGAATTGTGAGCTTTGCTCCTTATTTCAAGTTGTTGCTCAGGATTGAAAAACATTGTTATACTGTACTTGTGAAAGACATTGGGCTGGTGTAATATTTCAAGACATTTTGCTTGACTTTGAAGATTTTATTTGTGGCTTTGCAAATGGATGATTTTTGAGGCAAGCTACATAGTTTAAGCATAGTGCTTTTGTGTTTAAAATCATGTAAAGGGACACCAAATTGTGTTAATGGGTAGGATGAGGTTTTGATATAAGCCCAATATAGAAATGCTTTGGCTTCTCTTTATTTTCAAAGATGTTTTGCTTTACAGTATTGATCTGTATTAATTTGATGACTTTGAACAGTTTGATCCACAGATGTGATAGCCGTTGTATTATGATCATGAATTAAGGCTGTAGTAATCAGTTTTTATGTAATAATTTTTTTATTTGCTCAATTATCACATTTGAAACATCAAGATCTACAAATGTTAAGTTTTTGGTAATCTCATCAGTGTAAGTTTGTCATTCAGTGTGCCATTTTGTTGTTTAGCTGCTGTGTAATTGGAATTTGGCATCCATTATATTTTTCTGTCGTGAATATGATTAGTACAGTAGATTTACATATTGTTTGAAACCATTATGTGTCATACATGATGTAGCTGTAGTTTAGTGAGAATTGCAAGATATGAAACATCAGGAAAAAAATGAGATATGACTGCAGATGCAAAGGTTTTGTCAAAAAAGGTTGTACCAGTACCACAGCATTGGTCTGGAATAAGATCTCACTAAGGGGCTAACTTTGTACCGGTGATGCCAGCTCCTCTCACTCATTAATTTTCCATCCCCAGCCCTGAATAGGGCTAGGTATTCATTCACAGCTGGTCACTCATTGAGTGAAAAAGCAAAAGGATGGGTTTTTGTTTGTTTGTTCCATTTTCTATGATGCCGTTATGGCCGTAGAAGCTGGGAAAATTTTACAATGCAGTGATGATGACCATGGCTATGATAAGTATGATGCTGTGGAGTTCCATCTAGGATGGAGACTGCTTGTACTATCATGGCATCGACCAGGCCCAAGAGATACAGATACCTGTGTTGGTTAATAGATTCGAGCAACACCCTCAGTGATCATTTGTTAAGTAGATGAGACTCAATTGTGTGATCCTAATCTTCCCAATGAGGCCGTAGCACACTCAACTGTGAGTAAGAGCTGGTTGGAACTGAAAAATCCCACAGTGAGTTTGACAGGATAGATTGGGATTGAACCTACAACCTTCCAGTTGGTTGTCTGTTGCATTAGCTCTTGCATCATGGTGACTGATAAAAAGCAAACGTAGTTGACAGGCAGGTGAAAACATACTGTTATATGATGCTACTTGTATTCTGATGTAGGAGTTCAGTTGTGCATACATCACTTGAAATGGGCGGTTACAAGCTGATTAGTCATGAACCATTCATGTGCACAGTCATATTTTTTTGTGCACAATGCAATATAAAGGATGTAGTGTATGCCACTATTCAGTTAGAGTGATAACTAGAAATGCTCTGATAATGATGAGGTTGTGTTCAAGTGAATGATTTATCAGTAATGCAAGTGACATGCAAGAAATAATGTCAGGTGTATGTTTGTTTTTTTTGTTTGTAACAAAAGTTTGCTGTCTCTCTGTCTGTGCATTTTTGTTTTGTTCACCAACTGTACACATGTTATTTATTTGAAAAGGGATCTTGCAATAAAAGCAGTTTATGAACTGCTCAGTGTTGCCTAGACGCAAACAGTTTATGCTCAAAGGAAGGAGTGGGTGTAAATAATCTTGATGATGTGTGGTTTGTTGTACTTTCATGTTTGTGACTTTAACCTTAGTTGAAAAGTAGTTATATGAATAGATATTACAAGAAATAATGAATGAATGATTCTGCCCTATTGAAGTTTTTTCGATCATGATGGTGAGATCAGTAGCTTCAGTTATTCTTGTTTTGGAGAAACCAATTCTCCCCTTGTGCCAAAAATTATTTCTGTTTCTGTTTTGCATGTGTATTATGTCAAACAGGCTGTAAAACATATCTTTTCACATTTTTGCACAATGCCTTGAACACAGTCATTGAATTGTTTGTTGCTATTTTTTGTTTTTGATATGTTGTCTGCAATCTGTAACCACAGTCATTGTTTCCAGGTTGTAAAATGTCTTTTTCCCCTTTACAGTTAATGAATTCATGGTGCAGTTTATGGGCTCTATAGTTTGGACATGATCCATATCCAAACACATATACTGTGAAACATCTTTCCTAACCACTGGCACCTCATAGTCCAAAAGTATGTCACATAGTAAATTCATGTTGGCACTGTTGGTTTAAAAGTGTTTTTTTTTTCACACATACAGAGCTCTTTTCATTTATGTTTGTTTGTATTATGGTTTTGCATCTCTGCTGCTGGCAGGCCATCTGTGTTACCTTTGAAAATGTTTATGGTGGATTTATTTGTTGAAATCCATTTGTTCATATCATCTGGATAGTTAGCTTTTACAGCTCATGATTGTATACCAGGTGTATATAACCTTTTTAGAGTGACAATTGATGCTCTGTCTGCATGTTGAACAGACATTTAAACTTGTGGTCATCTTGGAAAAAAGTACGAGTCCAAATATCACATTTTTACAGGGAGGTATTACTGTGAACTATGGACTATGGTGACATAACAGTTTAATTCTGATGGAATAGTTATTTATCCTCCCCCTCCCTCCTTCCATCAGTTAAGAAGGGAACTGATTGTATTCATTATAAGTATGCTTGCTGTCATACTGTGGATCCATGATCATGAATAATGAAAGAGACATAATTTGTATTGAAGTAAGCTTTAAATAGGCATGAACATGTCCTCTTTTAGGTGGAAATTTCTTCGATTTCATTTTGCAATTCCTTGCTTTGAAATCTTTCCTCTGTGATGGTCTTCACATGTTTTTGAGACTGATGTTAAAAATCAATTGTCAGTGATCATGTTTAAAAATTTTGATGTCCTAGTAAGTGTGTTACAAGTGCTTAGCATCGTTCTAAAATGGTACACCCATTCAACTTTAGAGGGGACCATGATCATTGCCTCTGAACCCCAATGGGGACATTCTGTAGCCCCCAGATCCCTGCCTTTTCTATTCCCTTTTTTAAAGAATTTTTTTAAAAATATTTTTACTGGTTTTCATGCCTGTTTAAAATCGATTAAAGGGCAAGATAAACACAATTTGTTTTAATTAACTTGGTATTGAATGTTTATCAGTATTGTTTTATATATTGCCTTGGATAGTTGGCTGGCTCAAGAACTTTAATACATTATCAGCGCTTGTGAAATTTTAATGAGTCATTTTGGTACCCATATTTAGGTAAATATTTACATATTTACTTTGTCGGTAACTGTGCAACAAGTGCTGTAAACCAGTGAAGATCTCAGATTATGAAATGTAGACTATTTCAGACGAAGTCTGATCGTTTTTGAATGGTAGTATTAAGTGATAAGGCATCTTCATGCTGCTTCAAAGGAGGCTTTTTACTAATTTTAGGACATTGTTGTGTTAAAATAACTTCTATGCTCAGTTTCATTGATAGTTCTAGTGCTAGGTCATCACATGTGATGACAGCTTGATGGTACTTTTCTTTGCTGCTCCTAATAACGCTTTGTACTTGTCATTTGGTAGGATGAAGATAGATGTTCTGTTTATTCTGTATGTTCTTTAGATCGCGTTAGATGAGGACATTTATCATTTTTAGATCATCTGTACAGTCCAAATACAGGTCACAAGTAGAATAATAAAAAAAGTTTCAGTGTCCTTTATCTGTTTGTGTGTAGGGGAGGAGGGGCCACAGTAGCTGAAAGTGATATTGATTAGGAATAAAATTTAATTTTAGGTGATGGGAGAGATGTGGGGGAGTAGGGAGTCTGAAATAACAATAATAAAGAAAATAACAGCTTAATGAATTTGTTAGTTATTTTGTATTCTCAAGCTCTCAGATCCTGCCTTCATCAGGTGAAGGAATGTTTTTGTCTAGCTCCACTGTACCATTTTGGTACGTTTGTGAATTCAGAACCTTGGTGGAATAGAGGCAGTGAGTATCGACGACTTGAATGAGGGATGGCTTCGTTGCTTGGATTTATATGGCATCTCTTATCACCTTTTTGAGCTATGCTTGTCACTGGCCAAACTATTGGTGTTTATATCGGAAATTTGGTGTTTTGTCTGCCTGTCCTTCTAATTGTACCCTTATGGTGTTAAAACTTTTTTTGGCGTTTGGTATTTTGATGCTTGGCACTGGTTTGCAGTTTCTAGTATGTTGGATGCAAGTATCACAGACATTTGGTATATAGCATGCACATGTTTTGCGGTTAATCATTGTCTTGGGGTGGACCAGTGGTGATAAGGTTTAAACTTTGTACATTCTGCAAAATAGTCTTTTCAGTTTTACTTCTTAACAGCCAATTACAAACTGATTTTTGTTCTCAAGGGGAGCAGAATGTGTTTTTGACTGTTGTTACTGGCTTTAGAGTTTCCATTTTTATTCTTGACTGTTGTTTTTGTGCTTTATCCTTTTCCATTTTTTTGGTAGCCGCTTGTCATTTTATGAGAAGAAAGGGAAATAGATCGCATAATAGCGTATTTTGATTAATGGGTCTCTGCTTTTATAGCAGTTGTGGTTCTGCATGTTGTATTTGTTCATCATGTTTTGTTGTTCAATGGTTTTCTTTATTTCTTTCACCTCATGGTTGTTTTACTGTTGTGTTGATATTTCATCAGCAGATTATACATTATCACTGCTCTGTGATCAGTAGAATGATGGTTTTGTCACCTGGCATCCACCAAAAATCTTTTGAACAAAAGTGTTTGTGTGTTGATGTATTGCCTGTCATTCAACCACATTGATGTTTTGAATTTTATACTTCTTCCCCCCCCCCCCCCCTCCTAGGTTTCCATTGGAAAAAAGATAGATTGACATTAGACATGGCTGTGCATGTGTGTGTGTGTGTGTGTGTGTGTGTGTGTGTGTGTGTGTGTGTGTGTGTGTGTGTGTGTGTGGTGTGTAGTTATATGCAATATCTTGAGGGATATCTTGGCTGTTAACTTCTGTGGATGGGTCTCTCAACTACTTTGGTTATGTGTGTCCATCGAAAAGTAATGTATGCTGACGTGTGTAATAGGCAAGACTGGTTTGAAGGCTGGTTACTGTAATTAGAAAAAGTAACATGAAAAATTGATATGAAGTTCCAGTAGCTGAAAGCAAGAGAATGAACTTTTACGGAAAAGAAATAAGAGTATGAGTTTGAGGCAAATGACAGACATGTTATGATGTTCAAGCATAGAGTACCATGTACTTTAATATAATTCTGGCAACGTTTTGGATAGTAAAACACTTGGTCTGTCGTATTAAGTCATATCTTAGAATTTATTCAATTTCTCAGGTATGTTACATATATAAATGTGAAACAGATTAATGATATGGCTTGACCATCCAGACAGTTTTAATCAGCATTATTTATTTGGTTGGTCGAGTCATGCATGCATGTGTGTGTTCGTTTCTGTATGTGTGTATGTACCTACCTGCCAGTAATAAGAAAGAAATGTGAGTTGATAAACATTTGTTATTTTCGACTAGTTTGTGACAGAGTACAGGTGCATTTGAGATCGCTGTAAATCAGTTTGATCACACTGATATTTTAACGAAACTGAGTAAGTGTATAATTATGGTATGTTAATGGTTCTGTATTCTAGGCAGTCCGTCAGTGTTTCTGACAGTCCACAGCGCTCATTTGGTGCTGGGTTGGTTTTATGCCACAGTTGGTGATTATCATGTAATAAAAATGTGTATATGGTACTTTTGTGTGCTGACTTGGTGTGTTCAGGCATGTGTGTGTGTTTGTGTGTGTTTGTGTGTGTTTGTGTGTGTGTGTGTGTGTGTGTGTGTGTGTGTGTGTGTGTGTGTAAACATGAGAGAGAGAGAGAGAGAGAGAGAGAGAGAGAGAGAGAGAGAGAGAGAGAGAGAGAGTACTTTCAGCCTGTTCATGGATGAGTCTCTACCGTCTAGGTAAAACCTGTGGAAAAGTGAAAACTAATTAAAAGTACATGATCTAAGTCTTCTTTTAGGACACGACAAGGACTTTTATTTTTACTGTCAGTGTTCTTTCTTTTCAATTTATGTTTACCTTGTCATTTTCTACTTTACTCACATTTAATTCATTGTGTATTTGCTCTTCAGCTGTCTGCTCTGATTGAGTGACGTTTCCCACTTACATCACTCAGTACAACTGTCCCACAGACAACCAAAGCCTTCATTTCATTGAAATCCCAGTGCGAAGGAATGTAGAGGAGCTGTCAGTGTCAAGCTTCCGTGGCATAGGCTCTGTACTGCCGTTCAGGTCTTACTGGTATTCAGGAGTCGCTGCTCTTTCCCAGCTGCAACATACACAGGAAATAGTAATGACGATACCGGTTTAGTCGGGAAACCAGAATTGATGCCAGTACCTTTCTCTCCAGACACCATCGTATATCCCTCCAAGTGGTCTCACAAACTGCTGACATTGCAAACCTTGAGAAGATATTACTAACCCGGGAGTGGTGAAAACGAACGGTTGTCCCATCACGCCGATGATGTAGGGGACAGAAGCATGGCAGTAACAAAACAAAATGAAACAAAACAAAACAACACATACACAACCAAAAAAACCCAAAGAAATATAACAATCAAACAAAAAATAACCCAGCAACAGCAAAACTGGAAACTAACGTCACCTTAAAAGAGTGGCATAAAAGACTACATAACCCAAGACTTTTTTCACACTAGTATGATGATTCTTGACAGTGATCCCATACAAATTCCCTTTTTTTTGTTTAAGATGCGCGACATTGCTTTTCTAAGTTAATTCATCCTCTTGTCATAATATTATGGTCTTTTGAAATATGGGGATGGATTCTATTGCTCTTACATATTGTCTTATACACAAGAAGAAAGGAGAGAAAGTGAGACAAACAGAAAACACAATTGTATTACGACTGTAAGTTACTAGACGAAGCCTCGTTAGAAACAGACTACATGTTGGTAAATAAGATACACAAAATACAGTTCATTTTAAATAATATGAATAACTGACAATCAAACTAATTGAGAATCATCAGCTAGCATGAACGATACACATGATACACAAATAGAATCAGTGAACACCAAATTCATTGAAAAGCTTCAACTGGCATAAATAATACACACACATGATCCACAAAGAAAATAAACGATTCTAACTCAATTTGTTGAGCTTCAACTGGCACGAACGACGTATATGATACCCCCCCCCCCCCCCCAAAAAAAAAAAAAAAAAAAAAAATCAAACAAACAAACCAACCAAAAAACAAAAAAAACAAAAACACAACCAAATTAATTGTGAAGATTTAATTGGCCTAAGAGATACACATGGTACACAAAAGAATAAACTTGAACATCAAGTTGATAACAAAGTTTCAGTATTATATACATTTTGACTTACACTAGAGTCCTACAATTCTTTAAATCTTATACTAAATAAAAACTAAATATGTACAAACAGCTGGCTGGGACTGGAGGTCCCTACCCTGACAAGAGCTCCCCAAGAGAACTGTCACTCAACCTTTTCTCTACTAAACAGACTGTACTGCACTCTGAATGACTGAATGTTTCTCGGTTGTATACTTTCAAAGAGCTTGGAACCTACAAAACCAAGTTTCAAGAACTGTCCCTATTGTGTAGGCCTGTACATACAGAAAGCCAATGCTTTAGATTAAACGTCCAGTGAGGGGAATATGCATTATACACAGGCCTACACAACTCAAAGTGAGGGAAGATCTGGAAGGAAAAAGAATGAGGGGGTGGGATGGGTGGGTAGGGGGAGGATTTCGAAAAACGACCGGTCAGTTATTTACAACAGTTGGCTATGATATGGAGTGTGTGTGTGTGTGTGTGTGTGTGTGTGTTGTGTGTGTGTGTGTGTGTGTGTGTGTGTGTGTGTGTGTGGAGAGTGAGTGTGTGTGTGTTGTGTGTTTGTGAGAGAGAGTGAGTGTGTGTGTGTGTGTGTGTGTGTGTGTGTGTGTGTGTGTGTGTGTGTGGCGCGCGCGCGCGTGTGTGAGTGAGAGAGTGGATATCAAGCCTTCACTGATATGATACGAGTGAGGGAAGGGGATGTGCAGGTTTTAAACCCTGATCATTTATTCGTGCACGTCAAGTCATACATGCAGAGGCCAAAGGTGGCTATTACATGACTTTTTGATTCACCATGCGTGCCGAATATGGCCTACTCGCTCAGTACCGTAGCTTGCTGTTAGAGTAACGGTTGCTTAACGAGAGAATTGGTGTGGGGTTCAAATCGGCAGGCCGCTTTTCTATGATAATATCCTCACATCAGCAAGGCCCAAGAAATGTATGAGCTTACATCGTGGTGATGATCATGGGCCTTCAGCTTACTTACTTACTTTTACTTTTTCCTTCTGCTTGTACTAGAGGGCGTCGCGGGAGATATAGTCGTCTGTCAGCAGCAAGGCGGGTGGCCCTGGAGAAGGGACATCTCGTGAGCTCTGAGGTTGTCTGCCACGGAGTCGCTCCATCGTCGTCTTGGTCTTCCTCTGGCTCTCCAGCCAGAGTATCTGGTGTTGTATGCCCGAAGAGCTGAATGGTTTAGGGGCATACGTGTGAGGTGTCCGAACCACTTGATCCTCATATGTTCGATGTGTTGTAGGATTGGTGTTGCTCCTACCATGTCTCGTATCATCCTCATTTCTGATCTTGTCCCGCCTTGTCTTGTTTACTGCTTTCCTCAGGCATTTCATTTCACAGGTGACCAGTTTTCTCTCGAGGACTTTAGTTAGGGACCATGTCTGGCACTGGTATGTCAGCGTTGATAGAAAAATGGTGTTGATGAGTTTCGCCTTAGTGCTGGTGGGAATGCTGGGGTGTTTCAGGAGAGGGGCAAGTTGGTAGCTGACTGCGTTGGCTTTCTGGCATCTGGTCTCGATTTCTCTGTCTAGTTTGCCATTTTCAGTGAAGATGCTGCCCAGGTATTTAAATTCACTGGCTTGCTTCAACTGGGTTCCGTTGATGTTGATATCCAGTTTGTTTGGTCTCTTACTGACAGTCATGACCTCGGTCTTGCTGACGCTGATCTTCATGCCGTATGTCTCGCAGCTTTCATTGAGCTGGAAACAGGTAATGCTGGCCAACGGGGCACTGGTGAAGCTGCGACTGGCTTAGCAGGCCGGCAGTGGATAAACAAATTGCTCAAGACAACATAAGGGCCTTCAGCAGCAAGGACAAATTCGTTAGCTGGGTGACACTCGACCTTGTTCTTCCAGTCTACCAGTGTTTTTAACACAGTTGTGGATGAGGCCATCAGGACTGACCCCCCCCCTCCCCCTCCCCCGCAACTGATATTAAAAACTCCAAACTTTTGAACCGATGTGACTTCAAACCATAACTTTACAGCGGCAATTTTCATACATTGAACACGACAATTCTGAGCACTTCATGATGTTTACAGCCCATCCGACTGCGAAGGTTATATCAGGGTTAGCACTAAACACTGTACCACAGAAACTGGTTTGTAAGTGCAATGTGTAAACACAGTCTGTTTATATGCTTGTCACTGTATCGCAGTGATTGTTTCAGTTTTATGAACGATGGCGTCACAGTCCAGATTCGCGGACGCACAACAGCAATAGCAACATCAAAGTTAACAAGGTGAGTTGACTATGGTTTAACTTAATTTGCTATACATGTATAGCGTAACAGGATTTCCTTGGTAATTGTCAAAGTGACGGTATTTTTTGTTTGCAAATTTTATGAAGACTAGTGTTAAAAAGTGAGTTCCCATATCAAATCACCTATTAAACAGATACCCTAAGGATCACCACTTTGTCGTCGTCAGGGTGCTTCGTGCCTCAGGGACCACTCGAGCTCTGCCTGTAGAATATTAGTCTTCCTGGTAAATGTCATTCAATCCGGATATGCCGAAGAGTAGAGGCATAACATAGCACCTGGTCCTCCAGTTTGGAGGACGGGCACATGGCTAACAACCCAGTCTTAAAGAACAAAACGAAAAAAAATAAATCCACAAACAAAAAGAAAACACACACACACACACACACAAACAAAACAAAACAAAAAAAATCTACTTGTGATGGAAACAGCAACAGAAAGTAAACACAGACGTGTCACACAGTATCATTCCAGAATGGAATTCCAGAGCATTATAATTGTCATCCCTTTTGTCATCATAATCATAGTATTTGTGAAATATTGTCCCAGATTATGTGGCCATTAATGTGGCATGTGAAATGGGACAGAAAAAAAAAATCACCAGAACTACCTTCAGTGGACATCAGAAGGAAAACGCAAGAGGTCAACACGCCTCTCCTCCCCCCCCCCCCCCAAAGAAAAAGAAAATATACATACATAAAAAAATGATCCCCCCCCCCCCCCCAGTAGAACGCACACCTGGAATACCATAAAAAGCAAGCTAAGAATAGACGGGAGTTGCAATTTACTGAAATAACAAGCAGTTGGCAAAACATTTTTACAAGTATTAGATATTTCTTTCAGCACAGCTATTTTTTGTTGTTAAGTTTTCAAAGTGTCGCCTTAAATCAACATGATTCCTTTTTTACAGTCACAACTGCACAAAAATGTTGACAGTGGTATGATGAGATCTTACATTCCATGACATTTTGCCGTTGACCGTTGTTCTTGATGTTAAACATTGTAAGATGCAGTTCTCATCCGCGCAAGATAAACTGACCAATCCTATTTGATTCTTGGCCTGACGAGCAAGCATGGATACACACACACACACACACACACAAGCTCTCACAAACATGGGCGCACGCACACACACACACACACATAGAGGAAGAAGTCACACACACGCAGACGAGACAGTGCGCCGCTGAGAACAGCTAGCATCGCCGTCAGACGAGCGCAACAGCTGCCAAAAAATCGCCACTGTCTCTCTCTCTCTCGGTGTCAGACTGAATCCGCACCAGTAAACGGCAACAACCTTTTCTGCTGTGCCATTCGGATCACTACTTAGTGCCAAAAGCCGCAATTTGTGTTTTTACCGACTAAAGTCTTAAGTACCTACACGATACTCAGGCCATCATGTCCAACCAGTGGCAGCACGGATTGTGTGGTTGCTTCGACAACTGTGGTCTGTGCATCATCTCCTACTTCGTGCCCTGCTACCAGTTTGGGCGGAACGCGGAGGCTGTCGGGGAAAGCTGTCTGTTGTGTGGCCTGGCCTTCCTTCTGCCCGGGGTCCACGTCATTCTGGGCGCCCTCAACCGTGGTAAGATCCGCGAGACCAAAGGCATCCAGGGCGGCTTTGTCGGGGACTGTCTGCTGTGGCTGTTGTGCCCGTTATGTGCCCTGGTGCAGGAGGCCCAGGAGGTGCAGGAGGTGAAGCAGCAGAGCATGGCCAGGGAGTGAAGACAGGCAAGGGCTGGCACTCATCCCATGACGTCTCACTGCACAGGAGGGGATCTGCTCCTCCAAAGGAGAAAATCTTCATGGATGACTCAGTTTCTGTCGATGGGGAACTCTCCAGGGATGCAGCCTCCAGAAGGGGAATTGTGTCTAGAGACAAAGTACTCCGAAGGGTACTGTCTTCAGGGATGCGAGTGTCGCCAGTCACACTCATTGTGTTTTGTCTGTGTCTTAGCTGGATGCATTTTTGGACCTCGTCTTCATTGCTTTCTGAAGTTTTGGGACCGTAATAAAACCATTCAATGTTTCTCTTTCTCTATTTGTGAACTTTTGAAAAAAAATCTGGCTTCATATTCATTTCAGGGAACACTCTGTTTATGTTGCCAAATTGTCTAGTGTGTTTGCTGTCTGAAATTTTCAAAGAAAAAAAAAATGAAATAAGAAAAAAAAAAAAAAGAAACAACAAAAAATACCCCATAAAAAAGAAAAAAAACCCTGAAATAAGAAAAAAACCAACCCTAAAAAACTCAGGTCCTTTGCAGTGCTTCGTCAACATTAGCATGCGACTATAACCCAAAGGATAGTTTGTACATGGAGACAATCAATCTGAAAAAAGCAATGCAACTATATTTTGTTGCACTCTCTTCCACAAAGCTCCCTACACTGCTTGTTAAGATGGAGGTATAGTTCATTAGGTATGATTTAATTCTCATAAATTCTATGTTTTTGGTTCATTTTGTACGATTACATCAGAGGCCGACATGAACATTTCCAGAAAGAAGTTGAGCCGTGTTTGGATAGAGACTGTTGCATTTCCTGTCTAATGTCATTCATTGATGTGTGAATGTAGCATCCCCAGCAAGATCAGAATAAACAGAAAGAACAAGTTATTTTCCATCTGGTGAAATCATATAAACGTGAGGATGTGACAGTTGTTTTAAGTCATCTCATTACCTCCGTATAAAATGCCACCGTCTGCTATGGATGTGGTGTATGTAGTGTTACATGAACGAACCTGTCAACAGCCTGTATAATCATCATGAAGTGAACTGTGAAGCATAACAAAAATGGACGGGACAGTGTGTAAACTGTACTGTTTATTACTGTAGAGCCTGCTTGACACTTGACACTATCCTCCACCTCTAATTCATCTCAAAAACTTGAAAGAAAGAAAAAAGAAAAATTTAATTAGGTTCGCTTTTGTAACTGCCAATTATTCATGTTGTCTGCTGCAAATCGTTCTCAGTCGAAGAGAAAAAAATTATTCTAAACGTATTCTATGATAAATGTTGACTAATCTATTCCTTTTCTTTATCGCTATCATGTTAGGCCTACGGGGTGTTCTATTTTCCACCAGTACCCAGCAGTGCATTTTACTGTGTGCAATAGCAGCTTGATAAGTGCAATTGGGACTATTTGTTTTTTATGTGGAAACATTATGACTTTTGGAAATGTGCAATGGTGTTGTGTTTCTGAAGCTTTTTATTGGATTATCAGTGTCTTGTTGAAAGCTTGACGTCGACTAACGTCGTCAACCCGCGTATTTTGGAGTGATGTACTGTTTTCTCTTTGCATGCAGACTGAGTAGCATTAGTTTCTCTGCTTGGACGTATACGGTATGTAGCGTAAACTTATACAGTAAATGTATTTATCTTTACATGTATTTTACCCACAAACCAGTAACTTTTAAATGGGCGTCCGTATATATCGTACACTGTATCTATTGTTTGTTGTGTTATTACAAGATTCTCGCCTTACTTTTTATTTGTGGAAAATTCTGTCCATTCCTCTAGGTGTCATCTGTTTTGCTTGTTGCAGTAAAGAGCTTCACTAGAGACTTTATAGTTTTCATTTTCAGTCAGTCGTCCATCTCCTAAGATGGAACAAACAAAACAGTACGCCATCTACTTCCTGAACTGCTACATAAGAATATTTTCATCTACTTCCTGAACTGCTTTTTAAGAATATTTGCGAGAGAGAAGGGAGGGGGTGGGTGGGTATCTTGAAATCGTGCACATCTGAATAACAGACATTTTCATCTCAGAATTTTGTCGTAAACTATTTTTTTCAGTTTGGCTTGGTCTGCAATATAGTCAAAGACAGTTTCGTAATACGCTTTTTTTTTAATACGGGCCTGAAGAAATCTGGAAACATAAGACCAGATCTTTATGATCAAAATAAGTCGGGTTCGGGGTTAAAAAAAATGCTGTTAACTTTTTGATTCCAGTACCTGAGAGCAATGTAGTTTTCTTCTTTTCGTTTTACATTGTGCTTGGTTTGTTTTCTCTGGCTTGTTCTTTATCGTGCGAGACTGTACGCATTTCTTTTTTGCAACCTGGCCAGTTTAGACCGACAAAATCCTGACACTAATTAGACACTGAATCACTAATTATGCATGAACCACTAAGTGATTGGAACCTTACGTGGGCAAGCACATTCCCCCAAGACCTTCCCACCTTCTCCCCAACTTCAAAAGAGGAACAAAACAGTAACTGACGGAATAATCGCTCTGTGTGCAGTTTTTTGTATTGACTGAATTTGGCCGCGAGACTCAGTCGGTGTACCAAGATATGTTAGATGGCAGGGTGAAATAGTATAGCATATGGAAAATGCAGACACACACACCACACACACACACACACACACACACACACACACACACACACACACACACACACACACCACACGTACATACACACACACACGTACACACACATGAACCACTAAGTGATTGGAACCTTACGTGGGCAAGCACATTCCCCCCAAGACCTTCCCACCTTCTCCCCAACTTCAAAAGAGGAACAAAACAGTAACTGACGGAATAATCGCTCTGTGTGCAGTTTTTTGTATTGACTGAATTTGGCCGGCGAGACTCAGTCGGTGTAACCAAGATATGTTAGATGGCAGGGTGAAATAGTAGTAGCATATGGAAAATGCAGACACCACACACACACACACACACACACGTACATACACACACACGTACACACACACACACGTACATACACAAACGCACGCACGCACACACACACGCACAAAACACACACACACACACACACACACAGAGTCGTATAACACATAAGCGTAGAGAGGGAGGTAGAGGGAAGAGAGAGCTACTAAAGCAGTTAACATTCTGTGGTAGCCGCAATCATACACAAAAACACGTGAGAGACAGATGGTATTCAAACAGACTAGTCGCCATTCACACTCACACACACACACACACACACACACACACACAACACGGTGCACCAGACATTTCAGCAACATCTGTTTCAGTCACACACACACACGCACACATACACACGTCAACATCACTCGAAAAAAACGATCTAGTAATGACAATAATTTTTTTTTATTCTGTGTACGTGTCGCCAACAGACTACAACAAAAGCATAAGATGAACGCACACTTATGGATAACAAAATAGAGCGGGCACCGTATCCAGATTAATGTCAATGCGTAGGTAATTACTTTAATTCGAGTTCCAGCATTTAGTAGTAAATATGGTTTCCCTCACGCATCGCCATCACTACGGTCGCCATGTTATAAAGTCGTATTTTCGAGCCAATACTGACAGTGTGCCATCTGCAAGGCAAATCGGGCGAGTTACAAAAGTAAGTGGGCTATGAAACGGGTTATGAAGTAAATATGGCTATTGCATGCATGGGTAGTATGACTTATTAGAGAAATAAGGTTGTAGCGTATCTTGGGCAATGTCAATCTGTCTTTGTAGCAGTGCAGATGTTATCAAACATCACCATCATCATCATCATCATCATCATCATCATCATCATCATCATCACTCATCATCATCATCATCATCATTATCATCGTCATTGTCATCGTCGTTGCTGTTGTTATTATTATTGTTGTTGTTGTGCTGGTTGTTGTTGTTGTTGTTGTCGTTTAAAACCCAGCCGACTGCTCAGAGATATATCAGGACTATAACCATCTGAAGCAAAACGCACACATATCTAAACAGATCGTTGACCCTGGAAGAAGAAAAACCCCTAAAAGAAAATCAAAAACGCGTATCATTGCATTCATGCAAAGAATCTAAGAATATGCTCCTGGCATTGGTCACTCCGCCCAATTCATGATTGGGGGATTGAAAAATAATACAAATGCACAAACATAGCTAAGCACACAAAAAAACATACATAAAACTGGCCTGTAGTGCTTACAGTTTGCACTAAGCAGATTACATTTCCTTAGAGCTAAAAACGCAATTAATGTATTACCAAATTATCAATCCTAACAGGCAGAAAGTATGTTAAGGCTTTATGGAAAACATATAGATGACTGGACCAGCAAGGCAGAAAATGAGAAAGGAAGACATGACAGATCACGTTTATATATTGTAGTTTCAGAAGGTGTATTCAGCGAGTTGCCTGGCTTCTTCACGGCCAGAATCAAAATAAGTTTTGATTTCAACAGTAACTGGCACAAGATGTCATCGCTTGCCATGTAATAATAATAACAACAACAATAATAATAGTAATAATAATAACAACAACAATATTACTACTACTACTAACTACTATACTACTACTAATTTCGGTGGTATCAACACAGATATTCTGACAGTCATCTTATATTTTATTATATGCAGTTCAGTTGAATAGACCTATCATTCTTCTTGTATCTCAAGACCTCACTGCGCGCATCGAGTCTTGCGTCGGCTTGAGGAGTCTTCTAGAGACAGTTACTGATAGATTCACTGGCTAGAGCACATATGGGACGAATCGAGTGTGATGAAACCCATAGAAACGAATTCTTTATTGAATATTCCAACAATGCAAATCTTCCTATTTAAACAGAGACGCGTTTATCGATGCCGAATCTGCTGTTGTGAGGTGTGGTGTGGTGGTGGTGGTGGTGGTGGTGGGTGGTGGTGGTGGTGGTGGGGTGGCGCCACCATTGTAACCGCAACAGCAGCCATGTTGGAATAGATAAGCGATGTCCACCGCCATCCCACTCACCCCTCGATTATTCAGGGTTCCTCCTTCATGTTTCTGTCTGCTTTCTTGTTTGTTCCAATTCTTGGCGTGTTTCTTTTTCTATCGTCAACTGCCGTTTCATTCGCCTATATGTTTATAGCCTCTCGTTTTTTCTCTCTCTGAGATCACCTTATGAGTGGACATTTTTTAATCACTGGATGAGAGACACTGAATCTTGAATAAATTAAACAGGCATATCCTTTGCAGCAGTTGTGAGACATTACGCCTTTAATAAACACTTAAATGAGCTTATTCTTTGCCGTAGGCGTGAGACAGCCAGCCTTTCTTTAATCCGTTCATTAAGAAACAATTAAATGAGCCTAATTTTTACAGTGGAGTCACGGCATGAAACCTTCAGTAACTAGAAAAGCTAATGCTCGTCAGGGACATTAAACAGTAAAGGTGTCAGCATGTATTTACGTATAAGCGGCTTTCCCTCCTACTGTTTAATGGCGTACTGTGTACCTCCTAAAGTGCCCCATAATGGCTGGTTTGTATTAACAGCCGGTTTGGGGTTAGTTGTGCATGTCAGGGCTAAGAATAAAGCATGTCTACCACGCTTTTATGTATGTTAATAGGCAGATAAAGGGCGGCACATATGCATCCATTGTTCATAATATCTTTGGCCGATAAAGTGCGGCGCATATGCATCCACGTGTAATTCCACCGTCGCCGCCTTCAATGAACTGAAAACAAAACGTCAGCAAAAATGCAAATGTTTAAAATTTTATTTTTTTCCCCTTTTCAAAATTTCCGTTATGCATTTTTAACCAGAAGACTTGGCATAGTCTGATGGACGCCATAGAAGAGACAGCGGGAGGTGGAAACTGATAATATCAGCATGTTTGCTTATGCAGCAAAAACTTAACCCTTTCACTGCCTGACTTTTAACAATCTATCGCAAAACTGTGGTAACAGAGTGAAAGGGTTTATTGCTGGAAGCTGGTGTTTGTAGCTGGTGGTTGAGGGAGTTTTCAGTTTTTAGTTCACTTAGTCAAGATGGCGTCTCTATGCTCAGAATAAATTCCGGTTATGCTGACGCCATATACATCATGTGATGGAGAATAGCCAAAAATGATCATGGCTTAAGCTTGCGCATTTAGCCGTACGGGCTGGCAAGGGTTTAAGGTTTACTGATCTTTGCAGGGAGTTAGTGGATAGGGAAGGGGAGTGAAGGGGTTAATAGAAATTTGCAGTCGTTAATGGCAGTGTCCTTTTCAAGTCTCGCCCACAGTTGTAGCCTAATAACTGCAGCCTGGGCATAATTATACAGACAAAACTCAGCGTATGCAACCCGGCGCCCCGTCCCTGTTTGACTAGTTGTTCACAGAGCAAGAGGATGCACGCCACTACATGACTGGAATGCGGAGATAGGACACTCTTGGGGGACAGACACTATTGATCTGGTCGTTTCAGCGGCTTTCCTCTGTTGTTTTACAGCATGGTCATTATTCACTACCAGTCCGAAGGGCTCTGAAAACATGATTATTAATACGGAAACATTTGTAAGTCGAGGGACGAAGTACATGCGTTGTATATATATCCATAAACTTTAACGATATTACGTTTGGTAATGATGGTTATTTATTCAAAAACTCGTTACTGATAGGGTAGTATTATACATTGCCTAGGTGTATAAACTCTTAAATACCACAAGTACTGTCTTTACTGTGCAACTGCAGCTATAACGACCGTTTCTATTTCTACTACTGAACATTGTGCCGTTGCTACTATAACGACCGTTTCTATTACTGTTGAACACACTCTCTTCTTTCTTCGGCTTCTACTACTGTGCTTCTGCTACCACTTTTGTCAACACTTCTCGAGATTTCTGTTACCACTGCCCATCTTTCCAGCCATTTCCTCTCCCCTCCAGTATTTTCGTGTATGTGTCTCAAGGAGAACCGAACCCCATTTTAGGTTAAGTCCAGATTCTGAAGATTTTCTCTCCTGCTTCTTTGCATCCCTCTGGTTTGGACCATTACTGATCAACCGAAAGCGTTTGACAACACCGACAGTAACCACGCACATAAACACACACACACACACAAGCACTCACACACACACACACGCAAGCACGCACGCACACATACACAAACGCGCACGCACGCACACGCACACACACACACACACACACACACACACACACACACACACACACACACAACACACGTGTACACACACACACACCACACCTCTCTCTCTCTTTTTCTGTGCATACATTAATCGGTTAGACAGACAGACACACACACACAGACACACACACACACACACAGACACACACACACACACATATCACTTACACCACACACACACACACACACACACACACACACACACACACACACACACACACACACACACACACACACACACACACACACACACAAACGCGTTGAGAAATCGCCCAGCGTCAGTTTCAATGTGCGTCACTAAAGTCTGGCAATGGCCGTTATCACTATGGCAACCAGAAGTAGAAGGCAAATGGAGGAAAGCTAATAGACCCCCCATCTCCTCCTCCCCCTCCCCCATCCGCTCATCGTTCTGAACGCCGTTCCTCTCGTCTTGACATTAATTCCATTTCTGACAAAACGTGTTTCGAGTGTTGTGTTTTAAGCCAACACAAGGAGTTAAAAACTCGATATCTGAAATTTCATTTCGGTTTGCTCAAGACGAGTCAATACGTACAGATAACCCCATAAGCGCTTTAGCACAAGTACAGACATCTAAAATAATTATGGCAGAGGTAACACACCTGCGTATCAACCTTAACGCGTTGGCGGGTGGGGTTCTAAGAGTCTAGTTAAGTTATTGATTCTAAGCTCAGTATAATCGATGACAAAAACAAACATACAAGCAAACAAACAAACAACTAAACAAAAAGAACCCAAACCAAAACAAACAAACAAAAAAGGAGGAGGCGGGGAGGGAGGCAGATTGTCCATTTAACTTTTAGCATTTATAGAAACCACCCATCCACACATTATCACTATCACTGGCCTCATTCAGTGTAGTGTGAAACCCATTGCAAGCTCCTAACCACTTTAAAAATTGCTATGAGCACAGTGGCAATCCCCTTACATAAAGCTGACTTTACAACTGCTCATCTTCTTTGCCCCTTCCTAGCAGGAGCAAAACACGAGCACATGCATCGATAAATGAATTAATGAACATCGCTAAAACAGGACTGCTCGATACCGTTAACCAACATTGCCCAGTTTATAAAATTCATGTTAATTAATCAGAGGCCATATTCTATGATGCACTCCATTTAGAATCCTTGTCTTGACTCAAATTTCCATTGACCTAATTTTTCAAGTTTTCTTGACTTAAATGTCTCTCTCACATACCCTTCTGCCACAGGCATGAAGTACAGAACCCATCAACATCATGTTAAGGCTGTAAAACTATCAAAAACCGTTGTATTTTGGCGATAGTTGTGCTATTTCCCTACCGCGTCCAAATTCAGTCTGTCCACAGTATCCAAATTCAGTCTATCTTCGTGGTATTCAATTTTAGTATATCTTCGTTGTATTCAATTTTAGTCTATCTTCGTTGTATTCAATTTCAGTCTATCTTCAGCATCCAGATTTAGTTTGTCCCACCA
>CM060305.1:150620381-150645381 GCA_030674185.1 Monoplex corrugatus
TTATCATTATTATTATTATTATCATTATTACTGGTAGTAGTAGTAGTAGTAGTAGTAGTAGTAGTAGTAGTAGTAGTAGTAGTAGTAGTAGTAGTAGTAGTAGTGCTCCTGTCAATGAACGAAGCTAGCCAACGGTAACTTTACATTCTGAAAACTAACGAGATCAGAGTTATTGAAGGTGTAACGTGTCATGTACACTTAAAAAAGACCTTACAGACAAAGAGGGATAAACAGAAGGGAACTATGGAAAGGGGACGGCACGGAAACTGACTTGTAGACAAGAATGACAGAAAGAACCCAGCAAGACAAAACAAAAAACAAAACAAACTAACAAGAAAGTGGACACTTAGGCTGAGACATTTGACAGAGAAATTAAATAACAGAAAGTGAGAACGACACAGAACCAAGAAAATGACATTGCCTAGAATTTGACGTTAAGAACATTCCAATTACTCCAACATTTCTAAGTAGGTCAGGTGGAAAGAGGATGGAGGAAGACAGCAGAAACAGAACAGCGATGAGATCGGAGGAACAGCAAATATCAGTTCACGTGGAGTGGGTGGCTCACTTGATAGAAACGTGGACAAGCATCAAATTCGTCCCCAGCCTGCAACACAGAACACAGAAACTCTCCCGTTTGCCGCCCAACGCAATGTTCCAATTATTTTGATTTTGGTGGTGTTAGAATTTCACAGGTCGTCTGTCCTCCGGCTCTATTTCAAAAGCCTGTTAGCGTTTAACGTTTCGCACAGTCCCAAAAGAGTCTGCCGGTTAACCGCTGGCATATTTAAATGGAACACATACAAAATCGTCTCAATGCAATGAACCCCTCTCTTGAGCAAAACTCTGAAATCTCCTGGTTCGTATCACAAACGGTTCCTGAATTTCACAGTCTGCCAGACTCTTCAGTGTCGTTCCCAGTGATATATATAGGAGAATACTGATTTTGAACATTCAGTACATGTTCATATACTCGTAACTTGTGTGTATTCTGGACATGGGAAATACATAGATACCTGCCATCTCCTGGTTGTAACCCCTCTTTTGGCCCTCGTCTTAACCCTTTGACTCTCGCACCCTGTGCACCAGCATCCTGCATTGTCAACCATGCTAGCAAAGCAAAAACTTAACCCTTTGACATCCGTTACCTATCCACCAGCTTCCTGCTAGGAAGCTGATGGATAGGTGAGAGTCAAAGGGTTAAGTTTTTGCAGTTGGTGAATATGATGCAAGAGTCAAAGGGTTAAACGATTGCATTAGTGGGTCCTCTCTGGTAGACGCGTGCAAAGAGTGCAACACTGAAACCGGTCTGGATCGAAATTCCAAGGGGAGGTAAGACAGAGTACGGGGGCGTTGGAATTGGGAAATCCGTGAACACAGAGGGGTGGGGATGGGTGAGGGTGGTGGTGGAAGAAATCAATAGAGGGACAGAACATCCTTGGATGAACTGGGGAAAGCCGAGCTTGGCACGTCTCGGCGTCCGAACAAACCAGAGATAACCAACCATCCTGGCAATTTCCTTGTATGGCGCGCCACATCTGTGATGTACACATACACCAAGCTCTCGCTATGCCTGATGGCTTAAAATGCCAAGTTTTGAGAAAAACAACTTCATCCCCCCCCCTTACTTTGTCGTAAGCCAATTTAACAAATAGGACACAAAACCTCGAATAATGCGTGTATAAAAAAAATGTCAACAGATTTCGCCGTTTTTTTTTTTATTTCTTAGTACCGCGTTTGTAGCTGCTCTTTAGTCTCTGTTAACTTGTATTATATTGCTGTTTGAGAGACAGATAATGATTTCCATCTATGTGTGAAAAAAGGCGTGCTTTTGTGTCTAATTTTGTGAACTGTGTTTTTTTGCATTTTAAAGAAATACTGTATTTTCTTATACGTTTTCTGTCTGCTCAAGGAGAAGCCAAATTTCTATTGTAATTGATATGCCTTGATCTTGACTGCTGCTTTGGGACTGAAACAGTGGTTATATTTGTTTTGTGAAGTAATTTTTCTGCATTCCTTGAAATAACATGATTTTAAGATTGTTTTCTTACATTTTAGTAATGCTATTAAAGATTGGGACACACACTCATCTTCACAATTCTATGTGCATTAGCTGTTTGTTAGAATAAGACTATGTCTGTAGTTGATTATTTAGAACAGATGTTTTTACTCGAACGAATGTTTATGACACACAACACAATAATCTGAACAGTGTGTGTTTGGTTGTCTAGTTGACTCATGTTTTTTTTTTCAATGCAAGGTTTTCTAGTGCATATAACTTTTTTTAATGTATGATTCATAACGTTGTCCATTTTACGTAATCGCTGTGTAATTTGTTGTTTTTCATAATGACAGCTGTTAGATAAGTTTTTGTAGACAATTTTCGTTCACATGCGTCTATTTCGTCAGAAGCAGCAACGAATCTGAGTTGAAAGTGATACGAATTAGGGTTTGATATTAAGATTTTCTTCTCCGATTCTGGTATTGGCAAATACAATGCGTTTTTATCAATCCATGAAAAATGGCCAAACGGTTTGACCTACTTTCCTCGTTCTTTCAAACTGGTTGCAATTTGTTTATGGACACTTATTAACCCTTTGACTCCTGCAGCCTGTCAACAGCATCCCTCTTTGTCAACCATGCTGGAAGAGCAAAACTTAACCCTTTGACTCCTCACCTATCCACCAGCTTCCTGCAGGAAGCTGGTGGATAGGGTGAGGGAGTCAAAGGTTAAGTTTTTGCAGTTGGTAGATAGGGTGCAGGTGGCAAAGGGTTAAAGCTTAACGATACTGGAGCCAAGAGAACGATTGTGGCTAACAATTTATGGGGAGGTGTTCTGATAGCGAAACTGCTAAACACAGAGAAGGATAGAACTTGGTATCGATTATTCAATCTTTTTAAAAGAAAAGGGGAGGCCAATTCAGATCGACAGTCGGATTATGTGTCTGTGTGTAAAAACCATGTGTTAGCGAATAATTGTTTTGTTTATGGATCAGTATCAGATCTGAACCACACTTCAAACCAAGTGGAAAGCTAAATGTAAGTCACAAAGACCGGAAATGTGGACATCGATAACTGAAAATGTGTCCATGAGAGTATTTATTTCCGTTGTTTGTGAAAACTGATTTTTAAAGCCAAATTTTGACAAAACGTCTATTTGTAAGTCGATCCAGGACTTGTTAAATTTAAGAAATTTAAGTGAAACTGTTTGTTTCTACAAAAGAAGAAACTTTATGCCATTCAAATGTGTATAAAAGACGTGAGAAAAAAGATATGTCATGACTTATCATTTTTTATCTTGACATTCACAATGCAACTGTTTGCATTATGTATCAATTTAGTAAGAAAAAATACTGTTACGCACACGCACATCAGAGATTACACCATTATTCATCGTCTGTATCAATGCTGATTGTTAAGTTTTTGCATCCAGACTGCTGACTTTTTCTATGGCTGAACATTTCGCCTAGCTGGCATTTTCACTGTTATAATGTCAAAATAATCCTTCCATGTTTTTATATTGTTCTTGTAGCGATTACTGAACAGTTGACATTGTTATTTGGTCAGAGAAATTAACAGCTTAATAGAAATTATAACTTTTACTTGGATTTAATATTGTTAGGGCGTAACCCAAGCCTCTACTGACTTATCAAAAACGCCAGTTAGTTCCATCGTTATGAAATATTCTATTTTTGTGGCACACAGACACACAACACACACACCCCTTTTCTCTCTTTGTATACACATATGCGCATATTTGATACTCACACTGATCTAACACACATGCTTAGTTAAGATTGACTAATACTTGTTTACAATCTTCATGCATACAGAGAGACCGACATGCAGGTATGAAAAGGTTACTGCTGATTTGTAAAGTTTGTTGTTCATTTTCCCTATTATGTAGAATATTTGCTTTTGTTCAGTGTATTGTGAATAGAAACCATATGTCAATACATATTAGCACTGCTGCAAAAGAGCTAACACAGACTAACAACAATCTCTCTCTCTCTCTCACACACACACACAGACACAGACACACACACACACACACGATCTTTTTGGACGCATGCCTCAGAATACTGTTCTGTGAGTTATCGATTTCAGTTTCCATGTGGTGGTCTTTTTTATGGTTTTTTTTTTAACAATGTAGGGAAATCTGTAAACGGAACCTAACCAGTCATGTACTTTAAATTACTTACTTACGAAGTCTTCGCCGATTTTGTTGCAATGCATGCATGCTTATTGTGTGTCGCGTTTGGCTTTGTAGAACATAATTATGCCGCTAATACTGTATTTTGTGTGCATTGAGTTACACGTGTAAGTACGTTGAACTGGCTTTTTGTGACGATATACAGGAAAAATAAAGAAAAATCTGTGACTCGTGTCAGTTTTGTTTTTCATCGAGAAAAGCTGTGATCGATTTTTTTGGGCTTGACGTGATAAACTTCTTTATCGATGTTTACGATATCAATGCACAAACAGACTGCTCAATATACAGTATACAATGCTGTCATAGGAAAGAGTGAGAGAGAGAGAGAGAGAGAGAGAGAGAGAGAGAGAGAGAGAGAGAGAGAGAGAGAGAGAAGAAGAGTTAAAAGAAAATCAGAAGCTCTGGGTGGCTGGTGTTACGGTCAGCGATTGCCTCCATAGCAGAACTGAAGCCTGAAAAGAAAGTCATTACACTTAGATTGAGATTCCGTTTTGGTGGTAAAACCAGACCACTTCCGTTCAGGATGCTGTAACCCAGCCAGCCACCAAAGCCATATCAGGACAAACACCACATCAAAACAATGTCTATTAAATAGACAACTATTTGAATCAAGCATGTAAGTGGCTTTTCAAGTTTAAAGTGCATTTAAAAATCTTTCCCATAATATAGTCATATAAGATGAAATGTATTGATCTTTTTAAAAATCTGAAAATCACACCAAGAAGAACATTTGTGAAGAGGGTCTTGAAGGAATCTGGGGTATAGTGTTTATGTCTCACATTGCACATGTCCAAACATTCAATAAGGTTTGATGCTGAATGGCTCATCAAATGGTATGCACCATGGTGCTTTTTCATATTTTGAAAACTATGAGTGAGTGTAGAATGTATGACCTGTCTGTAATCTGTATAAAATGACAATGTCTCTTTCCTACGGTTCCCATGAATAGATGGGAGAGATTGTTTGAGATCGGTTTGTACTTTAGGTTTGAGGTCTGTATAGGGGATGAAGAATTTAGACATCTCTTCCGAGGTGTCATTTTTGCTAATGCAATGAGCTACTTAATTGCCTGGAATATTTATGTGGGCCTAGAAAACAGGCAAGAACAATGTTGTAACCGACAGTTTTAAGAGAAAAAAAAGAGTTAAAGAATTTCAGAAGCTCTGCGCGGCTGAGGTTACAGCCAGCAACTACCTTCAAAGCGAAAATGGATTATGAAAAGATAAGTCTTCATGCTTGGATATGGACACCAGAGCAGTCAGTATAGACGGGAATTATCAGAAAAAAATTTGTTTTGAAAATGGTAGACTGGGTGTCGCAGGAGCGAAGGCAGCAACAGCAGTACATTTCTCGATGTTTGATCCATCTGTGAATATTCTGTGGGATGACGGAATGTTTTGAGAGAGATCTGCGTAACAGGACTTTTATGCCTAAGAACTGGTGGGAACTTTACAGAAGAAAGCAAGATCAAATCTGAACTCGGGTATTTTGAAGGTCCCTGGCGAGCTGCCCGAGAATTTAGATAAGTTTGAAACAAGTATGAGATCCATGTCTGCATTTTGCATGTGAAGAAGGATACGTATTCTTTAAAAAAAAAAAGAATACATCTGGAATTCAATAAATTTTCTCCTTTTGGTTGGTTGAGTTTAGACATGACTGCAGGCTCAACCATGGCGGATAATAACCGGTCATCCAAGGAGAGCTGCCATGCTGCTGTTGGGGAAAGGAAAGTGGCTGGCAATTCATATGGCATCCATCCGCCTGGAATCGTTTCGTATGAATCCAGACTGTGTACATTTGGCTGACCATCGTACAGCCATTCATTCCACTGCCAAGTGACTTAAAACGTGGAATAACTGGTTGTTTATGGCAAACACCCATGAACATGATGAAAATGATGAAGATGAGGATGAAGATAGGACCGCGCTTAGTCATATCCCTTCCCATTGATCTGTCCAGCATGAGTAACTACCAGAGTCATCATGAGTTCATATTTCTTACAGTCCAGCCGACTACTAAGGCCATATCCGGACTAACACCACGTTAAAACCAACTCCAAATCTAATTAAACGGAGAACGGTTAAAACCAAACATATGATTAGTCTTAAATACATTAAAAAATCTTTCCCGTACTTATGATCAAATAAGCTGAAAACCAGAACATCATTACCATCACACCCATTCTCACCATCACAACATTGTGATCAATAGTTTCAGATTCTGTATCTCTTCTTGATCTGCTCTCAGGCTGACCGCAGTTTCGGTGGTTTGGAGGTGTGTTGCAGAGCCAAAATGGGCGACGTGGGAGTGAGGGGGGTGGGGGGTGGAGGTAGTGACAGCAGCGGCTAGAAAACGGCACAGCTAAAAACGAACCAATAATCTGAGTCAGCCAGCGCAGTACAAATTAGTGCGGCAATCAGCAGGAAGCAACACGTACTCTGATTTTCTGATTGAAGTCATTTTCTCCTGTATGATTTTGCCAACAACTCCCTCAGTACTGTGGGTTGTTTTACGTGCATCAAGTTCATCCTCTTAACGGGGTTTCGGTTTATCGTTTCATCTCAAGGACTAACACTCAGACTACTACTTAAAGTGCACTACAGTGGACGAATAAGGATCGAACGAAAAAAAAAATCCCTGTCATAACCTAAAGCCCAACCTGGAACCACTCGTTTCCTTATCAGATGCTCTATCCATTAAATCGCCACTCAGGCAACATAACTGCAATGACAGACACAAACAGACAGACCACAATGTTCCTTAGAAAAGCAAATCAACATGATGGATGTTCGTGGTCAATGATTACTAGCTAGACAAAAACAGAAACAGTGTTGGTCCAGAATAGACCAGTTTTGAACAATAGATTTGCAGGCGGATTGATGACAGAATGTTTCGGCTTTTGGAGAGGCAAGATTAAAACGAATGATGGGGAAGACAGATGCCATAATTAATTGACTGAACTTTTTAACGCAAATTCAGTAAAAATGCACTCATAAACATTAAAAAAATATCTTATTTTCACACTTTCTTCACAAACAAGACAGGCAAACAAACACTGCCCCGTTTGGACAATATGACATTATCTCCCGTTTTTAGAAAGAGAACGAGATAGAAAGGAGGTGCATAGGAAGGGGTGTGGTGTTGGGGGAACTGTAACCTTGACCAGATACAAGGGAAGTAATCAATAAGCCGGCAGGGCAAAATGAGCTGCCAGCACGACCCTGTCGGTTAAATCTCCGTGGGCGTGACAGTGCCGTCCGCTGCTCTGTAAGCCCCAAACGACACAGCTGTTTCCTGCGATGAGCACGAGCGCGCTCTCACAGACAGACATAAACAGATACGCGCGAGCGCACACTCGATTGCAGACACACACCACACACACACATACACACACACACAACACACACACACACACACACACACACACACACACACACACACACACACACACACACACACACACACACACACACACACAGAGACTTTTTCTGATAAGGCCTACAGTGCACTCTAGAAAATCGCTTAGTACCGGATATTTCACAGATGTGCTGAATTCACACACACACACACACACACACACACACACACACACACACACACACACACACACACACACACACACACACACACACACACACACACACACACACACACACACACACACACACACACACACACACTATTTTACATTATCTTGTTTCTAAGCTCACTTAAGAAGTTGGTGCTTCAAAACAAATTGAAACGAAAACACAGTTAGGCCTACATTATAAAATGCTGTGGAGCGTTGTCATTAGCGAGTAAAATGGGTGCCGTATTTCATGTGAGTGCTATATTTCATTACAAACATACTTACCCATTGCGTACAACGTGCGTATGGTTACTTCAGGCGGAGACGTATTTACATATAAACCAATCACCACCACACCAATAAACAAAAACTAACGGTTTTACAGTCATTAAATATTCACATTTCATTTCAGTGTTACAGTCATTAAATATTCTCTCAGAACCTAAGATACTGTCGTCTGCTCAAGGCGATTAAATGTCTGGATTAAAAATACCTCAAACAAAAAAGAGTATTGTTTACTCGCACGAGTATGGATGCCATCGTTTTTATGTGGTGTGTGTGTGTGTGTGTGTGTGTGTGTGTGTGTGTGTGTGTGTGTGTGTGTGTGTGTGTGTGTGTGTGTGTGTGTGTGTGTGTGTATGTGTGTGTTACGTGCCTGTGTGGTTGTTAGGAGACAGTTCGATGTGTACGGTAGTAGAAAGGGGACGTGTGTGTAATTTGGGGACGTCCCCAAATTACACAAAATTAGAATTGGCTCAAAATTACAAAGTATGCTCAAAATAGTGTAGTATTGCGTACAAAACATGAATTACATAATTCTAGAAACTGTTCCCTTATTACTGCATGTTATGCTTGTAGTAATTTGGAGACCTACCTTCACTGTATCCAACTTACCTTGTTCTCACACAGACTGAATCACAGAGCTTTTTTTTTTTTAGTCTTAGTCGGTTTAAAAGCGTATTTCTTTGGTTTCTTTTCTGTCTGAGATTGATCTGTTGTTTTATGTTTTTTTGTGTATTATCATTGCTGTGTATGTGCTGATGGGGTTATTATTGTTATTTTTATCACCTTCCTTTTAAAAGAAAATGGCAGATTTTGTTCCCCAACCCTGCCATAAATAGATTTATTGACTGAATAATTCATATTGGCGTTGATCAATTTTATGGTGCTTTGTTTGAATAGTATATTTTTTCTTAGATAAAAAAATCTGTCTGTAGGGCTTGATTTCAATTGTTTATCTGTTTATTTACTTGTTTATTTATTTTATTATTCTAGTTTAAAAATACTTTTGTTTATTTACTTGTTTATTTATTTCATTATTCTAATTTAAAAAAAATTGTGTGGCTTGATTTTAAATATTTATGTATATATTTATTTTTGTTTGTTTATTTATCAATTAATTTATTAGTTTAACTATTTATCTATGTATTCCTGAATTTATTTATTTATCTCTGCTGATTTTTATTTATTTATTTATTCATTTGTTCCTTTGTTCATTCATTTATTTCATTCTTTCTGTTTCTTTGATTGATTTATTGTTTTTAATTGTTATAGTATATCTGTCTTTGTATTAACATTTATAAAATCTATTCATTAGCTGCGGCATATTTGTTTCCTGTTTTTGTTTATTGGTTTTATGTGATTTAATAATACATTATTTATCTAGTTATCCATTTGTTTATCTACCTATGAATCCATTGCCATCTGTCATCGATATGAGAGAATAGTAACCCATACCATCCTGTGAGTATTAATTTGTCATGTGATGTGAGAGAGTAGTACCCCGACCATCCTTGTGGGTATTACTTTACCAGGTGATGTGAGAAAGTAGTACCCAGACAATGACAAATATCGACAGGGGTGGTGTGGGTACTACAGTCTCACATCACATTACAAATAAATACCCACAGGGGTGGTCTGGATACTACTCTCTCACATCACATGACAAGTTAATACCAACAAGGGGGGGTGTGGGTACTACAGTCTCACATCACATGACAAGTTAATACCCACAGGGGTGGTGTGGGTACTACAGTCTCACATCACATGACAAGTTAATACCCACAGGGGTTGTGTGGATACTACAGTCTCACATCACATTACAAATAAATACCCACAGGGGTGGTGTGGATACTACAGTCTCACATCACATTACAAATAAATACCCACAGGGGTGGTGTGGGTACTACAGTCTCACATCACATGACAGATTAATATCCACAGGGGTGGTGTGGGTACTACAGTCTCACATCACATGACAAGTTAATACCCACAGGGGTGGTGTGGGTACTACAGTCTCACATCACATGACAGATTCATACCCACAGGGTGGTGTGGGTACTACAGTCTCACATCACATGACAGATTAATATCCACAGGGGTGGGGTGGGTACTACAGTCTCACATCACATGACAGATTAATACCCACAGGGGTTGTGTGGATACTACAGTCTCACATCACATGACAAGTTAATACCCACAGGGGTTGTGTGGATACTACAGTCTCACATCACATGACAAGTTAATACCACAGGGGTGGTGTGGGTACTACAGTCTCACATCACATGACAGATTAATACCCACAGGGGTGGTGTGGGTACTACAGTCTCACATCACATGACAAGTTAATACCCACAGGGGTTGTGTGGTACTACAGTCTCACATCACATGACAAGTTAATACCCACAGGGGTGGTGTGGGTACTACAGTCTCACATCACATGACAAATTAATATCCACAGGGGTGGGGTGGGTACTACACTCATATCACATGAAAGATCAATACCCACAGGGGGTGGTGTGGGTATTACAGTCTCACATCACATGACAGATTCATACCCACAGGGGTGGTGTGGGTACTACAGTCACATCACATGACAGATTAATACCCACAGGTGTGGGTACTACAGTCTCACATCACATGACAGATTAATACCCACAGGGGTGGTGTGGGTACTACAGTCTCACATCACATGACAGATTAATACCCATAGGGGTGGTGTGGGTACTTCAGTCTCACATCACATGACAGATTAATACCCACAGGGGTGGTATGGGTACTGCAGTCTCGCATCACATGACATCAATACCCACAGGGGTGGTGTGGGTACTAGTCTCACATCACATGACAGATTAATACCCACAGCGGTAGTGTGGGTACTTCTCATATCACATGACAGACTAATACCCACAGGGGTAGTGTGGGTACTGCTCTCATATCACATGACAGATTAATGCTTTAAGACGTCTGTGTCCACCGTCATCCACAATTCTATAACATTACCACGGCGTTTGTTCGGAGCAATCATGATGGGACATCACACCTGCAGAACATTTCCAAACAGCATTATTGTTATTGTTGTTATTGTTGTTTAAAGCCCAGCCGACTGCGTAGAGCCATATCAGGGCTATAACCGCTTCAAAACATACAAAAACTCAACAGGAAAAAAAAAAGAAAGGAAAATTAAGAACACATATCAATGCATTCGCGCACATAATGTAAGGACATGCTCTCGTCGTTGACCATTCCGTCCAACTTATCGCACAGGGTACACCTGAATACAAATTTATAATAATAATAATAATAATATAATATATTTTATTTATATAGCGCAAAATCTTGATAAAATCAAATCTAAGCGCTGAGCGTATACATGCATACATACCTACATACATATGAGCGTATACATGCATACATACATACATGCATACATACTTACATACATAAATCTAAGCTGAGCGTATACATGCATACATACATACATACATAAATCTAAGCGTATACATACATACATACATACATACATACGTACATACATGCGTACGCACATGCATACATAATAATTACAATATTTATATAGCGCAAAATCTCGACAAAATCAAATCCAAGCGCCGAAAAGACACACACGCACACACGCACGCACGCACACACACGCACACACACACACACACACACACACACACACACACACACACACACACACACACACACACACACACACACATACACACACATGCATGGCCACAAATGGGGAGAAAAGAATAAAAGCAATAAAAGCAAGAATAAAACCAATGGAAAACCACAGAGAGCACATCATATACAATTATATATTAAAACAAAGTGATTCCCCTCCGAGCGGAGACAGGCTGCAGAGGGGGGGGGGGGGGGGGGGTTGAGTGAGGTTAGGATTTTATGCAGAGGAGAAAAGGTGAGTTTTGAGAGCGGACTTGAAGGAGGCAAAAGTAGGTTGCTGACGGACTGAGAGAGGAAGTTTGTTCCAGGAGAATGGACCAGAAACAGAGAAGGCTCGTGGACCATAGGTATTGAGCTTAGTGCGTGGAAAGCGAAAAGTCAGAGGATCGGATGCAGAGCGGAGGGTACGTGAGGGAACATAGATCTCAAGTAGGCTTGACAGATAATCGGGGGCTGCGTTATTGAGGCTTTTGTAGCACATGGTGTCTAGTTTGTACTGTATGCGCTTTGATACAGGGAGCCAGTGAAGTTGTGCCAGCAGAGGAGATATGTGGTCAGCTTTTTTCTTTTTGAGTACAAGGCGTACAGCATTGTTTTGAATGCGCTGTAGGATGTGAATGGTGGAGGCAGGAAGACCAGACAGGAGTGAATTGCAATAGTCAATGCGAGACATTATGAAGGAGAGAACGAGTTTTGCAGTTGTTTCGACAGAGAGATACTTCCTGATCAGGCTTATACATAAATTTAAGCATACCTAGACACCAGAACATATACAGATATACATATAAACGGGCATAAATTACCTAAAATTGATTCCGATTATCCCACCTTCCTAGAGCCAAAAATGCACTTAATACATGTACCCAATTATCAATCCTAGGAAAAAGTATGTAAGACTTTATCGAACACATACAGGTGAATGGACCAGGAAGGCAGAAAATGATCGGAAGAAATGACAGAAAGCAAAGGAACAAGGCAGAAACGAAGGGAGTGACAGAAAAGAGGAAATTTCCAGCACAGAATTTCCAGAAGGTGGGGATACTATTCATACTGAAAGAGCCCCATAGTCTCACCTGTCTCACCTGTCGGCGTCACCGGGAACAGTGTTGGCCGCTGCACATGATGTCCTCACAAGTTGCCTCCAGCACTCTCGATCTTGGCTAAGTCTGACCACCTCCTGGAGTTTCTTGCCACTGATGTTTGTGATGTTTCTAACAAGTGATGCAGGTGGCCGTCCTCTGTTTCTCTTTCCTTCCACTTTACCTTGGAGGACAGTGGACATCAAGTCTGTTCTCTCATTACGGATTGCGTGTCCAACATATTTCAGTTTCCTCCGTTGTATGAGTACTAGAAGCTTGCGTGTAGTACCCAACTCATTCAGTATGCTTTCATTTGAGCGCCTATCCGTCCATTTGACCCTCAGCAGTCTTCGGTAAAACCACAGCTCTGCTGCCTCCACTCGTCTTTCATCCTCTTTCTTCATTGTCCATGCCTCGCAGCCGTATAACATCACTGGCCAGACAAGACATTTTAAGAGTTTTATCTTAAGGTCTGCTGTTATGCTGTGGTCTTTCCAAATATTGTTCAATTGAACCATACTGTTCTTGGCCATTCCAATTCTCATCTTTATGTCTTTTGAGCATGTTCCATCGTGTGTCTTGACTGAACCTAAATATCTAAAGTCCTTGACATTTTCTAGAGGGACTTGGTTTAGCATGATCTGGTCCTGTCTAGTGTTATATTTGCCTGCAACATGCATAACCTTTGTCTTCTTTGAATTTAAGTCCAGCCCAGCTGCCTTTCCAACCCGGTAGTAGTAGGCACAAAAAGTCTGCACAGCTGTTATAATTTGATCTGCATATATTCGAATGGTATGTTGTAGTTCTTTCTACACATACAATTTACCATCAGGGTCACTGGCTGAACAGTACGGTAATGTTTCCAAACTAACGTTCATTTTACAGGTGAGATGTACATTAGGGTCAGTAGCTAAATACTATTTCCAAATATCACCATAAAACGTACCTTCACACTTGTAGAAATAACGATTAAAAACACGTCTCATGACATCTCACTTGTTGAAATAAAGGTTTAAAAAAGTGACATCATTCCAGTGGAAATAAAGATTTAAAACATGACGTCCCATTGTACAAAATAAATGTTTAAAATATGACGTCTCACCTGCAGAAACAAATGTTCAAAACATGACATGACACCTCTAGAAATAGAAATAAAGGTTTAAAATATGACATCACACCTGCACAAAAAAGTTTAAATATATAAACGTCTAACCTATACAAGTAAAGGTTTAAAAAATGGTGTCTTGCCTATAGACATGAAGATTTAAAACAATAATGTCACACATGTACAATAAACGGTTAAATTCCACGTCTCACCTGAAATAAAGGTATAAAAAGATGATATCACATCTCTAGAAATATAGGTTAAATTTTTACGACACACCAGCAGAAATAAAGGCTTAAAAGATGTCACACCTCTAGAAATAAAGGTTTAAGACATGACGACATACCTGTAGAAATAAAGGTTTAAAGCATAATGCCACCACTGTAGAAATAAAAGTCTAAAATATGACGTCACACATGTAAAACATAGCACCTCACCTGTAGAAATAAAGGCTTAAAACGTGACATCACCCTGTAGAAATAAAGGTTTAAAACATGACGTCACACATGTAAAATTAAAGGTTAAAAAAGACTGTCACACCTGTAGAAATAAATGTTTAAAACATGGCGTCACACCTGCGGAAATAAAGGTTTAGAAGACGACATCTTACATGTAGAAATAAAGTTTTAAAACATAATGTCTCACCTGTAGAAATACAAGTTGAAGACATGATGTCACACCTGGAGAAACAAAGATTTAAAACATGACGTCTCACTTGTAGAAATAAAGGTTTAAAACATGACATCACATCTGCAGAAATAAAGGTTTAGAACATGACGTCTCACTTGCAGAAATAAAGGTTTTAAACATGATGCCTCGCCTGTAAAAATAATGGTTTAAAACATGGCGTCACCTGCAGAAATAAAGATTTAAAACATGACGTCCCACGAGTAGAAACAAAGGTTTAGAACACGACATCTCACCTGTAGAAATAGAGCTTTAAAACATGATGTCTCACCTGCAGAAAGAAAGGTTTAAAACATGGCATCACACATGGAGATATAAAGGTTTAAAACATGAATTCTCACCTGCAGAAATAAAGGTTTGAAACGTCTCAACTGTAGAAATAAAAATTTAAAACATGGGTCTCACATGTAGAACTAAAGGTTTAAAGCATGTCTCAACTGTAGAAATACAGGTTTAAAACAAGATGTCAAACCTGCAGAAAAAAAAGGTTTAAAACATGATGTTTCAACTGTAAGAATATATGTCTAAAACATGAGGACACGTCTGTGGAAATAAAATTTTAAAACATTAAGTCACACCCGTAGAAATAAAGACATCACACCTATAGAAATAAAGGTATAAAACATAACGTCTCATCCTGGACAGAATGGTTTAAAAATGACTGATACGTGTAGAAATATATGTTTAAATCATGACGTCTGATCTGTATTCATAAATGTTTAAAACATGACACACCTGTAAAACTAAAGGTTTAAAACATGACGTCAAATCTGCAGAAATAAGTTTTAAAGATGACGTCTTTCCTGTAGAAATAAAGGTTCTATATCAACCTCAACTAAAAAAAATGACCACAGCACGTGATCAACAAAAGAGTATTTTCCCTGACGGGAGTCCATGCCTTGATTTAATTCTTCAATTAAGATTTGATGCCAGCATCTTGGCTTTGAAGACCACCATCATCCTTGTCCTCCAGGGAAATCATATCTGGAAACATAAGAAAAAAACACAGATGTAATACCTAATGATACCAAATCACAAATAACATTGTCCACCCCCACTCCCATGCTTGTCAAGTCCCATGACTCGTATAAAAATGAATTTCAGATTTAACATTAAATACAAATAACATGACTTAAAAACTGAACAAATATATTATTCATGCATAATATAAGCGTAAGTTTATTATTCATACATATTACAGCTGAAAGAACTTCAAAGTATGGTATAGTAACAGAGCTGAATTTAATACAAATGCCCTACATAAACTAAATTAAAAAATACTCATTAACCAATTCAATGCTATCACTGGCACAAGCTATCAATGACACAACCAACAATGCACAACTCAATGCTACGGCAATCTTAGCAACAGTTTCAACAATACAACGGGCAAAGCAGTAAAGTGGATAAATATCTGACTTCTAATAGGAAGGTCCTGGGTTCGATCCGCCTAGAATTTTTAACTGATGAAAAAACAAGCAAAATTTTTCCTATCTCCCAGGTCAGCATGTGGGCAGCCCTGCCACTGCCCAGACCCATCCATTTCATGTGTATATGTGTGCAAAATGTCAAATATGCATGTTACAAATCCTGTAAGCCATGACAGCTTCTGGCTTATGGAAACATGACAACACCCACCATGCATGCCCATCAAAAAAAGAAAACGTTTAAACATTAATATCAGACATACACACAACTTATCTTAGCTCAGAAGATCGCCATGGTCGTTGGAAACGGCTCCACCATCATCTCCAGGGGCCTGGAAGGGGGAGTCTCATCTGAAACAGAAAGAAAACAAGTCGTTATATCCGAAACACACACACATTCACACACACCCTGTCCGAGGCCCCCCTCCTCCACCCATCCCTCCCCAACCCCTCCCTCCCTCCCCTCCATCCCCTCCCCAACCCCTTCCCTCCCTCCTTCCCCAACCCCTTCCCTCCAACCCCTTCCCTCTCTCCTTCCCCAATCCCTTCCCTCCCTCCCCAACCCCAAAGTCAGGTACCTATTCCATCCTGGGCAGACTGAAGGTGTCAAGCACAGTTTTTTTTCACAGGGAGTTCAAAACCTGCCATCAACCACTTTGCCCAACAAACTACATTTCTACAGGATAATGACACAGCAGGGAAATGATCATCTGGCACAAAGGTCAATTGATAACATCAAGGTCAAGGGATTATCATCATCAGGTGCCTCACCGCATGGCGTTGGCGATTATGGACTTCCATCTGTCTCTATCTCTTGTTGCCTCAAGCATCTCTTCCACTCTCCCTGTCTTCAGCCACTCTGCAAGTCCGTCTAGTATCTTCTCCCTGGGTCTACCGGTGCTCTCCTTTCCTCCAGCTTTCCCATTGTGACCAGGTGTTCCAATTCCCCTTTCCTCATCAAATGGCCTATGAATATTGCCTGCCTTTTCCTTATCTTCCTTATGAATGATCTGCTTGTGTCTGCCTCCATCAAGACTGTCTCGTTTGTTTTCTTTGCTGTCCACGGAACTCTCAACATCCTTCTTAGAAACCACATCTCGGCTGCCTCAATCTTGTTCTGGCTTTGCTTGTTGACTGTCCACGCTTCGCAACCGTACAACAGTATTAGTTCTATATAACATTCAAGAACTCTCTTCCTCATGTTAATTAATAGGCATTTGTTGGTAAGAATGCTTTCCGTCTTCTGGAATGTTGTTTTGGCTTGGCCGATTCTGATGTGCATCTGCCGTCTGGTGAAACGATTATATCAAGGTTAAATGATAACATCAAAATCAAGAGACAAAATGAAGGTTAAGCGATAAAATCAAGGTCATGGTCAAGCAATACCAAAGTGTCACCTCTGTCTCCAGCTTAAGGTTTCAAGACTCCACTTGTCTGTTAACAGCCATTGAAGCCTCACTGTAACTTGAGAATCAACACAGTTAAATCAAATATGCAATCAATACAAGTTGTTCCCTAATGACAAGGTAGCCAACACAAATATCAATTAAATTAACTTTATATTTAATTTCTTTTTATTTTTGTTTCATTATATTTTGCTACGTTTAGTTTAGTTTATCAGATCATTGGAACTTCTCAAGTTTCTATGATGCAACATTGCTCACTAAATGTTTTGCATTGCAAGGTGTTGTTTAAAGCACAGTCAACTATGAAGGTAATTTCAGGACTTATCATATAAATGCATAGTGGACAAGCACACATACACACAAGAGCGGTACAACAACACAGACTCCTATGTTACAACCTTACATACAAACACATCATACAAAATTAACACAACACTACGACATTTCCAGCATTTTTGATTAAGTTTTGTCACAAAGTGCTCAGAACGCTCATAGCACTACTAGAAATATTCCAAGTTAAAATATATTCAAGACAGCAAGAAAAAGGGAAAAAATGAGGTTGACAAATGGCTAAGAACCTAACAGTCCTGACCCATATGCTTAGAACTACTATGGGATATAAGTAATCTCACAAAACAAAAGGCAGATCGTCAAACAAGTTGTCCTGACATTGCTGTGAGCTCAACTACAGTGAAATCAGATCTATCATCTTCTATATTATACATATGAAATCAGATTAAGCACTTTCTAAGTACACATGTTGAACAATGGCAGAGTAGAGCAGAACAAAGCAATCTTGGAGGCACAACATAAGTTTGGAGAACAAACATTTGAAGAACAACAGAAACTTGAAAAACACCAGTAACTTGGAGAACAACATTAACCTAGAGAACAACCTTAACTTAGACAACAACCAACTTGGAGAATACCAGTAACTTGGAGAAAAACTTAAAAACACCAGTAATGTGACCAGTGACTTCGACAGTAATAGTCATATGGAGAACAACAGTAACTTGGAGAACAACCGCAAGCTGGACAACAACAGTAATTGAAAAGTTAGAAAAATACCGAAACTTGAACAGTAACCTGGAGAACAAGAGTAAACTGGAAAACAAAAACAAACTGGATAATAAAAATAAACACGAGAACAAAAGTAAACTGGAGAACAACAGTAATGTGGAGAACAACAGTAACTTAGGGAAAAAACAGTAAAGGGGTAAACAACATTGTTACTTTCTGTTTAAAGCCCAGCCGACTGCGTACAGCCATATCAGGGTTATAACCATTTCGAAACATACACAATACTTCAACAGGATAAAAGGGAAAGAAAATTAAGTGCACATATCAATGCATTCATGCACGTAATCTAAGGAGATGCCCCTAGCGCTGACACTCCGTCCAATTTGTCACACAGGGGGTCTAAAAAAAAAAACGTGAATAAAAATTTAAACATAACTGAAGGCACTAAAACATATAACAACGAGCCTAAATTACCGAAAAATGTTTCGGCATATCTCACTTCCCTAGAGCCAATTATCAATCCTAAGAGAAAAAAACTAAAACTTTATCGAACAAATACAGGTGAATGGACCAGCAAGACACAAAATGATAGGAAGAAATGACAGAAAGCAAAGGAACAAGGCAGAAATAAAGAGAGTGACAGAAAAGAGAAAATTTCTAGCACAGAATTTCTAGGTGGGGCTAGCTACTATTTATTATACTGAAAGATCCCCTGGCATCCCCACCGGAGAGGAAGAACAACAGCAACTTAGAGAACAATATTAATATGGAGAACAACAGTAACTTGGAGAACAATAGACTTTGGATAATAGTAACTGGAGAACAACAGTAACTTGGAGAACAATAGACTTTGGATAACAGTAACTGGAGAACAACAGTAACTTGGAGAACAATAGACTTTGGATAACAGTAAACTGGAGAACAACAGTAACTTGGAGAACAACAGTAACCTGGAGAAGGACAGACTTTTGATAACAGTAACTTAGAGAACAACAGTAACTTAGAGAGAACAACAGTAACTGTGAAATCAAACAAGTAAGCAAATGAATAAAAGACTACGAATTAAAGAAAATATTTGTTGTTGTTTTCTTTCATGAGCAAGGGTAATGATGAACTCTGAACTTTCCTATTTCCACCTTTGTCAAGTGAACAATTTTGCCTCAATGTCAACACCCATTCTGCTGTTCTTTGTTTTTTTTATTGTTGTTGTTGTTTTTGGTTGTTTTCTTTGTGTTTTTTAAGAAGGAGAGGCGGGCACTTCAAACTCTTCCCACATGAATTGTGAATCATTCTTCCGTAGTTTTACCTATGCTTGAAGTCAGAACACCTCTCTGCCTTATGTTTTTATGACAGTTTTTTTCCCATTTCTTGTAATAAGGAGAATTCCTTTATCTTTTCTGTTTTGTTTTGATTCTTGTCTAATTTCTTCTCTAAGAAAGAATTCCTTCTTGTTGATGTTGTTTTTCTATTTTATGCTCTTATTATTTGTCTCACGGAAATTTCATTTCTTTTTCTCTCTGATTTTTGTCTCACTTATTATTTTACAATTTAAGAAAAAGTCCTTGTACTTTTTCAAAAAGCAGACTCATCAGAAGAAGAATCAGTGTATTTGTGCACATGTGCACCATACACACACACACACACACACACACACACACACACACACACACACACACACACACACACACACACAAACACACATTCATGCCCATGTCCACACAAACACAGTCTCTCCCCCATCCCACGCCCAGCATAGTGAGAAACCATACATTAGAGGATTTAAAAAAAAAACAATACAAGAACACATAATTACGATATGTCTCACAGAAAAAAAAGAAAGCATACACACCTAACTCACAACAACATATGCACACATAGTTATTACACATCCCTTCAAAAAATTGCACATACACAAACCACACACACACAGAAAAAATGACAGGGTAAGAAAGTCAAGAAAAAAAAATCCATATCACACTAGCACATGCTGAATATACTCACAAAACATACACGCCTTCAACCTAGTTCTACGTAGCCTACTCCACATCACAAAACATACACGCCTTCAACCTAGTTCTACGTAGCCTACTCCACATCACAAAACATACACGCCTTCAACCTAGTTCTACGTAGCCTACTCCACATCACAAAACATACACGCCTTCAACCTAGTTCTACGTAGCCTACTCCACATCACAAAACATACACGCCTTCAACCTAGTTCTACGTAGCCTACTCCACATCACAAAACATACACGCCTTCAACCTAGTTCTACGTAGCCTACTCCACATCACAAAACATACACGCCTTCAACCTAGTTCTACGTAGCCTACTCCACATCACAAAACATACACGCCTTCAACCTAGTTCTACGTAGCCTACTCCACATCACAAAACATACACGCCTTCAACCTAGTTCTACGTAGCCTACTCCACATCACAAAACATACACGCCTTCAACCTAGTTCTACGTAGCCTACTCCACATCACAAAACATACACGCCTTCAACCTAGTTCTACGTAGCCTACTCCACATCACAAAACATACACGCCTTCAACCTAGTTCTACGTAGCCTACTCCACATCACAAAACATACACGTCTTCAACCTAGTTCTACGTAGCCTACTCCACATCACAAAACATACACGCCTTCAACCTAGTTCTACGTAGCCTACTCCACATCACAAAACATACACGCCTTCAACCTAGTTCTACGTAGCCTACTCCACATCACAAAGTAAAAGAACTTACGATACGAGTCCAAACATTCCTCAGCTCACAACATGCACCATCATGAAACACAGTATTGAAGTCCTCGCCATAAAACACGAGGTCATTCGTTCCCAGGAACTGGACTTCTTCACACCACACACTAAGCATAGGGGCCTCCACCACCAGGAAAAGTGGTCAGCTGCTCTGTCACTCCAGGAAAAGTAGTGGTCCATGACACCACAGATCCACTAAAAAAAATCACCGTAAATACATGCTGGAGCAGTTTTCTCTGCCTGTGTCCAATGTAGGTCTTTTTCATCATCTTCTGCACGCAGTCTTTTTCTAAAACCAAAACTGATCACAAAGCACATTAGTTCAGTCTTCCAACACTACATGCACATCACACCACGTATGATGCACTGAAGATCACAATAATTATGTTGCCACTTCACATGTTTCACATGATCCACCACGAAACAGTCAAGATCACACTGTTGCCGCATATGTCTGTCATGCTTGTCAATGATCCACTGAAGACTGAAACTGCTTATGTCGAGTGTCCTTTTCCAACGAGCATTGCGAATAATTCCTGATGAAATAGAGAAGATCATGATGTCGACTGGATGTGACTGCATGTTGCTGACATTAACAGCACACAGTGTCACAGGGTGAAGATCACAATGACACATTGTCACATTATCATACTGTAGGTGTCTCATGCTGCCAGCAGCGAATCACTGAAGATCATTTTAGAAACAGGTTTGCAGTCTACACAGTGAGATGCATTTTGTCATAATAGGGCCATCACCCTTTCTTTCATCAATCTTTTGATTTTTGTGTGTTTCTTTTCTGACATCTTTTCTATTTTTTTTCTTTGTTTTCGATTTTTTCCTTTTCTTTGTTTTTTTTAAATCAGCACGGCCACACCCGCTCCACACATTCACACAAAACTGGCACAGAAACTGTCATAGGCATGTATTTGTTGTTGCTGTGCTGCTGTCTATCTTTCTGTTCTTGTATGGGCTACATTCTTCTCTCGCTAACAGACAGAACTTTCCCCTTTTTTCCTTCTTTTTCTTTATTCCTATTTTTCCTTTCCCTTCTCTCTTTTCCCACATGACCTTGCACAAACCTGTCAATACAAACAATATGAAAGCGACAAGGAACTTTTTCCATATCCACGAGCTACTATTTCCAAACGGCCCACCACAGCCATGCTCTGACCCAGCAACAAAGTGCTGCATAGTCAAAATGTCAGCACAGTCCTGATATATGGATCACCAGATCAGCCTGGGGTTGAGGTCACTCTCCCATTTGTGTGCCGCCACCTACAGTGTGCTGGGCTCTTGGTGGACGTCAACACAAGACTGCTGCCATCACGACCCCTGCCTGAAGGCAGCAGCACTCCCATCTTGAGTGTGCTGCCACCTACAGTGTGTTGGGCTCTTGATGGATGCCAAGTCATGTCAAATCTAGGTCAGTGCTTCATTGTTCCCATCAAAAAACCAGCCTGAAGGTGGAATCACTTCCCTCCGACTCTGACGCCACCTACCGTACCTTGGGTTCTTGGTGGACATCACATCATCGTCGGCACTAACTCTTCCCATTATGCCTGAAGGAAGTCGCACTTCTTTCTCAGTGTGCTGCCACCTACAGAATGACGGCGTTTTGTACATCATGTCACATCATTGTCAAGACGAGCTGGGTGGTCCAGGAAGCGGGCAGTATTTACGGTTAAATCGCTATTCGTGAATCTTGTGAACTCTTCATCAACATGGACTGGAAACGTCTGGTCATTAGGCGACACTGCTTTACTTTTGTCTTGTTAACATTCTGACAAGAGTTACTGAACTCTGGAGCAAGTTTCCATGATGTGGCACTAAAAACCTATCGCCCAGATACTAGCTGTACATTACAAGATTACTGAAGTCTATGGAAAACATTACAATACTATGTAACAAACGTTTGTGGTACTGTAAATCACAAATCACAGTCTACTGGGAAAGTTCCTAATCTGACAATGTTCTGTCTACTTCAACAAAAAATTCATGGCACTATGCAGTTCCTGTCCACAGTTTAAAAAAAAACCACACACACACACACACACACACACAAAAGCAAAAAAAATACCTCATCAAAAACAACACCCATGGTATGAGTACAAGCTATGTTATTGTTATTGTTGTTTTTATTTAAAGCCCGATCAACTGTGTAGAGCCATATTAGGGCTATAACAGTTTCAAAACACAATACTTCAACAGCAAAAAACCCAAAAAAAAACAACAACAAAAAACAACAACAAAACAAAAATCAAAACAAAAAACATGTCAAAAAACAAAACACCCAGATACCAAAAACAAAACAAAACAACCTGCCATAAAAACAAAAAACAAAAGACCCCCTCCAACATACTCATACAACCACAACACACACACATACATGTACATGCACGCATGTGTATGCACACACACACACAGACACACGCACACACACACGCAAACACACACATACATGCACGCGCACACACACATGAAAGATGGTCGAACACATACCCACACAGATACATTTACACACACAACACAACACTCACACACAAGTGATCAATCTTCACCAACCAACCAACCAACCAACCAACCAACCAACCAACCAACCAACCAACCAACCAACCAACCAACCAAACAAACAAACAAAAAAGATCATTCTGACTACAGCACAAAATGTTTCCCCCATAACTTTTAAAGTAAACACAAGGAGATCTAGTCTGGTCAATCAAATCTCTATAATGATCCAACGTTTCCCTACAACTATTAAAGCAGACATAGTTTGACACAAACAGTCTCCACTGGTCAGAACGCGTATCTATTACAACCAGACACTTTAATACCAATAACAAAACACCGTCTTGTCTGTTTGTATTAAATACGCGTTCTGATTCTATGTTCGTGTTTTTCTGGTTCCTGTTTGCTTGAATGCGGACAGTCGCACTTGTTTTCGATAATGATATACAGACCCTCTCCCCCACAAACGCTTTAACACAAAGTCCACCAGAATCACGCTGATATGAAAATCAACACACACCCTCACAGCTTCTAAAGGGCTGTCACAATCGCATGAAACACACACACACACACACACACACACACACACACACACACACACACACACACACACACACACACACACACACACACACACACACACACACACACACGCACACACACACACACACACACACACGCACACACTTTAATATCAATAACGAAAGACACAAACACAAAAATACCCGCCCTAAAAACAAAACGAAAAACAAAAAATCAAAACACACTTGCACAACCACAACACACACACATGCATGCGTGCATGTGTAGGTACACACACACACATACACATGAAAGATGGTCAAACTCACAGATACATGTATACACACACACACACACACACACACACACACACACACACACACACACACACACACACACACACACACACACACACACACACACACACAGAGGAAAGAACGAAACACACACACACACACACTTAAGAGACAGTCAAATGATCAATCTTCACACACACAAAAAAAGAAAAACAAAGAAAAAAAAAGGAAAAAAAAAATCATTCTGACATCAGCACAAATTGTTTCCCCCATAACTTTTAAAGTAAACACAAGGAGATCTAGTCTGGTCAATCAAATCTCTATAATGATCCAATGTTACAACAGACATGGTTTGACGCACACAGTCTCCATTGGACAATCTCAGACTTGCATATCCTCTCTCAATTTGGTTTTAACCTCTTTCGGTATTAAC
>CM060305.1:150650381-150652881 GCA_030674185.1 Monoplex corrugatus
CACACACACATGAAAGATGGTCAAACACATACTCACACAGGTACATGTATATGCATAACACACACACACACACACACACACACACACACACACACACACACACACACACACACACACACACACACACACAACACACCCCACACACACACACCACACACAACACACACACACAAAAGAGATGGTCACGTGATCAATCTTCAACCAAAACGAAATCATTCTGACATCAGCACAAAATGTTTTGACACACACACTCTAATAAAAAAAAAACATACACAGAGTAACATTTAAAAAAAAAGAAAAAATCACATATTCATGACACACTTGCACCAAAAGAAGTAAATAAAAAAAAAGTGTAAACACTGCAATATTATCAAAACAAAACAAAACTACACAGAATATCAACACTGAAACACACACACTCACACTCACACACACACACACACACACACACACACACACACACACACACACACACACACCACACACACACACACACACACACACACACACACACACACACACACACACACTCACACTCACACACACGCAGACACAATTTTGCCTGTTTTCTTCTCAGAATCAATTTTGTCACCATTTCGAAAATCCACCCTCCAACAAAATTTCTTTCCATCTGGTGTTTAATAAAAAAAATGAAAAAGAAAGGGGGGGGGGGGGAGGGGAACTGCACAATTTTCTCCCTTTCTGAGTAAACACTTTCTTCTGGCTCTTTTTGACATGACAAGGATTAATTCCAAAAGATCACTTCCATATTTTCCTCCAGCATATTCAACAATGAACAAGTGACATCACTATAAGATTTGGTCAATTTAGTCAGCTCTTGGTGCCTTTATTCTTCTGTATTTTGTTTTTACTGTAACAAATATCATGAAATCATCGTTTTCTTGTTTTACTGTTTTAAATGCTGACACCCAAAACAATGCTTTATAACCAAACCCGTTTGAATTCACTATATCTAATTCAGTTTCATGAAAAAATCTCAGTCATCAGGATTTTAATCAATAGTTACAGTTTAACAAAAATATACATGTTCTATGATTGCAAATAGAATGTCGAACTTCTTCATCATACTGTTCTCTAATTTCGTACATTTATAATCATATAATTTGAATTCATCCAACTCTACTTTTTGAAATGAATACACTTTTAATATTTTATACAATATGATTAATATGTTTCCGTTTCAGAACACACTTTTCCTATTTAATTCCAAAATTTTATGTACGCAATCTGACATTTGATGGGTCATGTGACAAAGATTCTGTTAAGAATATTCATGATGAGGACAAGGAACAGAATCAAAACAGAAAATAGCAGAATAACAATATGGATTCGCTGAAGGGAAAGGAATTATTTATACCACATACATCCTCAGAATGAACTTTGTGACATTGGAAAAATCCCTAAAGATATGTCAAAATCAAATTTCATTGCACTTCCAAAGAAAGCAGGGCCTGTAGAATATGAACTCAATCAGACAAACAGCTTGATAAGCCATGCGTCAAAAGTTTTGTTAAGAATAATCATTATGAGAACAAGGAACAAAATCAAAACAAACAGAAGAACAAAGTGGATTCGATGAAGGGAAACGAACTATTAAAGCCATATACATCCCAAGAACACTATTAGAAAGATTAACTGAATTGAAGGAGGATTTATTTTATGTTTTGTTGATTATACTAAGGCTTTTGGTGGAAAAGACACGAAGAACTGATCAACCTACAAGAAAGGCTCAATGCTGATGGAAAAGATCTAAGAATGATAAGGAATATGTATTGGGAACAAAACAGTAGCAATGACAGTAGAAAATGATACGAGCTCTTTCCAAAATATCAAAACAGGGGTTAGGCAGGAATATGTTATGTCACCGGATTTGTTTTCACTTTATAGTGAAACCATATCAGAAACCCAGAAGAATCCCCTGGGATAAAGGTTGGAGGAAAAATGTTAAAGTACGTAAGACTTTACCGAACTCATACAGGTGAATGTACCAGCAAGGCAGAACTTAATAGGAAGAAAAGACAAGGCAGAAACAAAGACAGTGACAGAAAAGAGAAAGAGGAAATTTCTAGCACAGAATTTCCAGAAGGTGGGGATACTATTTATACTGAAATAACTCCCTGGCAACCCCATGGGAGATACACAAAAAGGTGAATGGGCTAGCAAGGCAGAACATGACAGGAAAAAAAATGAAAGAAAGCAAAGGAACAAGGCAGAAACAAAGAGAATGACAGAAAAGAGGAAATTTCTAGCACAGAATTTCCAGACAGTGGTGACACTATTTATACTGAAAGAGCCCCTGGCATCCCCATAGCAGTATCCCTTAAATGCAAAAATCTGAATATGACCATGCACAGTACATGCACAGTTATGTTTTGTTGATTATATTAAGGCTTTTGGTCAGATAAGACACGAAGAACTGATCAACCTACAAGGCAGGCTCAATGCTGATGGAAAAGATCTAAGAATGAAAAGGAATATG
>CM060305.1:150657881-150662881 GCA_030674185.1 Monoplex corrugatus
GACGTAGACATCGAAGTGAGGCCCGGATGGAGCAGAATGTCTTGTTTCATACATGGGAATAGCATAAATATTGATATGTGTGTCTTCTTGTGTGGTGCCATGAATGGGAATAGCACAAATATTGATTTTTGTATCTTGTGGCATTGTGTCACAAATGGGAATAGCATAAATATTGATTTGTGTATCTTGTTGCATCATCATCATCATCAGGTGCCCTGCCGCATGGCGTTGGCGACCATGGACTTCCAAAGATCTCTATCTCTCGTTGCCCCCAGCATCTCCCCCATCCTCCTCATCCCCAGCCACTCTGCAAGTCCGTCCAGCATTCTCTCCCTGGGTCTACCTGGTGCTCTCTTTCCCTCCAGCTTTCCCGTTGTGACCAGGTGCTCCAAATCCCCCTTCCTCATAAAATGGCCTATAAATGTTGCTTGTCTTTTCCTAATCTTCCTTATGAGTAATCTACTTGTGTCTGCCTCCATCAATACTGTCTCGTTTGTTTTCTTTGCTGTCCATGGTACTCTCAACATTCTTCTGAGAAACCACATCTCGGCTGCCTCGATCTTGCTCTGGCTTTGCTTGCTGACTGTCCACGCCTCGCATCCGTACAACAGTATTGGTTCTATATAACATTCAAGGACTCTCTTTCTGATGTTAATTGATAGGCATTTGTTGGTAAGAATGCTTGTCATCTTCTTGAATGCTGTTTTGGCTTGGCCGATTCTGCCAGCTATTTCCGATGTGCATCTGCCGTCTGATGAAATGACCGTTCCCAGGTATTTGAACTTATTAACCTGTGTCAAGGTTGTGCCATTTGCTGTTATTTTGCATGAGGGGATTTCATGTTTTTTACTGATCACCATGACTTCAGTCTTCCTGCTGTTTAGTTCCAACCCCTTACCTTTGCTTTCTATTTCTAGTATATTCACAAGGTTTTGTAGGTCCCTTTCATTTTCTGCAATTAGCACGGTGTCATCTGCGTAACGAATGTTGTTTATCATTTTCCCTCCAACCTTTAATCCAGGGTCTTCTTCTAGGTTTCTCATGATGTTTTCGCTGTAAAGTGAAAACAGATCTGATGACAAAACATAACCCTGTCTGACTCCTCTTTTGATGTTTTGAAAAGAGTTTATATTGTTTTCTATTCTCATTGCAGCTGTTTGTTCCCAGTACATATTCCTGATTATTCGTAGATCTTTTCCATCGACATTGAGTCTCTCCAGTTGGTTGATCAATTCTTCATGTCGTATCCGATCGAAAGCCTTGGTATAGTCAACAAAGCATAAATACAAATCCTTATTCATCTCAACTGACCTCTCTATGATAGTTCTTAGGATGTATATGGCATTAATAGTTCCTTTCCCCTCCACAAATCCACACTGTTCTTCTGCTATTTCTCTTTTGATTCTATTCCTTGTCCTCATCATGATTATTCTTAACAGGATTTTTGTTACATGACTCATCAAACTGATTGTGCGATGGAGTTCACATTCTATAGCCCCTGTCTTCTTTGGAAGTGCAATGAAAATTGATTTTGACATATCTTTGGGGATTTTTCCAGTGTCATAAATTTCATTTAGGAGGACTGTTATTTTTTCTATGCCAAATTCCTCCAGGGCTTCAATCATCTCTGTAGTAATGTTGTCTGGTCCTGGGGCTTTTCTTGGTTTCACCTTTTTCAGTGCTGCTCTAACTTCATCTTTCATTATGGGTGGTCCTTCAAAGTTCTTTTTTATAATGTGTTCTTCGTTTCTGTCATCCTCAAAAAGGTCTTTAATGTACTCTCCCCATCTGTCTAATATTTTGTCTTTTTCCATGATAAGCGTGCCATCTTTCGATTTTAAGCAACCAGTTGATGTGCATGTATTTTTCCTGTGGACAATTTCTTCAATTCGTCTGTACATACCCTGAGGATCCATTTTGTGTCGTTCTTCTATCTCTTTGCATTTTGTGTTCAGCCAAGCTTCCTCAGCTTCATTGCACCTATATATGATTTCTTTGTTTATCTTCCTGTATATCTCCTCGTTTCTCTTTGCCTTCCTCCTTTCCTCCATCAGGCCCAAAATTTCATTAGTCATCCAGCTCTTTTTTGCTTTTCTATTTGCCTTAAGGATTTCTTCACAAGCTTCATTTATAGAACTTCTCAACTTTGTCCATTGTTCCTCACTGTCACCAACGTCTTCCAGAGCATTGAATTTGTTTTGAACATGTACATTAAATTTTTGACGTATCATGTCTTTAAGAGTCCAAGGTTTAGTTTGATGTTGCTTTTGGTCTGTTTCCTTTTCCTCAATTTCAGCCTAAACCTTCCCACTACAGGATTGTGGTCACTGTTGCAGTCTGCGCCTGGTAGTGTTTTTGCTGACAATAAAGAATTTCTAAATCTTTTGTTGATCACGATGTAGTCAATTTGATTTTTGGTATTATCTCCTGGACTCATCCAAGTCCATTTTCTTCTGTTAGGCTGCTCAAACCAGGTGTTTCCTACTATGAACTCATTCATCTGTGCCCATTCTACAAGCTTCCCCCCTCTTTCATTTTGTTTACCAAGGCCATGAGGTCCAACTATATCCTCCACCCTATCCTGTCCCACTTTAGCATTAAAATCTCCCATTATGACTGTAACTTCTTGTGATTTACATTGGACCTTGGCCATCTCTAAAACTTCGTAGAAGTTGTCGATGTCTTCCTGAGTACTTGCGGATGTTGGTGTATACACCTGTATGATGTTGATATCAAAAGGTTTGCCTCCGAATTTGACCAGTAAAACTCTGTCGGACACTGCCCAGTATCCCTTAACTGCTTTTGATTTGTCTTTGTCCATTATGATGCCTACTCCTCTTTCATGTGAATTACCACCAGAGTATATCACTGTATATTCTCCTGATGTTATCATGCCTGCCCCCTTCCATCTCATTTCCCCCAGTCCTAAAATACTGATGTTAAGCCTTTCCATCTCCATTTTGATGTTGTCTAATTTACCTTTCTGCAGCATTGTTCTGATGTTCCACGTTGCTACTTTGGTGTTGAGTTTAATTTTGGTCGCAGTAGCTGGCTGACGGTCTGGTGTCACCTGCGCCGCATGACAGTCCCTACCGGACGAAGGTGCTCCACAGGAGCACCTATTGACGTCGTTAACTTTCTTCTTTGTCTTTCTCCTGTCTTGTTGCATATATGTCACAAAAGGGTGATATAATTTGAGAGCCTGACCTTTGATGTCCACACGCAAGCTGCCATTAACACACTGGGCAAATCATCAGGGTCACTAACTCTTTGACTCCCGCACCCTATCCACCGACTGCAAAAACTTAACCTTTGACTCCCTCACCTTGTCCACCAGCTTCTTGCAGGAAGCTGGTGGACAAGGTGAGGGAGTCAAAAGGTTAAGTTTTTGCTTTGCTAGCAAGGTTGACCATGCAGTATGCTGGTGGACAGGGTGCGGGAATCAAAGCGTTAAGCCGACCTTTTTACTTTAAGGTTAGGAGAATTGTTTTGTATTCATGTCAGACCCTGGCTAGTTTTGAGTTTGATGTCAGCGTTACAAGTGGTAGTCAGCTGGTTTGAAAAAAGAACTGTAATGGAATATAAAAGAATAGTTGAACGAAAATCGTTGAGGACTTAAACTTGAAATGGAAAAGGTCGGTCTTTTCATTATCATTATATATACATTCACATGTTTTTAGGACTACTGGCGATTAACTTGTTTAAGCTGTTAATTTGAAAGCCTGTGAAGTTGAACTTAGCCTTGTAAAGGCATTGCACGAGTCTGTGTGTTTGTGAGTAAGAACGCACCTGGACAAATTACTATTTCATAAGTATACTACATCGTCTCCATATGGATGACCTCCAGTACTAGGTATAATGCTTATCTAAAATGGACTCAAGTTTCAATGCACATTACACCTTTTCAGAGTCGAAGTTTGTTCAAACCTGACTTTTTTTTTAATCATAACTATGATTTTTTTGCAGTCTTCTCAACTGAGACAATTTGATGGAGTTGTTGCTGGATACTATTACTTTTCATATACGCACGCACATTGTTAACATTTCCTTCCTTTACAGCTGCGCACGATTGCAACATGGCTGTGCACTACAATCCCTGTGTGACCAGTGTCTGTGTTAATGACCAGCACCTTTGAATGACGCACACAGTTCGGTGCTTCGCGGCAGATGGGTCATATCACCATGGCAACAGATTTACATATAGCGTGGAAGTGTCAGTAGTTGAGAATACTCTTTGTCCGCCTTGTGCATGGACTGTCCATCCTTTTTTGGTGTGTTTTGTGTGTGGTGTGTGTGGTGTGTGTGCGTGCGTGCGTGTGCGTGCGTGGTGCGTGCATGTTGTGTGTGTGTGTCTGTGTGTGTCTAGAGGTGTGTATGTCTGTGTGTGTGTGTCTGTGTGTGTGTGTCTGTGTTTGTGTCTGCATTGTGTGTGTGTGTGTGTGTGTCTTTATGTATGTCTGTGTGTGTGTCTTTATGTATGTACATGTCTCTCTCTCTCTCTCTCTCTCTCTCTCTCTCTCTCTCTCTCTGTGTGAGTGTGTGTGTATACTTGTAAATGTGTTGCTGTGATGAATTTGTCTGGCACACGCACAGACAGGTACGCACGCACACACACACACACACACACACACACACACACACACACACACACACACACACACACACACACACACACACACACACAGACACACACACACTCGCACACACATACACTGGAAATATTTATGATTAGAGAGTTCATTCCCGAATAAGCATTCCCCTAAGGAAGGCCACACACAGGCCGAAGTACCGGGCTCAAAACTCTAGTTTGTTGTCTTGTTTTTTGGTTTATCTGCAAGTATGTATGTGACTCTGTGTATGTGTGTGTGTGTGTGTGTGTGTGTGTGTGTGTGTGTGTGTGTGTGTGTGTGTGTGTGTGTGTGTGTGTATGTATGTGTGTGTATATATATATGTATGTATATATATAATACATACAATATATATATATATATATATATATG
>CM060305.1:150672881-150680381 GCA_030674185.1 Monoplex corrugatus
GTGTGATATTGACAGATTTTATGTATTTGTAGTAGGAGTGATATTGACAGATTTTATGTTTTTAAAGTAGGTGTGATATTGACAGATTTTATGTGTTTGTAGTAGGAGTGATATTGACAGATTTTATGTATTTGTAGTAGGAATGATATTGACAGATTTTATGTTTTTAAAGTAGGTGTGATATTGACAGATTTTATGTATTTGTAGTAGGAGTGATATTGACAGATTTTATGTTTTTGTAGTAGGAGTGATAGTGACAGATTTTATGTATTTGTAGTAGGAGTGATATTGACAGATTTTATGTATTTGTAGTAGGAGTGATATTGACAGATTTCATGTTTTTGTAGGAGTGATATTGACAGATTTTATGTATTTGTAGTAGGAGTGATATTGACAGATTTTATGTATTTGTAGGAGTGATACTGACAGATTTTATGTATTTGTAGTAGGAGTGATATTGACAGATTTCATGTTTTTGTAGGAGTGATATTGACAGATTTTATGTATTTGTAGTAGGAGTGATATGACAGATTTCATGTTTTTGTAGGAGTGATATTGACAGATTTTATGTATTTGTAGTAGGAGTGATATTGACAGATTTTATGTATTTGTAGTAGGAGTCATATTGACAGATTTTTATGTATTTGTAGTAGGAGTAATATTGACAGATTTCATGTATTTGTAGTACTGATGATGATGATGATGATGACAGCGGTGATGGTGGTTCTGATGCTGATCATCATGGTGAGGAGCAAGAGTAGGAATAGAAGGACAAGTAGGAGGAGGAGGAGGAAAATAGAAGATGTGGTTCCAGAAGAATGCTACACTAATTTCATGGCCTAGGAGCGTTCTATGTGTTATAATACTGTTTATTTTTTACATACATTCTCATAAAAACACTGCAATAATGTATCAGTTGAAATAGTCTTGGTCCAACAGCTCAGTTATTAGAGTGCCATGCTCATAACGCACGGGTTGTGGGTTCAACTCTTGGGTCTCACCTGTCTCACCTGTCGGCGTCACCGGGTTTAGTGTTGGCCGCTGCACTCTTTGACACAGCTACCCGCCTCCAAACGGCTCTGTCTTGACTTTTGTGGACAATCTTTTGAATATTTAGGTCACTGATGTTGGTTTCTTGTCGATGTATGTGATTGGAGGTCTGCCTTTCTTTTTGCCTCTTTTTTTTCTTTAAAAAATGATTGCCATGAGGTCTGTGTTCTTGTTACGTTTCACATGACCAATGTATTTTAGTCTTCTCTTGTTGACGTCTGCTAGTAATTTTCTGGTGGTATCAAGTTCTTCCAGGACACTTTCATTAATTCTTCTGTCTGTCCGTTTGACACGTAGTAGTCTCCGATAAAACCACGTCTCTGCTGCCTCAATTCTTTTGCAATCAGCTTTTCTGAGAGTCCATGCTTTGCAGCCATAAATCATGATTGGCCAGATCAAACATTGTTAAAGTATAATTTTCAGGCCATTTGGTATGCCTCCCTCTTTCCATATATTGTTGAGTTGGACCATTTTTTGCTTTGCCATTCCGTTTCTTATTTTGAAGTCTTCAGAGTGGGTTCCATCATCGGTCTTTACAGAACCAAGATATTTAAACTCTTGAACATTTTCTAAAGGAGCTTTATTAATTAAGATGTCTTGATTGTTTTCAGTGTCACAACCTTTAATGTGTAGCACTTTTGTTTTTTTGGCGTTCAAGTTTATGCCAGCCTTTTTGCCCGATGCATCCACACTATAGAATTCTTTTCATACTGGTAATATTGTCTGCTAATAGCGCAGTAGCATCGGCATAACGCAGGTTTGTACATTTTTTCCTTCTATCTTCATACCCATGTCTTCTATATCGGCATTTCTCATGACCTGTTCCGTATTGAGATATGCTGAAAGGATACAGCCTTGTCTAACTCCCCTGTGGATGTTGAAAAATTCACATTTATGACTGTTCCATCTTACTGTAACCTTTTGGTCTTTGTAAATGAGGCAATGAATGAAATGAGATGTTTAGGAAAGCCCATTTTGACCACTGCGTTGAATAGGTGGAGATGAATGACGCTATCAAACGCTTTGCTGTAATCTATGTTGGTGACAAAAGCTAACTCTTGGTGGGACACAATATTTGCTCATAAAGAGGGTTTGTGGGTTCAACCATTAGGCGGAAATGATTTTTTTTTATTCATTTATTTTGCGGATTGGTTGATTTATTTTTTTTTCGATAGAGTCAGATTCAAGATCTGATATCTCAAGTTCAGTCCCAGCCCGCAACATTAAATACTAGCCTGTTGCTGCCCGTCTTCACCATGTTTGTGTCATTTTGGTGGTGTCAGTCATGTGGGGGTCATCATGTGGTGAGTCATTGTGTGGTGTCAATCATTCTGGTGGTGTCAGTCATTCTGGTGGTTCAGTCATTGTGGTGGTGTCATCATGGTTGTCATCATTCTGGTGGTATCAGTCATTGTGGTGGTGTCAGTCATTGTGGTGGTGTCAGTCATTGTGGTGGTGTCAGTCATTGTGGTGGTGTCATCATTTGGTGGTGTCAGTCATTGTGGTGGTGTCCGAGTCATTGTGGTGGTGTCAGTCATTCATTTTGGTCAGTCATGTTGTCAGTCATATTCTGGTGGTGTCAGTCATTCCCATTGGTGGTGTCAGTCATTCTGGTGATGTCAGTCATTGTGGTGGTGTCATCATTGTGGTGGTGTCAGCTTGATGTTCAATGCCTCCCACCGCTCCCCTCCATTTCAGATCTTGCACGCATACGGTTTTAACAAGCTAAAGGGAATCTGCAGATAATATGACATATTGGTGGAGTGCACTGGAATTTCGATGCACGATCTGTATTGAACAAATCCAGATTAGGATATAGTAATAATTATAAGATATAGAATATATAATATATAAAACACAACAACATAATAAAACAATAATAATGATGATAAAATAATAATATGATGAGAATGATGATATTAACAATAATAATAATAATGACATCATAGGCGCCAATTGATATAGTGTTATAAGGATCATTTTAAACACTGACATAAATGGTGATGAAAGAATTTGAAAAAAATCTCCCGTGCTTCATAATTGTACTCCTCCCCCAGTATAAAAGTTATATTAAGTATACGTATTACAAACAAACAAAACAAACAAACAAACAAACAAACAAACAAACAACAAAAACAAAACAAACAAACAAACAAACAAACAAAAACAACCAACTACGAAAAAACAAAGGAAAGGCTCAAGAATGACTCGAAAACGACAGACAGACAGACAGAAAGAAAGAAAGAAAGAAAGAAAGAGAGAGGAGAGAGAGAGAGAGAGAGAGAGAGAGAGAGAGAGAGAAGAAAGAAAGAAAGAAAGGAAAAGAGGGAACAAACAGATAAGAAAGGAATTAAATAACCAAACCAACCAACCGACAAACCAAGTAAAGATAATCAACCAAGTACAACAATAAAGGGGAAAAAGCACTAACAAAACAGTGAAACAGGAAGCAGATAAAAAAAAAAAAAAAAGGAATGATAAAATAAAAAGCAAAATAAAAGAAATACATAAAACTACTAAAGAAAAGAAAAGCCTAAGTAGACACTAATCAAACAACTGACTAGTCAACAAACCAATCAAACAAGCAAAGAAAGAAAAGAACGAACGAACAAAACGAACGAACCAAACAAACAACCAATCCATCGTAATCTATGAAACAAAAATCAGCTGATTTGATTCAGAACTCAAAATCTAGAATTATTATACTTACTGCGTCAGAAACGTAATGTTTTTACCCACCGTTCGTACTCTGCTGTTGTTGTTGCCACCGTCGTAAGAAACTTGTGAGGGTTTGCCTTTTAGTGAGCTCGATATAAACTACATGTATTATGTTTCAATAGCAGGGTGAATGGTATCAGCGATAACAGAAAACGGATGTGGGGCTTGCTCGGTTCGAAGGGTACCACTCGTCGCGCACACTGGGTATTTCAGGAGGTGTGTGACACAGATCAACACCACACATAACGATAAATTACAGGAAGGTTGTAAGGGACTTGGGTTGTTGAGTCTTCAAGTTTTGTGGAGGCCGCATGTTGAAGTCTTCATTTGTTCCCCAGCAACTGACTGGCGCCTTAGTCAAGTGGGAACACGTCAAACTTTAAATCAGAAGATCTTGGATTCGACCCGCCGCATCTTGTACTGACGCTAGAGATATCCTTTACAACAAAATAATGATATTATCTCGTTAGCCCAGCTGATTCTCAGATCTCCTGTTGGCAGATTGTTATGAAGAGTTCATTGTTTGTTGTATGTTATTATTTGACACTGTTAATTCATTGTTTTGAATTATTATTTATACTTTTCCCCTTCTTACATTTAAACTTCTACAACCCCTCCCCATCCCCAACTTCCCACCCCCACCTTTTCCTTTTTCCTTTCGTGTGTGTGTGTGTGTGTGTGTGTGTGTGTGTGTGTGTGTGTGTGTGTGTGTGTGTGTGTGTGTGTGTGTGTGTGTGTGTGTGTGTGTGTGTCTCAAATCACTATTGTGAATAGACATTAAATAAAAGATTCCTTCCTTCCTTCCGCCGCATCTTCATGCCAGTGCTAAACCCTCGTCGTGTATATAGGCAAGCAGAACATCAAACACATACGCAGAAGACCCACAACTATAACCAACACTTGAAGACCAGACATCCGTCAGATCGACGTGACAGTCCATCAAGAGAGACCTGGATATCGAATAGGCTTGTGTTCCTGTCTACCAGTCTGACTGCATAGATTCGAGCCTGACTCGCAAAACTTTGTGCAAGTACCGTCCAGTCCATCAAACCATTATCAATGGGCACTTGCCCACTGTTCAGGGTTGGAAAATGTAAACAGAAAGAAGAGTTACGCCTGTCTTCACAAAACTAATCCGAGAGTAAACAAGAACCAGAAAAAAACACAAAGAAGAATATGAACGCGTATTTAATACCACAAAACAAGACAGGCGCAAATTTTCGGCCAACTGGCCTTTGTCAAGCGTAATATTACAAACAAACAAACACTAGATACAAAAAAAATTAAGACAGCAGCAGGGAAGTTTCGGTCTTTTTCTCAATTTTTTTGTATCTAGTGTTTGTTTGTTTGTAATCTTACGCTTGACAAAGGCCAGTTGGCCGAAAATTTGCGCCTGTCTTGTTTTGTGGTATTAAATACGCGTTCATATTCTTCTTTCGTGTTTTTTTTCTGGTTCCTGTTTGCTTGAACGCGGGCAGTCACACTTGTTTTTGATCCGAGAGTAGTTTTGGGGCTTCTAGCAACTCAGTCCTTCAACACCCAGATTGAAGTTATGAACAATCTTTACCTTTTACTTACCATTTGAGGGACATCGTCGTTAAAGTTATTATCCAGGTGTTTCCTCGTTGGCCTTCTTTAGACAGGGCTGCAATCGATTATCTATAAGTGGATCCCAGAAACAGTAGCTGTAAACAGTTGATTATGTTTTGTGTCATGTGAGGACGTGTGAATTGCTCTGTAAGTGTGCGAGTGATTCATGTGAGTGTGAGTGTTGGATCAGCTCACTGTGCCTGGTGCTTGAGGTTACCAGTCGAGATACGAGAACTTGTTGCATCTTCTTCATCATTGTCATCGTCATCATTGTCATAACCTTCTTCTTCAGCTTCATAAGATAATCCGATAACAAAGGAAAAAAGACGCGTTGTTTGTTGCCATTCTTTTTGCAAAAACAAAATGACTACCTGGGGCCGCAAAATAAAAGGTCTATTTCCTTTGTTTGTTCTTTGTCTTTCTTTTTGTTCTTACCTTTCGAAGGGAGACAGCCATACATTCCCTCTCTTGGGGCTGTAACAACGTACCAGAATCTATTCTGTTTGCAATAATCGTTGTTTTCTAGTCTTGTCAACTTTGCGTTTGTTTTGTATAAAAATACTATAACAAAAAACTGCGCCTATGACCTTTGTGTGTTACACAAGCATCCATGTTTGCATTCAGCTGTTGCAATATGTGAGCTTTTTTTGTCTGGTTACTGAAATAAGTTTAATACTAAATTCGTGCTCAGTTTAGCTGTGTTCAGAGGTCCTTTAAACCGTCAGGTTCGTTTTGATAACTGGTCGTAGACTGGCTCGCCCACAGAATAATGAACACCAGACAGACTTATCAGAACAAATGTGTCTTTAACTACAGGCCTTTGAACGATAACGTCAGAAGCCTGTAACACTTTGGCAGTAGAACCGACAGTCATTAAAAAAGTACTGTTTGTTGATAAACTACAACTAGGCAGCAGGCTGACGACAAGCTGACGACAAAGAGTAAGCCTTCAATAAGCAAAACGAATTTGAACCCGCATTATGGTACATTATATCGGTCATTTATCGTCTTTCTTAATCATATTTTGTCATTCTGGTGTTAATGATTATTTTGTCGTTCTGGTGTTAATGATTATTTTGTCATTCTGGTGTTAATGATTATTTTGTCGTTCTGGTGTTAATGATTATTTTGTCATTCTGGTGTTAATGATTATTTTGTCGTTCTGGTGTTGAATAATCATGTCGTTCTAATGTTGAATAATTAATCTGTCGTTCTGGTGTTGAATGATTGTTCTGTCGTTCTGGTGTTGAAAAATGATTTGTTAAATAATTATTCTGTCGTTCTGGTGCTGAATAATGATTTGTTAAATAACTATTCTGTCGTTCTGGTGCTGAATAATGATTTGTTAAATAATGATTCTGTCGTTCTGGTGTTGAATAACTATTCTGTCGTTCTGGTGCTGAATAATGATTTGTTAAATAATGATTCTGTCGTTCTGGTGTTGAATAACTATTCTGTCGTTCTGGTGCTGAATAATGATTTGTTAAATAATTATTCTGTCGTTCTGGTGTTGAATAACTATTCTGTCGTTCTGGTGCTGAATAATGATTTGTTAAATAATTATTCTGTCGTTCTGGTGTTGAATAACTATTCTGTCGTTCTGGTGCTGAATAATGATTTGTTAAATAATTATTCTGTCGTTCTGGTGTTAATTTTCTGTCGTTCTGGTGTTGAATAACTATTCTGTCATTCTCGTGTTTGCTCCTTCCCAATCAACACCCCTCCCTCATTTCCACTCCCATTTTCTGCGATGGTTATTCCCGTCGGCCATGTCATTTGAGGTGTTTGTCGACTTGGACATAAAACCTCAATAACGGAATAAACAAATGAACAAATGAATGAATGAGTGAATGAATGAATGAATGAATGAATGAATGAAGGAATGAATGAATGAATGAATCCATTAATCAGACAAGCACGTAAGCCAAAACAGCAAAGAGAATAACTGACAGACGACAAAAGCTAGTTTTGTACCGAACGGTGGGCGTGTTTTTAAAGATGAATGGAACACTAGAACTATTCTGTTAAATGTTCAGACTTTAATTAATGTAACTTAACTGGTCCTGCCATGCCAAAGCGTTGACCTTGTTGGTCAATACAGTGACAAGAGACCAGTCGCCGTGGTGTAGTGGTTAGCGCAAC
>CM060305.1:150690381-150710381 GCA_030674185.1 Monoplex corrugatus
CAGTTTCACAAAAACTCAAACCATCGAAGACAGAATGACAGAGTTAAACGGAACTGTGTAGAAAACTAAAACAAATGCACAGAACCCAACAGCTAAACGCTTAATCATAAACATAGACATGATTCAAACGTCAAAAGCACATTACAGCGTTTAAAAACTGGAGAGAAAAGACTATAACCTGAAACAGTTCAAGACAGTCACAGAGTTGGAGAGAAAAATCATAAGACGGATTTATGTACACAGTTCAAATAACCCGACAGCGAGTTACGGAGACGGACGAAACAATTTATGAAACACAACATAAAGCAAACCATAACAAAGCTGGGGAGAAAATGGAACTCTTAACAGCTGAACACAGAACTGCAGAGCTGGACACAACATTACACAGAACTCAACAGCTGAACACAGAATTACAGAGCTGGACACAACATTACACAGAACTTAACAGCTGAACACAGAATTACAGAGCTGGACACAACATTACACAGAACTTAACAGCTGAACACAGAATTACAGAGCTGGACAGAACATTACACAGAACTTAACAGCTGAACACAGAATTACAGAGCTGGACAGAACATTACACAGAACTTAACAGCTGAACACAGAATTACAGAGCTGGACACAACATTACACAGAACTCAACAGCTGAACACAGAATTACAGAGCTGGGCACAACATTACACAGAACGTAACAGCTGAACACAGAATTACAGAGCTGGACACAACATTACACAGAACTCAACAGCTGAACACAGAATTACAGAGCTGGACACAACATTACACAGAACTCAACAGCTGAACACAGAATTACAGAGCTGGACACAACATTATACAGAACTCAACAGCTGAACACAGAATTACAGAGCTGGACACAACATTACACAGAACTCAACAGCTGAACACAGAATTACAGAGCTGGACACAACATTACACAGAACTCAACAGCTGAACACAGAATTACAGAGCTGGACACAACATTATACAGAACTCAACAGCTGAACACAGAATTACAGAGCTGGACACAACATTACACAGAACTTAACAGCTGAACACAGAATTACAGAGCTGGACACAACATTACACAGAACTCAACAGCTGAACACAGAATTACAGAGCTGGACACAACATTATACAGAACTCAACAGCTGAACACAGAATTACAGAGCTGGACACAACATTACACAGAACTTAACAGCTGAACACAGAATTACAGAGCTGGACACAACATTACACAGAACTTAACAGCTGAACACAGAATTACAGAGCTGGACACAACATTACACAGAACTTAACAGCTGAACACAGAATTACAGAGCTGGACACAACATTACACAGAACTCAACAGCTGAACACAGAATTACAGAGCTGGACACAACATTATACAGAACTCAACAGCTGAACACAGAATTACAGAGCTGGACACAACATTACACAGAACTCAACAGCTGAACACAGAATTACGAGGTTGGACAGAACATTACACAGAACTCAACAGCTGAACACAGAATTACGAGGTTGGACAGAACACTGCAGAACTCAACGATTCAACATTCAACACAGAATTACAGAGCTGGACAGAACTTAACAGCTCAAAACAGATGTAAAGAGTTGACAAAACCGTGTACAAAACTCAAACAGCTCAGCGCGGAATAACACGGTTAGACAAAACACTGTACAGAACTCAAACAGCACAACGCAGAATTACAGAGTTGGACAGAACTCGGCACAGAACTCAAACAGCTCAATACAGAATCACAGAGTTGGTCAGAACTAAAAGAGCTCGACACAGAATTACTAAGTAGGATGGACAGAACGCTGTACAGGACTCAAACTGCTCAAGACAGGATTATAGAGTTGAAAAGAACACGGCGAATAACTCAAACAGCTCAACATAGACTTACAGAGTTGACAGAACACTGCACAGAATTCAACAGCTCAACACTGAATTACAGAGTTGACAGAACACTGTATTTCATACAAACTCAACAGCTCAACACAGAATTACAGAGTTGACGGAACACTGTATTTCATACAAACTCAATAGCTCAACACAGAGTGGGATAGACCAATGTACGAAACTCAACAGCTCAATACACAGTTTACAGAGTTGGACAGAACAATGTAGAAAACACAACTACTCAACAAACAATCACATTACACAGTGACAGCAGTGTATAGAACTCGAACACTTCAACACTTGATTGGAGAGCTGGCTAAAACTATGTACAGAACTCAACAAATCGACCCAATAGGTTTACACAAAATTACACTCGTCTCGGAAAAATGAACAAAACGAATGGAGGTACTCTCAAAATACAGTTTTTGCTCTAACAACAACAACAACAACAGCAGCAACAACAATAGCAACAACAACGGTATTAGTAATAGTGATAATAATAATAACGATGATGATGATGATGATAATAATAACAACAATAATGATAACAATGATAATAATAACAATAATAGTGTTAAAAAAAAGGAAGAAAAAGAAGAACTATGATACACATTCGGTTGACAGACAAAAACAGAGGTACACACAAAACAAATACAAATCAAGAGAGACATATTCACAAGACAAAACATATATGTTTGAAAAGACAAGACATACCTCTGCAAGACGAAACAAAGTAACAGACACACATGTACCAGACAAAATAACAGAGAATATATTTATAAGATTAAAAATTTGACAGGCACTTCAAGACAACATCGTATCTTGAAGTCAAGACAAAACCGATGCATGATGAACAAAGACGAACAAAACTGACAGAATTGTCAGTAAAAACAATAGAACAGACAAAATTATTCTTACAAGACAAACAGTTTGGACAGAGGTACCTTTATAAGATAAAAGGAATTCACAGAGACACGATTACAAAACAAAACTAACAAAGGTATGGTATCTTTCTAAGACAAATAAATCGATGAAGATACATTCACAAGATAAAGTGAGTACATAATGATATATTTACAAACCAGAATCGACAAACAAATCTTCACAAAACCAAAAGAAAATAAAACAATTAAATATGGTTGTGTACACAAAACAAAATCGACACACAAGTCTTTACAAAACCAACAGAACTGAACAAAATCATATTCATAAGACGCACGGAAAGGACAAAGGAATTTTTACAAAAACAAACTAATATGAGATACACAAATTTATTCTGCAAGAAAACGTTGACGGATACAGGCCTACACGCGGAACACAAAATCGACAAAGATAATGTTTCCAAGACACACAGACCAACCAGCAGGTCTCTATAAGACAGAAACAAACAGCGATATCTTTGCGTGATGGATAGAAATGATACACGTACCAAGATTTTGCAGATGTAAAACAACACTGACAGGCTTTTCCTCTCACAAAAGAGGGAGAAAAGATAATAGAAAATGTTTTATGGAACAGATCTGTATACCCAGCTATTTTACGTGAGAGACAGAAACGACCACAGTGTTTTTTTTCAAGACAAGCAGAAAAACATACTAATACATTCACAAAACAGAAAACTGATACATGTACTTACTTCTTTCAATCGACAAGAAAATCTCAGAACGAAATATCAAAGGGCAAATGTAACTGAACATAGGCGGGTTACCTTAACGGACAAAATCTGATTCGAGTGTCTAGCTCCTTCATGCGAAAACAAAACTAGAGGTAATATAACTGAATGGTAAAGTTTTATACATACATACATCTGACACGTGCGGTAATTCCACTCACAAGACAAAGATACCTCTCAGTACCAGTATTCCAGAAATGATCTGATCAGACAGAAAGACTTGGAAATGAAATACATAATTGGTATATCACGTTTCTGTTTCTTATTCCACTCAAAGGACAAAGATACCGCTCAGTACCAGTGATTCAACAAACGAGCTAATCAAACAAAAATACTTTAACATGAACTACATGACTGGCAGATCATGTTTCTGTGTCTGTCAAATGACAGAAATAAATTACAAGCCCGACACAAGGACTGACGTACTTTAAAGGACAAGCAGCACTGACACACGACTCTTCTCAATACTGAGTATGGTAGTTTACTTGTACAAGCAACTGACAGAACACAGCTAAATTCCCAGGATGACAAGGACTGTTTTAATGGAAGTAGGCACACGACAAAACGTACAAACAGAGACAGTGTCCCATGACGAAGGTAACTGATTCAGTTTACACAACACAAAAATAAATCCTGGCAAAACTATTTCCATGAGACACAAAACTGATGGCTGTACTTAAACAGTACAAAAAGAACTGATAGGAAACTTGTGTACAAGAACTTTGGATACAACAGAATCGGATATTGTGTCACAGAAATGCTGATTTACATATCCACCCATCTCCTCCAACGAAACGTTTCAAACAAATCACACCCCACTGTAACAACAATAGTAATTACTTCGTCAGTAATATTGTTGCATTTCATTTGTAACAGCAGACAGTATGAAGATTTGTACAAATCAGAATTCCAAGCACGCCATGTGCAGATAGTTCATGACACAAAACAAACCAATGAACAAAACACAACCATTCGAGACAGATTTATTTCATTATATGAAACAAAAAATAAACATAACAATACATGAACCATTAAGCACATTTCACTGTACTAGAAAAGTAAAGTAAATGTACGTATTTTGTTACAGCCCCAAGAGAGGTATTTTAGGCTTGTCTCCTTTCCAGTGGTACGGACAAACAGAAAGACAAAAAATAAGTAAACAAACAGACCTCTCACTCCTCAGAAACACGAAACAAAACAGAAACTTTGGAGGAAGACAAAGCTGTACTAACACAAACAAACAAATACACAAACAAATGCTGGGGTTGACATAAGCAGCTAGGTAAACTTCCTATAACACTGACTTAAGGTCCTTTACAGAAGAGGTCCTTATATTCCCAAAGCAGGCGACACATTTTCTTCTACATAAAACTCGTCAGACCTATTGTCTGATAGCAAGAGGAAGAGGGGTATTCACTCACATGTAGAACAAGCCACCTAAACTCAAGGTAGCATAAAGTGTTGAGACATGGTCTGAACAACTAAGAGCACCCATCCTTGGTAGTGACTCTCTTTTTACATGTATTAGAAAAGTGACTAAACAAACGAATATCCCAAGCAGAGGATATAACAAACAACGCGGCGAAAGAGCAGCATTGCAAAGAACAAAACACAAATCTCTGTCACGATCAGTCAGAGGAAAAAGCCAACAAAACACAAAGCTGCAGAACACAAGACACGTTTCACTACATGGACGAAAAGGACAAAATTGAAAGACAATAAGATTATCATAAGACACCATAAAAAAACAAAAAACAAACAAAAACAACAACAACAACAACAAACAAACAAAACAAAACAACAAGAACAAGAACAACAAAACAATCGTAGAAAGCACACCATTCATGTCTAGCACATATTCATGACACAAGTCAAAAAAACCTCACCAACTACAATTTCCAAGCAAATACGCATCTCTATACAAAAACTAAACAGGCAAAATTGATAGAGGTACAGCCACGCACAAATTAGCGAAACCCCGAAGGATATTGGCGACAGACGAATGAACTTTCTTTACAAAGCAAAAGACAAAGAAGAAAAAAGTAGAAAAAGAAGAAAGCGTAGCAGAAGGAAAAGTTGGACACGAATGAAAATAGAAGAAGAAGAAGAAGAAGAAAAAGAAGAAGAAAAGAAGAAGAAAGAAGAAAGAAAGAAGAAGAAGAAGAAGAAGAAAGAAGAAAGAAGAAGCAGCACGACAACAACAACAACAACAACAACAACAACAACAACAACAACAACAACAACGACGTACCTATCCTCCTCCCTCAAACAACAACAGGCCCATCGTAAATAGAAAGAGCCAACCAATCAACCAACAACCAAAAGCGGCAGCCCTCACCCCAACCCTACATTTCCACATTTCTCAATCAACTAATTGCAAACCATCATTTTACACATAGACACAGAAAGACAAATAGACAGGCAGAGAGAGAGAGAGAGAGAGAGAGGAGAGAGAGAGGAGAGAGAGAGAGAGAGAGAGAGAGAGAGAGAGAGAGAGAGAGAGAGGAGGGACAGAGACAGAACAGAGCCAGAGACAGAGACGGAGAGAAAGACAGACAGACACGACAGATGACGGACAGACAGACAGAAAGACAGACAGACATAGCGTTATAAACAATCGCAATTTCTGTACAGAATAGATGAGCATATTTTTATATAACAAACAAACAAACAAAACAAACAAACAAACAAACAAACAACAAACAATTAATACTGGTGGTAGAAAAGGTACACGATATCTCTACACTAAAGCGACGACATCTTGTTCTGCGCAACATTTTCAGACCCGAGCTGACAATTTCAAAATGGCGTCAGAAGTTGTTTTCGTTCAGATCTTCAATCATTCCACGCTTCAGTCATAGAGAAACTGAGTGTTTCGCGAAGATTTTTTTTTTTTATCAAAGAATTATAGGACAATGAACGTGACAAATGACATACTAAAAACTAATGTAAGCGCGTCTTTAACAAAACAAGACAAAACAAGCGCAAATTTTCGGCCAACTGGCCTTGTCAAGCGCGAACGCACGGTCACAAACAGACCACAAACACCAAACAACGGATAATAAAAACAGGACTAAAATTTTCCCTGCCGCCTCGTCCAGTGGATAAAAAGGGACCAAATACAATAGCACTTTAATCTTCTGGTTCCTGTTTGCTTGGGCGCGGGCAGTCGCACTTGTTTTGGATACCAAAAACTATCGATAAAGTTTGACTAAAAAGAGGATCAAACATGAGAAATCGTGAAGGAAATGTGCCCACGCAGGCAAATGTACTATAAAGCCAATAGACTGCATGCTTCTTTCGTAAGCTTTGTTTCTTTTATCGTTTTGTTCTTTAAACATTTCACCAATACTTTTAAAAGTCATTGACAACATGAGCCTTTCTTTGATAATTGGATTACAGTGTACAGTTTGCATTTATACACAGCTGCAGACCAATGACAACCTGCAAATTCATACATAATAGTCGTCAGATTTCTGAGAATCATGGTTTTGCTGCCGGTATCACATGCATGAATATATGGGTCAATTTGTTTTGCCAGTAGCCTGTACATATGTATGTATGTATGTATGTATGTATGTATGTATGTATGTATGTATGTATGTATGTATGTATGTATGTCTGTCTGTCTGTCTGTATTATGTATGTATGTACGTATGTACGTATGTATGTATATATGTATATATGTACGCGCGCACACACACACACACACACACACACACACACACACACACACACACACACACACACACACACACACACACACACACTATATATAATAATATGTGTGTGTGTATGTATGTATACACACTCGCACGCGCGCACACTACGTACGTATTGTGCTTATATTAGTACGTATGTATGCTTGTATGTATGTATGTATGTACGTACGTAGTATGTATGTATGTATGTATGTATGTTGTTGTATGTATGTATGTATGTATGTATGTATGTATTATGTATGTACGCACTACTATGACGCATGTATGTATGTATGTATGTATGTATGTACGCACCTACATATGGACGCATGTGTATGTATGTATGTACGTACATATGCATGCTTGCATGTATGTATGTGTGTATTGATGGTTTTACCAAATATACACAAATGTGCCAAGCTAGGCACAACAGAATCGTAGATGTTTTGAGTCAAAACTGAAGCCCCATATCAAACACATACTGACAGCAAATTTTCTCACACTCGATTTATTCATAGACAAACACACAGAAAAATTCAATACTTGGGAAAAACAGGCCAGACATTGCAATTACAGACAAAGATAAACAAAGAAAATAATGAGGTCTTGAAAGTGTTGTTCAATTTAATGCTTACCTTGACAAGTGCTGTGACAAAACAAGAATCCATAAACATACGCTCTTCTGCATAGGAATTAATAACTGAATTTTTGTTAGATTATACTTTTTGTTGTTGGTAGTCTGGGCTGTGTACGCAAGCGTACTGTGTCAAACTACTTACAACATTTAGAGATTCCTCGATTTTTTTCCTTATGGTCAGAAAGATGTACGAGTGTCAGTACAGGCATAGGATCTTTCCATCATAGCGAACGAGATGCAAAGACACGGCCGTGTGAATGCCAAGTGTCATATGACATGTCATGCATGCAGAAAATATTCAGGAGGCGAATGACTGTATTTGTAATAAATGTTTGTCAAATTTCCTGAATACGTTCTCGAACTACGTACATGTATTTACATTTACAATGTATGCATTATGAAACATGAATATGCGTATATGCGTGTGACTATGTAAGAGAAAACGAAAGAGACAATAACACTGGCAGGTAAACAGACAGATGGATAGACACACAGTGAAAATAATTGATAGAACAGAGGGTGGGAGGGGGAGAAAGAGTGAGAGAGAGAGAGAGACAGAGAGAGGGAAAGAGAGAGAGAGAGAGACAGATAGACAGACAGAGAGAGAAACTGAAACTGAAACTGAAAATGGTTTATTGCCATTGACATTTTTGTCCTTGTGGCAAGGAGCATAAAACAAAGTCATTAAATTTTAAATTTTAATTTTTAAATGACAGACAGAGAGAGAGAAAGACAGAGAGACAGACAGAGCAGGAGAGACAGACAGACAGACGGAGACAGAGACAAAGACAGGGAGAGAAGACAGAGACAGAGACAGAGACAGAGAGAGGGATTAAGACAGAAGAAGAGAAAGCGGTATACAAACACAAACTGATCACATTCTCTCCACTCTCTCACACGAACTTTACCTTCCAAACATCCGCCTCAGTCTTGAAACACACTGTTAAGTGTATGAGTATATTTTTTTAATTGTGCATTTTCAATAATCTCACACTGTGGCGTAGTAACTGATATAAACGTCTACAATATTACGGTGATTGCACGTTAATGCGTTGCCCAGTTCTAAGCCAGCATATGCCCGTCATCTACCATCCTCTGTCTCCTCTGTTTTCATATTTTCTTAACTAAGAATTGACAGAGCACTAGAAACAAACAGTCTGAAATGTGAAAACTAAATGGTATTTCTCTTGAATGTTGTCTTCATCTCAACAAGTTATAATAGACACACCTCACTGCGTATACAACTGCTGCTCGTTAAAATGTTGATGCCGTATCTTGAATATCAATTCTTCTTCTGCTTTTTTCTTTTTCTTATAATTCTGATGATCATGTTGTATGAGAACTGAAAAAATGAAGTAGGGAGAACGGGAGACAGGAGAAAGGAACATTCATGCCAACATAAAAAAAACGATATGCAGAATGCTTTCTGTCTTCATTCATGATAATCAACAGTTCTGCTTGTTTGTCGTACCAGACCACACACAAACAATACAGATAATTCATGAGAAACGAGACAGAGTACAGTAGAACTTTAATCAGACGCGGCACACAGAAATAAAAAAAAGAAAGAGTACAGTAGTACTTGAACCTGACACAGTACACAGAACAGTTGTCAGAGACAAAGTACATGATGACTTTATTAACCAGACGCGGTACAGAAGTACTTTAACAGGACGTAATACAAAAGAACATTTCTCCTAAACACAGTACGTAGTGTTTAAACCATTCGCAGTACACGAGACCGCTGTCATCGACATTTTGTAAGTAGTTTTAACCAGACTTAGTATACAAAACAGTTCTTCTAGACAAGTTACAGCATCACTTCAATCAAACACACTATACAAAACAGTGGTTCTAGACGGTACAGAAGTACTTTGAACAGTTATTACAAAGAATAATTCACCCTAGACAGAATACAGTACACATGTCCTAAACAGAATACAATAGCACTTTAATCAAACACAGCACAAAGACCAGATGCCCTAGACATAATAACAGTGCAGACAGACTAGAGTACAGCAGTCCCTGAAGACAGGCACAGCAGACAGTTCTAGAATGTTCCATATTGTGAGATAGAAATACAAATACAGTGTGGAAACTGCAAGGTGATAGTACTGTTTTCTGTTTTGAGTGTATGTGTACACAACGTCACACGATTAGTGTGTGGAAACTGCCCAGCTATCATTACATATGGTACAACGTCACACGATTAGTGTAACGCCAGCTGTCATACATGAGGGAAGTGCAACCAGGGCCTTGTCCACGATCCACGGGCCGATTTTCTCTTGGGTTTACATGCGGTTCATATTACACATTTTCCTTGTAATATTTCACTGCGTTATAATGCAGGCAGAGCCTTTTCGATCGGCAAGAAATACACTTCAGTTTACAGATCATATCCATGCTTTTGTGGAGTGGCCAAGTGAAAATTTCAAAGACGTGTGTGCTAAACAATAAAATCTTCAAAAGTACACAACTTTTCCATCTTCTACTGTTGTTGATCGTTTTCTTTGGTCTATTTCGTAAGTATCAATTACTTTACGGTGAGAATATGCAATGAAAATATGTGAGTTCTCAAAGCTAGAGCCAGCTTCATTCTATAATTACTTTGATATCTGTGAAGATCTTTTGTGCACTGTATTATTGATACACTCACTGTCGACAAAGACGAAAATGTTCACATCAGACGAATAAACTCACAAATTTGAACTCCCTCCCAAACAGAACAAAATAAAACGAAACAAACCTAACCAATATCGTCAAGCCATTCTAACAATGTTTTATACAAAAATGATTACAGAAAAATCTAGATTTTGTACTTCCTAAGATCGTATGACACCGATGAAGCTTCGACTGAGATGAACCGAGGACAACAGAAGACTGTCACAACAGTGGAAAAAATGATTTTAAATATTGTCAGAAATTAACAAGAAATTGCTATTCACACGACTTTTCAAAACATGCTGAGTTATCCACTTTCTGGATCGGTGTGACCACAATCTTGGAGCTTCGCTTCCAAACTTACGCCTTAAAGGTCCTGAACAATTCATAGCTTTGACCAGAACTAGGCAAAGATCCGCTGATAAAGAGCTAAAAAAAAATCTTGTTCACACGCACTTTTGTCACAGACAGACCGACCGACCAACCAACCGACAGACAGACAGATAGACAGGCAGGCAGGCAGGCCGACAGGCAGGCAGACAGGTAGGCAGACAGGCAGAGATAGATACATAGATAGATAGATAGATAGATAGAGAGAGAGAGAGAGAGAGAGAGAGAGAAGACAGACAGACAGACACCACACACACACACACACACTCACACACACACTCACATGCCTCTCTTCGGTCAGCATGGATCAAACTTAATCCTCCCATTTTTTTAAAAAGAAAATGGGATAGATCGAAAACGCGACCAGTTCACACTAGACACAAAAGTCTGCACAGACCGATTCGGTCTAGCCCAGGGAGGGAGGACACAGAGAGAGAGAGGAGAGAAGAGAGAGAGAGAGAGAGAGAGAGAGAGAGAGAGAGAGAGAGAGAGAGAGAGGTGGGAGGAAGGGAGAGAACCCAGTACCAACATCGGGCAGAAAGCCAAGAAAGAAGAAAAGATAACACAAACACATACTGCAGCTGTCCTCCAAGACATACACAGATTTTTATGAGTCTTTTGTGTGTGTGTGTGTGTGTGTGTGTGTGTGTGTGTGTGTGTGTGTGTGTGTGTGTGTGTGTGTGTGTGGTGTGTGTGTGTGTGTGTGTGTGTGTGTGTGTGAATGGAATAATATATTGTACAGCTGTCCTCCAAGACATACACAGATTTTTCATGAGTCATTTTTATGTTTGTGTGTGTGGTGGTGTTGGTGTGTGTGTGTGTGTTGTGTGTGTGTGTGTGTGTGTGTGTGGTCAATGGAATAATATATTGTACAGTCAGAGGTACTTCTGATGGATCTCTCATAGCATCAGGACCTACTGAAACAACTGCTTCGTTTTTTTTATCAGCACATTTGGACTTACCACTGATCTTTGGAAAACAATATCAATTCAACTAATTAACTAACTAAATAACTAAACTACTAAATCAGTCAATAACTAAATAAATGTTCCTTCTTCGGATGAGGAAAAAACAAAAACAAAAACAGAGTTAACATTACCATCAGTTCTTAAAACGCTTTAATAGAATTAGGGTCAAATATCTTTGCCCATACCAACGATTCACTCAGAGTGAATAAATGAATGAATGAATGCATAAATAAATACATAGATAAATAAACGAACGAATGAATAAACAAATGAATAAATAAATCAACAAACAAATAATTAAATAAACATACACATAGGTATGTATAATTTTTAATACCTCATAGTTAAAACATATCAAAGATTCCTCGAAAAACCACGACACAATTACACACAGATATACTTAATTAAACTGATCCCCTCACAGCCTAAAACACAGTAACAGTTCCACAGTACAAAGTACAAAGCAAAACGAGAACCACACAGTTCAAAAGTTGCACAGTTAATTCTTTCATGTCATATGTGTATGCAAATAACCAAGAGTGAGACCTCAAGCTCAGGAGGCGCTGACCGTTTTCAAATTGACCCGTATAGAGAAAGATAATAATTATACACATGAAGTACTGTACATCATGATATCAAGGTGATACAAGTTTAACCATCACACGAAAAATAAAAAATAAAAAAAAAAAAAAAAAAAAGAAAAAGAAAAAAGAAAACTCAAACAAACCAGGAAACAACGACATATAGTAGACATAGAAATGGATCCTCGAACCAAGTGGCATATCATTCAAAGCAAACATGGCATAACCAATCAGAGTTAATGTGAGAAAAGCAGCCAATCAGCAATTTCCCTAACACAGTACGACCACTCTTTCCTCACCTAACAAACAGCCACTATTCTTGCAAATGACTTACAAAACAGATTGCGCACCTACAGTTGGAAATGCTAAAAGGTACACATGTGGCAATGAGTACTAGTAATGAATATAATTATGAGTTTAAAATCACATACATTCAGTTAACAGTCTATATAACAGAGATACAGCGCACGTCTTAATGCAATGAAAAACGACACACACATCAGCAAGAAAGTGTTCTGTAAAGAGCTAAAAGAAAAATCTCATAAACACACACGAAACTGCAAAGATACACCTGCCAATGGGCAACAATACAAAGGGAGAAATCCAGTGAAATAACAGTAGCAGATTCTGTTTCAGCATTGATTAGGAACAACAGTCACAAAATTCCAAACAAAAACCAACCACATCTAGTCGTGCACCATTCTCTAAGCAATTACAACAAAGCAAATATAACATGATGAATATGAGTATTAATATCTCTGAATGATAGAACCACAAACCGTTACCCAAAACTAAATATCACAACATTTGCAAGGAAAGCTCGATAAACTCATTTTCTACTGGGCTGCACATGTCTCTGAACATCCTCGTGGAGAATCTATTTTTGTAAACAAGTATCATTAACAATTACACAAGCCTTTGCACGCACGCTTGTTTTCGTTTCAGTTTATCAGCTGATACTTCTAAAAAGATCTCTGCAGCTGTCTTCTTGTCGAAGGTAATAATGTATGGATATCAACGTCAATTAAGCCTGGGTATCATACAAAATGGTTCTGATTACGTTCATCTGTCACATGACTATTTACATTTATAGAACAGATATTTGAAACCGTGTGCTCATCAGTTTCTTTTTCTTAGCGTTATGTATCTGTATGACAGTGAAAACCAGACTGATCACTCATCAAAGCCTTCGTTTATATATACGGGTTAGAGATTGACTGCTTGCATTAGAAGTATTGTGCTGTGTATCTTTTGCTACAAAATGCAATTATGCCAAAACAACAACAACAACAACAACAACAACAACAACAACAACAACAAAACAATAACTGTAATTTGTGTAATCTAACAAATCAGCAATCGAACAAGGAAAATACGGTCACTTTGGTTTAGAAATCAGCAACCGTCTAAATCCTTCTCATACCCACATACAACCTGTTCTCCCGCCACTTTCTCTAAAAAAAAGGCATAGATCATAATAACCTGTCCGTTTACAACCATGAAATGTCTCTTGCAGTCAGCTGGCGTGTAATAACAACCAATCACAAACCATTTCCCTTCAAAATACGATAACAAAGAATAACAGCTACAACACCCAACATCGATTTCTATTTGCTGGTCACTGTCAAACGCACACTGGCAACACCAGACTTATCACAGCTATGTGCCTATCCAAAAAACAGTATTTGAACATCCAGTTCTTGGTACACACGAGAATAGACGTGACTTCACCGTTTTAGCAAACTACAAAAGTGGAAAATTTGCGGCAGTTTTTTTTTTATATTTCAGTGACAATGAAGTCCACAGTTCATTTGCAGCTACACTGTCATCAGACATCTAATAATGTCCCATGTCGACCATAAGATACTGTCCATACTTCGTGATTCTTGATTTCACAATTTATGGCTCCAATGAAACCAAATTCTGACTTCACAATATGTGACTGAATGAATACGGAGATAATCAATCACATCTGACTACTGTTCCCCATCCCGTGCCCCCCACACCACAAGTCCATACATGATATAACATAATCATGAAAAAAAATGAAGCACATAATATCAGAAACAGAACTTCCTCAACTAGTAATTGCCCGTACTGTATGGTTCATGTTTAAAAAGTCTACGTGTCGATGCCAAATGGCGTGTTGCATCATCAAAAAGAATCAAGTGCGTCAACGTTCGAGCACGATATATAGCATGGTACACAGTGCAGTTCTTAAACAGAAAACAGAAGGAGCAAGATTACAATAATTCAATGCTGTTGGAAAGAAATCGCTTGCATCTGTTACTATTTTGTGGAAAACCGGGGGGTGAGGTGGGGGATGGGAAAATGGTCGAGTCATGCTAATAGTCTCCCTTTTCCTGTATCTGTAGACTTCTTTGTGTCTAATGGAGATCTCGAAAAGAGATCACTTCCAACAAATCTGAATGGTTACGTCTTCCTGTTCCGATAAATACTTCATCAAAAATTGCTCAAATCCAGTCTATAAGCTACCTAAAAATCCTGACAAAAACATTTCAATTTGTCCAGTGGCTGTAGCCAGAGTATCCACTGTAACTATAGTGCAATCTAAACTTTAAGCAATACTGATTCTGAATAAGGCATACGTAACTTCTAAGAACATAGCTCAGATCTATGGTTCAACGTCGTCAAAGAAACGTTCACAAACATGTAAAAAAAATCCTTGTTGATACACTTTTGTTTGCAGACGCCACCCACTGATCTGAACTGCGTCTCACCTTACAAAAAGAAACGGGAGATTAAAAAAATAGGAAAGAAAAAAGAAAGAAAGAAAGAAAAAAAAAAAAAGAAAGGAATAAAAAAAAGCCTTGCAAAGATAACCATTTTATATCTACAGCAATCGCATAAAAAAGTATAACGAATTAGCGACGAGGCAGCAGTACCGAGAAAATGAGTGATGCTACATTTTTTCTTTGTCTTTAGACACGAAACAAAGCATCCAGGTACTCCAACATACCAACAATCTCCATTCCTCCTACCGAGACAATGCTGCGTTGAAACACAACGAATGGAACATAAACATTAAGATGGTTAGACTGTACTTGCAATCTTCTTTCTCCTACTGAAAAATCCCCTTAAAATATCAAGATGGTAAGTCTGTACTGGCAATCTTCCTTCTCTTACTGAATTTAAATGAACACAGTGAAAATTGATACTTTTATGGCTGGGGTGTTTTGTCTTGTCTACAGAAGTGTGGGGGTGAAATATAGTGATGTTTTATTGTTTGAGTGAGTCTTTGGGTCATCATGGGTGAACTTTACTTGAAAGACTTAATCTTTCAATGATGAATATATGATACTTTAATGGTTGTGTTTATCACAAGCTTGCGGTTGCTCAAATGAATTTTCACGTAGATTAACCCTTTGACTCCCGCACCCTGTCTACAGCATTCTGCATTGCCAACCATGCGAACAAAAGAAAAACCTAACCCTTTGATTCCCTCACCCTATTCACCAGCTTCCCGCAGGAAGCTGATGGATAGGATGAGGGAATCAAAGGATTAAGGTTTTGCAGTTGGTGGATAGGGTGTGGGAATCATAGGAATAAGGTTTTGCAGTTGGTGGAGAGGGTGTGGAAGTCAAACGGTTAATGAAGTGGTAGTGAAAGCCCTCTTCTCCCACTGGCCGAAGCAGCAGGGAAGTTTCAGTCTTTTTCTCCTAATTTTTGTTGTATTTGGTGTATGTTTGTGATCTTACATTAACGCTTGACAAAAGCCAGTTGGCCGAAAATTTGCGCCTGTCTTGTCTGGTTGTACTAAATATGCATTCTGATTCTATTTTCGTGTTTTTCTGGTTCCTGATTGCTTGAACGCGGGCAGTCGCATTGTTTTGGAAGTGGTAGTGAATTGAACTAAATTGTAGGCAAAGAAATATGGATGTGTGGCCTATTGGACAAGCACGTATCACAGGAAGCTGGAGGAACAAGAATGCAAAAGTTCAATACCTTCAGTTCCAAATTTTCTCCTGATTTCACCAGACCTTGAATGAAAAACCCTGGTGCTAATCCATTGAGACAATAAATCGTTATCCAATCTGGAGTACAGTGCATGTTGTGCATGTAAAAGATCCCCGTTTCATAGGTACACGAAATACATATACACACAATACATATACACACAGAACAACAACAACAACAACAACAACAACAACAACAACAACAACAACAACAACAACAACAAACAAATGGCGCCATACTGTGGTGACTTGTTTTATCCGAGGACAGCAACAAGCTTTTCACACTGGAAACACTCCACTGGGACAAAAATACCATTTAAAAGATCCAATCCAGCCCAATCAAAAAAAAAAAAAAAAAGTACGTGAGAGTTTGCTTTATGAAAATCCTTTGGTTTTGTAATTTTCTTCACCACTTTTTTTTCTTAAAAAATTGTTTCATATCGACCAGAGGTGTGTGTGTGTGTGTGTGTGTGTGTGTGTGTGTGTGTGTGTGTGTGTGTGTGGTGTGTGTGTGTGTGTGTGTGTTGTGTGTGTGTGTGTGTGTGTGTGTGTGTGTGTGTGTGTGTGTGTGTGTGTGTGTGTGTGTGTGTGTGTGTGTGTGTGAGAGAGAGACAAAAAAGTTTACAAAAGTTCATCAATTTTTTTTTACCAAATTTGTGCCAAAGGTGTGGACCTTCCCACAATCTCTTTATATATATATACATATATAATTAAAACAAAGATTACAGAAAATTTAGATTTTGTACTTCTCAAGATCACTGTAACATTAAAGAAGCATCGGATGAAATAAAAATCTGACAGGAAGTGAGGATACTGGTAGACTGTCACAACAATGAAAGCAGAACTAAATATTTTCAAAAAGTTCTTGAAAAAATGCTGTTCTCGCACCTACTTCAAAAAAAGCTGATTTTAGAATTTTGGTCGGTTTTTATTTTTGTTGTTATTTTGGTTTCTTTTGGTTGGTCCGTATGACCATGACCTTGGTGGCATACTTCCAAACTTGTGCATTCGCGACCCCTAACCATGTACACTTTTGACCCAAATCGGGTAAAGATCCATCCAGAAACAGCTGTGAAAAATCTTGGCAACATATTCTTGTGTCACTGACAGACAGACACACAGTCAAGCAGACAGCCATACAGACAGGCAGCCAAACAGACACAACCTCCATCTCATCAATATGACACAACCCACCTTTTTCTTTTTAAAAGATGGAGATTTAAAAAAAAAAAAGATGGAACCTGAAGTAAACAAAAACAGCCTACAGTTACAACTGTCTGGCCCGACACCGTTCTCTCTCATTATGATTTTCGCCTTCGGCTTTCCATTTCGGCGACATAAAAAAAATAACCAACACAACAGAGCAGATCAAATAATGAACAGAAAATTTACAGAAACAAACAAACAAAAAAGAAATACACTATTCATAAGACGAAGAAGAAAGAAAGAAAGAAAGAAAGAAAAAAAAAGAAGAAGAAGAAACATAAGTAGAAAATTGATAAGAAGAAGCAGAGAAAAGAAGAGAATAAGAAAAGAAGAAGAAGAAGACAAAAACGAGGAGGAGGATGGGCCAGAGAAGAAAGAAGACGAATAGGAAGAAGAATACGACGAGGAAAAAGAAGAAGAAGAAGAAGAAGAAGAAGAAAAAAGAAGAAGAAGAATAGTAGTAGTAATAATAATAGTAGTAGTAGTAATAGTAGTAGTAGTAGTAATAGCAGTACTAACAGTAGTTGTAGTGGTAATATTAGTAGTAGTTGTAGTAGTAGTGGGGAAGATGAGAGATAAGAAACTAACAGGCAGAAAGAAAAACATATTTTGACAGCTTCCTTGCACAGCGAATTGGCACAGGGAATTCTCAGCATCATCAAAACACACGAAACAAACACCACTGGCCGCTGCCTGCAAACTGTATACTGTACTGTACTGTCTATAATGTGAAAACTGGCTTTTGACTGAGGGCTGAGTCACGCTGCATACGGTCAAAAATAGATTTAGACGAGCGTCATGCTGTTAACAATTAAAAGTCAGTTTGGATATGGAGGACGAACAGAACAAAAGCAGACGGTCAAGCCATATCAACATTCTTGTTCCAGTGAGATTGTATATACTCGTAATCCAACCTGTGGTAGGTCCAGTTACACCTTCCCTCCCCCCCCTCCCCAACCAGCAGCAGAATTATATCGGCTGCCCAATGTATTTGCAAAAAGACGACAGGTAAAAGAACGGGGCATAAGCAATACCTGTATGTACACAATCTACGCCACATGTAGCAACATGTTCATGGTCCTATATATGACTAACATTTGGTGTAAATCTCAGCTACAGCCCAAAAGTTACAATGGTAACGTAAATATCATTTTCTATTACAGACTGCTGATAACGAGGTAATCAGACCAGGTCTATTAAAATTGGAACTTTCATGACTCCTCCATTACTAGAACATGACGGTCCGTTTACGACTTCTCACTGTCCCGAATAGGTGCTTGATACAGCGAAGAGTGATCCATCACATTTAAGACATACTTTTTGTGATCGATACACCCTTGTAAACAGGCATACGAACACCTAGTATCAGCCTGAATCGTTTATATATTTCTTGAAAGAAGAGTGAACAAGGAACAGAAAATACCGTGACACACCTCAAACAGGCAAAAAGATACTACTGACCAATGTGAATTATACATCCCTTTTGAACTGACCATCATCCCTCCCGACAGCAACAACAACAACAGCGATTGCAAAGAGTATACCCTCTCCCTTCCAAAATATAAAACCAAACAAACAAAAAACAACTAAACAGCAGCAGAATTATATTGATTGCCCTATGCATTTGCCAAAAGAAAACAGCTAAAAGAACACGGCATAAGTAATGACTGTGTACGTGTGGTACATAATCCACGCCAATGAAATTTCTTTCATCATTTCTTCTAATCTTGTCCATTTACCCTTATGTTTCGCTGCTGTTATAGAATATATGAAATCTGATATGTCGTAAACCATCCAAACGCATTTCCAGGCATAATCTTCGCGCTGTATCTTTTTGCATCCCATAACGTTTACGTGTCTTTCATTGCCATAAAAATGACTGATTACAGAACATAATTATCTATTCCTTGGAACTAATCTATTTTTACCAAACAACATGCGTGGAACCGGACAGGTGAGGAATTACACAAACACAAAAGGGTCGATTTGGATTGTTCATAAAACTGATATATAGTTTTAAAATGCCGTGAAGTTGGGTCTGTGGGCTCAATCACTGTTAAGGGAAGGATGCAGAACATTAGGTGTTAACTTGACTTGACCAGCAGTGACGTTATGGAATTGCCTTTCGCGTGAGACATGGCTGCAACAACGAAACAGCGGCAAGAGATCTGACTGAAAAACAACATCCTACACATCTGATTTCACATCTTTTCGTGCATCTTTCATACCACAGCACTATGCCTGTCGATGAGATTGTAACAAAAGAAGATGAAGCCCGTAACGTATTCTTCTTCTCTCGCATTGTCC
>CM060305.1:150715381-150717881 GCA_030674185.1 Monoplex corrugatus
TTAAAGGCAGCCGGCTGATGTTATCCTGGAATCTTAAAGACAGCTGGCTGATGTTATCCTGCTATCTTAAAGGCAGCTGGCTGATGTTAGCCTGGTATCTTAAAGACAGCTGGCTGATGTTATCCTGCTATCTTAAAGACAGCTGGCTGATGTTATCCTGGAATCTTAAAGACAGCTGGCTGATGTTATCCTGGAATCTTAAAGACAGCTGGCTGATGTTATCCTGCTATCTTAAAGACAGCTGGCTGATGTTATCCTGGAATCTTAAAGGCAGCTGGCTGATGTTATCCTGGAATCTTAAAGACAGCTGGCTGATGTTATCCTGCTATCTTAAAGACAGCTGGCTGATGTTATCCTGGAATCTTAAAGGCAGCTGGCTGATGTTATCCTGGAATCTTAAAGACAGCTGGCTGATGTTATCCTGGAATCTTAAAGACAGCCGGCTGATGTTATCCTGGAATCTTAAAGACAGCTGGCTGATGTTATCCTGGAATCTTAAAGACAGCTGGCTGATGTTATCCTGGAATCTTAAAGACAGCTGGCTGATGTTATCCTGGAATCTTAAAGACAGCTGGCTGATGTTATCCTGGAATCTTAAAGACAGCTGGCTGATGTTATCCTGCTATCTTAAAGACAGCTGGCTGATGTTATCCTGGAATCTTAAAGACAGCTGGCTGATGTTATCCTGGAATCTTAAAGACAGCTGGCTGATGTTATCCTGGAATCTTAAAGACAGCTGGCTGATGTTATCCTGCTATCTTAAAGACAGCTGGCTGATGTTATCCTGGAATCTTAAAGGCAGCCGGCTGATGTTATCCTAGTATCTTCGGATGATGTGCCCAATCCATCTCCACCTTTCATCATTGGTAGTTGTTCGTCGCGATGTATTCTCAGGTCTTCTTTTCTTAAGTCTTCTTTGTGGAATTAAGTAAGGGGAAGTCCGTACAATATTATCCTGCTGTCTGTGGATCCAATCTATCTCCAGCGTTCATTGTTACTATTACTACGATAATTTCACAATGACGGATAGGAGGGAAAAGTCATTGTTTTGTATGTCGCAATGCATCACACAAGGCTTAGACTGGGATCACTGAGAAGAGAGAAAGAGGAGGCGTCCCGAACAGACCTGTAGTGACAGTCTTCTGGAAGAACTTAGGCTTCAGAGCATCGTCTTGGGACTCAGCCGAACAACTAGCCACAAAACTGCACAAGATGACAAATTACTGCAGAGGCCTTAAGCTCTACATGGAGTGTGGGGGGACTAAGTCGAGTTAGTCATGCACAATGGATTGCTAAACTGATTGTACCGTAGTCTGTAAATGGTGATGCTGATTGACGTACTCAGAGGCTTTGACAGGGAGTGTACATCCAGTTTTGTTCAGATGGACGTGTACATCCAATTTTGTTCAGATGGACGTGTACATCCAGTTTTGTTCAGATGGACGTGTACATCCAGTTTTGTTCAGATGGACGTGTACATCCAGTTTTGTTCAGATGGACGTGTACATCCAGTTTTGTTCAGATGGACGTGTACGTCCAATTTTGTTCAGATAATAATAATAATAATAATATATTTTATTTATATAGCGCAAAATCTTGACAAAATCAAACCTAAGCGCTGAGCGTATACATGCATACATACCTACATACATATGAGCGTATACATGCATACATACATGCTTACATACTTACATACATAAATCTAAGCTGAGCGTATCCATGCATACATACATACATATATAAATCTAAGCGTATACATACATACATACATACATACATACGTACGCACATGCATACATAATAATTACAATATTTATATAGCGCAAATCTTGACAAAATCAAATCCAAGCGCCGAAAAGACACACACGCACACACGCACGCACGCACGCACGCACACACACACACACACACACACACACACACACACACACACACATACACACATGCATGGCCACAAATGGGGAGAAAAGAATAAAAGCAATAAAAGCAAGAATAAAACCAATGGAAAACCACAGAGAGCACATCATATACAATTATATATTAAAACAAAGTGATTCCCCTCCGAGCGGAGACAGGCTGCAGAGGGGGGTTGAGTGAGGTTAGGATTTTATGCAGAGGAGAAAAGGTGAGTTTTGAGAGCGGACTTGAAGGAGGCAAAAGTAGGTTGCTCACGGACTGAGAGAGGAAGTTTGTTCCAGGAGAGTGGACCAGAAACAGAGAAGGCTCGTGGACCATAGGTATTGAGCTTAGTGCGTGGAAAGCGAAAAGTCAGAGGATCGGAGGCAGAGCGGAGGGTACGTGAGGGAACATAGATCTCAAGTAGGCTTGACAGGTAATCGGGGGCTGCGTTATTGAGGCTTTTGTAGCACATGGTGTCTAGTTTGTACTGTATGCGCTTTGATACAGGGAGCCAGTGAAGTTGTGCCAGGAGAGGAAATATGTGGTCAGCTTTTTTCTTTTTGAGTACAAGGCGTACAGCATTGTTTTGAATGCGCTGTAG
>CM060305.1:150727881-150732881 GCA_030674185.1 Monoplex corrugatus
TGACGATGGCGGTGATGATGATAATGAATATGATGATGATGACGACGAGGATGATGATCCTGAGAGCTAGTCCAGAGAATACAGCATAGAATAGATGTACTGATGATGATGATGATAATAATAATGGCGGTGGTGATGATGATGATAATAAATATGATGATGATAACGATGATGATGATGATGATGATGACAATAACAGCGAGGACGACGAAAACAATGCTGCTGCTGCTGCTGAATATGATGATGATAATATGATGATGATGATATGATGATGATGATATAAATGATAATGTGGTGATGATAACGATGACGATGTTTACGACAACGACAACGACGATGATGATGATGGTTGAGGTGGTGGTGGCGGTAATGATAACGTTCATGAAGCCTCTTCTAGATAGACTGCCTTGTCTGGGGCTAACGAGATCCGGGAATAGATACATTACACGGTATTCAGATAATTGACTGAATGAACATAGACACACACACACATAAACACACACACTCACAAACACACATACAAACACACAAGCACACATATGTCCACACGCGCAGACACAGTGATAAAAAGAGAGAGGGTGGGAGGAGATGGGGAGGGAGAGGGAGAGAGAGAGAGAGAGAGAGAGAGAGAGAGAGAGAGAGAGAGAGAGAGAGAGAGAGAGAGAGAGAGAGAGAGAGACAGAGAGAGAGGTCGAAGACATATTTTACGCGTGTATGTATCGTTCTCTATTTCATTCAAACATATGCTCTTAAATAACCAAGTTAACATGTGTATACGTGTGTGTGCGTGTGCGTGTGGTGTGTGTGTTGTGTGTATGTGCGTGTGTGTGAGTGAGTGAGTGTGTGTGTGTGTGTGTGTGTGTGTGTTGAATGTGTTTATGTATATGCGCACATGTGTGTGCGTGCGTGCGTGTGTGTGAGTACGCTCGCGCGTGAATATGTGTGGTAATGCACATGAGTGAATGTGTGCCTGTGCGCCTACGTGTGTGCTATGTGCGAATGCGAGCATGCACGCGCACTTGTGTGTGTAGGCGCGTGCACACCGTGCGCGCGCGTTAAAGGTTTAGTTGTGTGTGCGTACGTCCATGCATGCAAGCGTGCGTTATGTGCATATATGTGCACAGGAGTGGCAGTATCTTTGCATGAACGCGGCGTGTGTGTATGTGTGTGTGTGTGTGTGTGTGTGTGTGTGTGTGTGTGTGTGTGTGTGTGTGTGTGTGTATATATATATATACATGTATATATATATATATATATATATATATATATGCACACATATATATGTGTATATATACATATATATATATGTATATACGTATACAATATATAATGTATATATATATTTTACATATGATATGTGGCCGCTCATATTAAAGTCCTTTAGCGATTCAGCATGATCTAACTGCGCCAGAAAAGATATGAAGGTATATGTAATGCCATACTATAACGGCAGAAGCAAATACAACAACAACAACAACATAACCATCAAGGTCGCCATCCCCATCACCGCCACATCCACCACCACCGTTACCACCACTGCCGAAAAGACGATTAAACAGCCTTTGAGAAAGTCAAGCCATAGTGAACATTCCCTTTCCTGAAGCTGTTACAGCTTTGTCTGCTTCATCTCAGTGAAGACATACATGCCTTAGGCAGTTTATTTTAATGTTATCATTTTAACATGCAGGGCTGAAATCTCTTATCCGAAGGGGAACGAGCCGAGGCGTCTTGCTTGAGCTCTTTTCATTTGAAATATTTACAATAAGAATATATCCATGGGGACACAGATAAATTCATACTTTAACAAAAACAGCAAAGAAAAAAATTACAGGAACGTATATATGAAACAATCATGATAAAAAAAAAAGAAAGAAAATCACACACTTAGATATACACACTCAATATCTCTCTCTCTCTCTCTCTCTCTCTCTCTCTCTCTTTCTCTCTCTCTCTCTCTCTCTCTCTTTCTCTCATACACGCACACAGGCAAACAAACAAAAATAATTGGACGAAAATTATGGGAACTCAACGGCCTTGATACGGTAGCGATGACTGTATCCTGTTTCTATTTTCTCTCAGACTATGTCTACTTAAAAAAAAAGTAATTTTTTAAGACAAAGTGTTTGCCATTTTATAGAAAACTGCATATCCTCTGCACTCCATCACGACCTACTTTTATGTTGTAACATTATTTTCATTCATCGGCTCATTAGCCATTCTGCTGAACCTTAGGGTGAGACAGTTGGTTAGGTGTCATACATCAAAAAGCAATAAATAAGACCACTTTGAAACGAATGCCGTATAGCACATGTTCACATATGCTATGTGTTTTTCTATCATCAACCTCGATTTAAGCTGTTATATATATATTTCAACAGATGGTATAGATTGCAATGACAGCTTGCTTGTTACATCTTTGTTATATCTGTTAATTATGCATTTAATACAACCAGAAATTCTGATTCTATTTTCGTGTTTTTTTCCTTCTGGTTCCTGTTTGCTTGAACGCGGGCAGTCGCACTTGTTTTGGATTAACCCTTTATTTCCCGCACCTTGCCCACCATCATTCTGCATTGTCAACCTTGCTAGCAAAGCAAAACCCTTTGATTCCCTCACCCTATCTACCAGCTTCCTACAGGAAGCTGGCGGATAGGGTGAGGGAATCAAAGGGTTAAGTTTTTGCAGTTGGTGGATAGGGTGCGGGAGTCAAAGGGTTAATTACGCATTGTCTACATTTACATTTGTAAATGTTGTGTGTTTGAAAATGAATAAAAACAAGGTACACAAACAAACAAACAAACAAAAACAAAAAACAAAAATATATCCACGGGTATACACGTGCGCGGTAGTCAAGTGGTTAAACAACGGACTTCCAATCGGATCATCCAGGGTTCGATCCGCCTGTACACACCTCCGTCTGATGGGTAAAAGGATGGAAATTTTTCCATTTTTTTCCATGTCAACATGTAGGTCGACTTGTCAGTGTCTTTATCGTGCATTGACAATCTGTATGTGTATACACACGAAGGGCGTTTAGGCACTAACAGATCTGTGCACATGTTCGTCTGGAAAAACCCCTAAGCCCTCTTCAAGTTTCTTTCTTTTATTGTTGTTTAAAGCCCAGCCGACTGCGCAGAGCCATATCAGGGCTATAACTGCTTCAAAACACACAGAACTTCAACAGGAAAAAAAGAAAAGAAAAAAAAAAAAGAAGAAAATTAAGTACACATATCAATGCATTCGCGCACATAATCTAAGGACATGCCATCGGCGTAGGACCATTCCGTCCGATTTATCGCACAGGGGAAAATATAAAAACACACCTGAATACAAATATAAGCATACATAAGGACACCAAAACATACATAAAAACAGGCATAAATTACCTAAAATTGCTTCCGCATATCTCACCTCGTTAGAGCCCAAAATGCACTTAATACATGTACCCAATTATCAATCCGAAGAAAAAGCACGAAAGACTTTATCAAAAACATACAGGTGAATGGACCATTAAAGCAGAAAATAAGTAGAAATGACAGAAAGCAAGGCAACAAGGCAGAAACAAAGAGAGTGACAGAAAAGAGGATTTTTCTAGCAAAGAATTTCCAGAAGGTGGGGATACTATCTATACTGAAAGAGCCCCCGGCATCCCAACGGGGGGGCCCTCTTCAAGTGTGTATACGCAAACAGATTATCAATGCATAATAAAGACTGTAAGTAATGTAAGCGTCCGGCGGCTTATATGGAAACATGAACACACATACAGCATGAACACCCACCGGAGACAGAGTAAACCGACTGTGCAGCAACACACTGCCTGCGCAGTGTGGGTTAAAACATGTGCAGACACGTATCGGAGAAAAACCAGAACGTTTAAAAATATCAAGGGGAACGAATGTCACTTACACGCTAATGGTTGTGGGTTCGAATCCCGGGGTGCGCTATATTAAAACTGGCCTTTTCACTGCTCCATCTTAACATCATTGTTGTTCTGGTGGTGTCACTATAGGATTAGATAAGTCCTCATTCCCCCACTTCCCTGGGATGGTTATCCCCGTCGGCCATATCACCTGAGGTGGGTGGGTGTCGACGTAAAAACTGAACCAAATCAATCGATTGTCACTTAAGGTGTTCTCGTTCCAAATTCTGTGCACTGTTTTTGCTTCGTTTTCTTTTTATCTTTTAATGATCATTTTTTTAGTTTTCCGATTCTTCTTGATTTGATCTGCCAGAAGCACAATAAACAGGAAAATAAGACTATTGTTGATGCTAAACAAACCAACAAACCAAAAATCACTATGATCCCACATTTGGTCTATATCCAATAAAACCATAGCAATTGCTCAAATCTGCTAAGTTTTACTATCCTGAACAATTACTGATAAAAATACAATAAGAAAGATTAACAAAGAAATCATATTAAAAAAGCCGATATGATGATGCACTTTTATACACAATCTAGCAAACACACACACATACACTACACTATACTACACACACACACACACACACACACACTACACTACAACACACACACACACACACACACACACACACACACACACACACACACACACACACTACACACACACACGCGCGCGCGCACACACACACTTATACACACACACACATACACACACACTACACTACAACACACACACACACACACAACACACACATACCACATCACACACACACACACACTACACACACTAACAACATACACAACACACTACACAAAACACACACACATACACAAACACACATAACACACACACATACACACACACACACATATACACAACACACATATACACACACACACATACACACACACACACACACATACACAACACACACACAACACACACACACACACACACACACACACACACACACACACACACACACACACACAACACACACACACTCACTCCACCAACCCCACTCTGCACACACACATAACACACAATTATACAAACCAGATGCACTTATCACAC
>CM060305.1:150740381-150745381 GCA_030674185.1 Monoplex corrugatus
AACAAGATAGAAAAAACCCAGCTCTAGCTATACTGTTGCATCGTGAGTGTTATACTCTTAGGTCTATGAAGTCCAGTAAAGCCCGTCTCTATTTTTCTGTCGACTGCAGTATAAAGATGGCAAACTCGTCGTGTGTGCTGACCTTTTGACTCGCTCCGCCTATCTGTCAGATTCCAGCAATCTGAAAAAAAGCTGGAGGAAGATAGTAGCCAACTACCCGCAAAAGGCTGGTAGAAGATGGTGGCTAGTTTTCTACAAAAAGCTGGTGGAAGATAATGGCCAGATTTCCGAAAAGACTGGTGGAAGATAGTGGCCAACTTCCACCAAAAAGGTGGTGGAATATAGTGGCCAGCTTCCATCAAAAAGCTGGTGGAATACAGTGGCCAACTTCCACCAAAAGCTGGTGGAATATAGTGGCCAACTTCCATCAAAAAGCTGGTGGAATATAGTGGCCAACTTCCACCAAAAGCTGGTGGAATACAGTGGCCAACTTCCACCAAAAGCAGGTGGAATATAGTGGCCAACTTTCACCAAAAAGATAGTGGAATACAGTGGCCAACTTCCACCAAAAGCAGGTGGAATATAGTGGCCAACTTTCACCAAACAGGTGGTGGAATATAGTGGCCAACTTCCACCAAAAATGTGGTGGAAGATAGTGGCAAGCTTCCATCAAAAAGCTGGTGGAATACAGTGGCTAACTTTCACCAAAAGCTGGTGGAATACAGTGGCCAACTTCCATCAAAGCTGGTGGAATACAGTGGCCAACGTTCACCAAAAGCTGGTGGAATACAGTGGCCAACTTCCACCAAAAGCTGGTGGAATACAGTGGCCAACTTCCACCAAAAGCTGGTGGAATATAGCGGTCAGATTCCATCAAAGAGCTGGTGGAATATAATGGCCAGCTTCCATCAAAAAGCTGGTGGAAGACAGTGACCAACTTTCCGCAAGAAGCTGGTGGAAAATAGTGGCCAACTTTCTGCAAAAAGCTGGTGGAAGATAGTGGCCCCACAATGATTTCTGGGATCGGCGGGGGTTTGAACCCACACCAGTCAGTGGCCTATTACGTAACCATTTCGTCACAGTGACTAGTGGCTTGACTATCATTCACTATTTTTTAAAACTCTACTGTTCTCTACACCATGACAACAGTCTCCTGCCACACATACAGACAGACGCTTCACACAAGGTACCAAAGCTTACAGGTCATACATACCTGCAGAGATATGCGAGAAACTTGACCCCCCGAACAATACAGTCAAATCTACATGTCTTTTAACATCAGATAGGCAGGCCCAGCTGTCTTACCTGTACAGTTTCAACACCAGAGTCCCATACAAGATGGCAAAGCCCACTTCCCTGAACCAAGGCAGGAGCAGACAATTGATGGCCGTGGGCTCAAAATACTGAATAACCACCTGAAATAAACAGAAAGTTAACAGAAATTAAAATAAACAAAAATTATCGAATAAATACTTGACAAAGCCAGAAAATACTGAATAATTACCTGACATAAACAGAAAAGTCCGAATAATTACCTGATGTGGAAAGAAAGTACAAATAACCGCTAGAAATAACCACCTGACATAAACAGAAAATATTGAATATTCACCTGACATAAATAGAAAATACTGAATAACCGCCTGACATAAACAGAAAATATCGAATAACCACCTGACATAAACAAAAGAAAATATTGAATAACCACCTGACATAAATAGAAAATACTGAATAACCACCTGGCCTGATATAAACAGAAAATATTGAATAACCACCTGACATAAACAAAAGAAAATATTGAATAACCACCTGACATAAACAGAAAATATCGAATAACCACCTGATATAAACAAAAGAAAATATTGAATAACCACCTGATATAAACAGAAAATATTGAATAACCACCTGACATAAACAGAAAATATTGAATAACCACCTGACATAAACAAAAGAAAATATTGAATAACCACCTGACATAAATAGAAAATACTGAATAACCACCTGACATAAATAGAAAATACTGAATAACCACCTGACATAAACAGAAAATACTGAATAACCACCTGACATAAACAAAAGAAAATATTGAATAACCACCTGATATAAACAGAAAATATTGAATAACCACCTGACATAAACAAAAGAAAATATTGAATAACCACCTGACATAAACAGAAAATATTGAATAACCACCTGACATAAACAAAAGAAAATATTGAATAACCACCTGACATAAATAGAATATACTGAATAACCACCTGACATAAACAAAAGAAAATATTGAATAACCACCTGACATAAACAAAAGAAAATATTGAATAACCACCTGACATAAACAAAAGAAAATACTGAATAACCACATGACATAAACAAAAGAAAATATTGAATAACCACCTGACATAAACAAAAGAAAATACTGAATAACCACCTGACATAAACAAAAGAAAATATTGAATAACCACCTGACATAAATAGAAAATACTGAATAACCACCTGACATAAATAGAAAATACTGAATAACCACCTGATATAAACAGAAAATATTGAATAACCACCTGACATAAACAAAAGAAAATATTGAATAACCACCTGACATAAACAGAAAATACTGAATAACCACCTGACATAAATAGAAAATACTGAATAACCACCTGACATAAACAAAAGAAAATATTGAATAACCACCTGACATAAATAGAAAATACTGAATAACCACCTGACATAAACAGAAAATATTGAATAACCACCTGACATAAACAGAAAATACTGAATAACCACCTGACATAAACAAAAGAAAATACTGAATAACCACCTGACATAAATAGAAAATACTGAATAACCACCTGACATAAATAGAAAATACTGAATAACCACCTGACATAAATAGAAAATACTGAATAACCACCTGGCCTGATATAAAAAGAAAATACTGAATAACCACCTGACATAAACAAAAGAAAATACTGAATAACCACCTGACATAAATAGAAAATACTGAATAACCACCTGACATAAATAGAAAATACTGAATAACCACCTGACATAAATAGAAAATACTGAATAACCACCTGGCCTGATATAAACAGAAAATATTGAATAACCACCTGACATAAACAAAAGAAAATACTGAATAACCACCTGACATAAATAGAAAATACTGAATAACCACCTGACATAAATAGAAAATACTGAATAACCACCTGACATAAATAGAAAATACTGAATAACCACCTGATATAAACAAAAGAAAATATTGAATAACCACCTGACATAAACAAAAGAAAATATTGAATAACCACCTGACATAAACAAAAGAAAATATTGAATAACCACCTGATATAAACAAAAGAAAATACTGAATAACCACCTGACATAAACAAAAGAAAATATTGAATAACCACCTGACATAAATAGAAAATACTGAATAACCACCTGATATAAACAAAAGAAAATATTGAATAACCACCTGACATAAACAAAAGAAAATATTGAATAACCACCTGACATAAACAGAAAATACTGAATAACCACCTGATATAAACAAAAGAAAATATTGAATATTCATCTGACATAAATAGAAAATACTGAATAACCACCTGACATAAACAGAAAATACTGAATAACCACCTGACATAAACAGAAAATACTGAATAACCACCTGACATAAACAAAAGAAAATATTGAATAACCACCTGACATAAACAGAAAATACTGAATAACCACCTGACATAAACAGAAAATACTGAATAACCACCTGACATAAACAAAAGAAAATATTGAATAACCACCTGACATAAACAGAAAATACTGAATAACCACCTGACATAAACAGAAAATACTGAATAACCACCTGACATAAACAAAAGAAAATATTGAATAACCACCTGACATAAATAGAAAATACTGAATAACCGCCTGACATAAACAGAAAATATTGAATCATCACCTAACATAATGAGCTGACATAAACAGAAAATACTCAGTAAGCGCTTGACATCAACACCTGACATCAATAAGAACACTGAATAGCCGACTGGAAGGTCGTGGGTTCGAATCCCCATCAGTACCTTCAAAAATCGTTGTGGGATTTTTCGGCTCTAACCGGCTCCTACCCAGAGTTGGGCGTGCTATGGGCTCATTGGGAAAACTGGGGCCACACAGTCAAGTCTCATCCACTTCACGGATGCGTCATTGACGGTGTTGCTTAAATCTTCTGACCAGCACCGCGGGTGTCTGTATCTCTCGGGCCTGGTTGACGCCAGGATATATTATGATAGTAAGCGTAGAGTACAGCCCCGTCACGCAGTCTCAATCCTAGATGGAGCTCCACAGCATCATGATTATCATCCTTATCGACGTCATCATCATTGCATTATAAAAACTGTGCCAGCTCCCGTGATCATTAAGGTGGGGTAGAAAATGGGATGAAAAAAAAGGTGAGCACAAGGGTAACCTCCCTGAGTACGGTGATCCCTAAGACAACACTGAATAACTACCTGATATAAACACCTAAAAGAAAATATTGAATAACCGCCTAGCATAAACAGAAAATAATGAGCAACAACATGACATAAACAGCTGACATAAACAGAAAATACTGAATAATCACATTACATAAACACAAAATGCTGAACAGCCACCGGACATAAGCAAAAATACTAGTACTGAATAATCATCTGATATAAACACAAAACATTGAATAACCACATATTATAAACAGCTGACATAAACAGAAAATTCTGAATAACTCTCAGAATAGACACCAAAATACATCATAACAATTTAAAACAGAAACAGGGAAAATACTGAAGAACAAGTTGAAACAACAGCCAGACATAGAAAAACGCCGAATACTGACAGAGAAACAGACAGAAAAATACTGAATAACCACCATCTATAATAATACTGACAGAGAAACAGACAGAAAAATACTGAATAACCACCATATAATATAATACTGACAGAGAAACAGACAGAAAAATACTGAATAACCACCATACATA